>JAPKLY010000014.1:2185081-2198884 GCA_026898435.1 Prunella vulgaris | reverse complement strand
TCGTGGATGACGGAAAAGAGGGTGATGGAGGCTAGGGTTTCACAGAGAGAGAGAGAGAGAGATGAAGCTAGGGTTAGAGATAAAATGAGATGAGAGTGTGTGTGTGTGTATTTTCGTGTGTGTGTGTTAATTGGGTGTGTGTGTGTGTGTGTTAATTATGTGTGTGTGTGTGTGTGTTTTAATTAGTGGGTAATTATAATTGTATTTGGGTAATTATAATTTGGGTTTAATTAGAAATAATTTGTGTGGTTTAGTAATGGCATTATTGTAAATAAGTGTTGAATTTTTTTTTCATTTTTGGGTGTGCAAAGTGTTGTGGGACGGACCGAAAAGGAAAGTGTGCAAAGTGTTCAGGGACGGAGGGAGTATTTAATAATGTTAAATAATATAAATATCAAATGAGGTGGAGTGGGGTGAAGGTGGAGTAGGATAGGGTAGGGTGGAATAAGTAGATGATGATGTTTGTGGGCCATATGAGTAAAAAATGATTGTTTGAAATTGAAAATGGATAGAAAAAGTTGTTTATATTTGAAGTGGGTAAAATAAATTTCTTTAAGTTGAAAATGAGTATTTTGAATTGTCTCTCATGTAATATTTTCACACTTTTATTCGCCAATTTTGAAAAAAAAAAAAAAAACTTTTACATTTTTTAAATTGAAAAATCTTCCTACATTTAAATATTCTCAAATTTATGCATAATTTAATTTTTTTAATAGATAATCCCTTAAAAGTTTATTACTTATTATATTTTCTTATTTTGTGTATGTATAAAAATATAAGATTATGTGCCAAAAGGATTTATAAGTATAAGAGTACAAAAATAGATTGATTAATATATAGAATGATGGGTTAAAAATTCACATAATTTAAATATATTTTGATTTTTTTTTAAATAAAACTCTGAAAATCTAAATAGTAATTATTTTTTTCTTTATAAAATAATAATGAACTTAAATTAGTCATTCAATAATTTAAATCCTATCCTGTCAAAAAAAAAAATCTATATATCCTTTTTTTTTTCTTTTAATCTGAATATTGCCGACTTGATTGCTTCTAGGCCAAGATAAAAGTAATAAAATGTGCTAAAATAGAAGTAATAATTTCACTACTCTTAATGATAATTTTTTTTTTTGGGAAATGTTTTACTACTCATTTGAGCAATATAAATATCATTATATTTTCATAAATTGTTATAGTAGATATGTTATTTATGGGGGTATCACCACGAATAATAAAAGTGTTTTACCAATAATTTTAATCATACACATTTTCTTGAGATCTCATACAGAGCTATAATTTTTAAACGATTTTGATTACCACAATTTGTTTAATAGATTTCCATGAGATTGTTGTACCACCATGGAGGAAAATGTAGCCAATTCGAGATTTGACATTATGAGGATCATACATATAACCATTTGAATAATCTACTAGTGTTTTGTCTTGATTTCTTGGATATATAAACCAAGATCTTGTAATATTGGTTACACTCCTTTTACATATCTCGGGATTAAAGTTGGGTGCTCGCATAGATCATTCAACGATTGGAGGTTTCCTCTAGCTCGAGGTGTGGCGGATGAATGGAGATAGAGATGATCACGAAATAATGAATACTCGACAAAAGAAGCCTACGAGAAGCTGCAGTTAAGAAAAAAAAAACGGATGCCTTGGAGGAGAAAGAGATTTTTTAAATAATTTGGAATAAAGTATCTCCACTAAATGTAATAATTCATGCCTGGAGGGTGATTTGGGAGAGAATTCCAACCTATGCTAAACTCATCAAAAGAAATGTGCTTGTTGATCATGCCAATCATTGTTGTGTGTTTAGTGGATCTATTCCTGATTATGTGAGTCACATTTTATTTACATGCTCTTTTGTATATAGTTTCTGGATGGAATGTATTAAGTGGATTGGAGTTGCTTCAGTCTTACCATCTAATCCCACGAGTAGTTTGCTCCTCTTTAGTAGTCTACTCAAAGGAAATGAGGGGAAAACATTTGGAGTTTGTATTTGGGAATGTGGAGTGTTGATACTATGGAATGCAAGAAATATGATGATTTTTCAAAATAAGCATTCACAAACTTTGGAACTATTGGAGGAACTAAAATTGAGAGTTTGGAATTGGTATCAAGTTAAGAGGCCGACTAAACATCAGATTTCGTTTAGGTACTGGGAAAGTACGAATTGTTGTAACTTGAAATTTATTTCTGAATTGTAATTCTAGTAAGGATAGGAGATGATTGAGTGTTTGATGCATGTGTGAGGGAGATTTATCCTTGTACTACTTGTATTAAACTTTTGAGGGTATTCCTTATACCATGATGAATGAAGATTACTTTTCTGATAAAATAAAAAAATCAAAATCTTGTGAACCTTGAAAATATCTGAATATATGTTTAATATCATTCCAATGCTTCATAGTATGAGAGGTACTCAATCTTGCTAACAAATTTACTGCAAAAGTAATATCGAGTCTAGTGCAGTTCGCAAGATGGAGTAATGCGTCAATTGCGCTAAGATAAGGTACTTCTGGTCCTAATATCTCTTCAGTATCTTCTTTAGGTTTGAATGAGTATTTTTCCACTTCAAGGGAACAAACAATCATTGGTGTGTTAAGTGAATGAGATTTGTCTATATGAAATCTATCCAATAGTTCTTCAAGTAGATTGACTGGTATATAAGAATTCTTTTAGGGAGGTGCTCGGTTTGCAGGGGTCGAGACAAAACTTGGTTTAAACCAAAGTTCTCATTTCAAATTCAGTTTTTAAGATTGAACTTGTTTCTTCAATCTCTTTCCTTGTTCCTATTATATTCAGATCACCAACATATACAGAGATGATATAAAAATTATTTAATGATTTCATTATAAATATATAAGGAAAAGCTTCATTATTTACATTTTCATTTTTTCAAGAGAAATTCACTAAGTCGGTTATACCACATTCGACTTGATTGGTTTAAACCGTACAATAATCATTGCAATTTTATACCGAACATACTACGATCTTCATTATTCCGCATTTGAGAAATCTTTAATCCATCAGGGATTTTCATATAAATATCTGTATCTAATTATCCATATAAATATGCGGTTACAACATCCATTAACTGTATTTCTAAATTTAATTTTACTGCCAGAGATATTAAAATACGGAATGTTATTCCATCCATAATAGAAGAATAGGTTTGATCAAAATCAATACTTGGTCTCTGCGAAAACCATTGAGCTAATAATCTCGCTTTGTATCTCATTACTTCATTATTATTTTTTTCATTTTCGTACAAATACCCATTTATATCTTACAGAGATGAAATTTTTAGTGGTACGTACAATAGAACCGAATACTTTTCTTTTATTTAGCGCATCTAGCTCTGCCTTAATTCATGAGCGGACCTCACAATACCCAAAAATATCCTCCGACATATTGAATTAAATCACGTGCAAAAAAATATGCACATTTTTACTGAACGGATGGAGTATTTAATTTGCTAGTTTGGTTAATATGGGGCGGGTTAAATTTTGTTGTTCATTCACGGCGGTTTAAATCTTTAGTTCATTTTTCTAAATTTTTTTATACAAATTTGTCTCCATAGAATATTTTCAAAATGAATTCTACATTATAAAAAGTAATAATTGTAAATATTTTAAAATTGCTTATTAAAAATAAAATTGGTTCTAACTGCCATGTATAATTTGCAAATAATCACTGAATTTCTGTTATTGAAACTCTGTCAAAATTTGCAGAGAACATTTGCAAAGAGGACGCACTAAAATAACCTGGGAGTTGCAGGCAGTTCATACGATTGAATCTCACAAAAACTACTACATGATCACCACAAAAAGATGTAGGTACATTATATAATATAGCATTACAAATAAAATCCACATTATGATATTACGATCCATGTAGTTACAACAAGTGATAATAAGATGATAAATAAAATAACAAAAAGGGGAAAAAAGAGTAGCAGGCAGAAGAAATTTGAGGCCCAACAAACATACTACTCTTTAGGTCTAATCTCAATGCCTTGAATTACTACGCCACTCTTCCAGTCGCCACTTTTCACCTCCGACAAACCCACCTCCAACTCACCATCTTCATCTCCATTCACAAAACACTCTCCCAACTCCACTTCCATCCACCCATCCATTCTCTGCTTAGGGTACTCCTTTTGATCCATCGGGATGTTCTCTTGTTGCACTTGAGCATGCAGAAACCGACGGTTGACCAACCTTATTCGCCTTGGTACGGTCTTTAACCTATCTGGGTCCAAACACACAACCCGTCTCTCGCATTCGTGCCCGCTGATTCCAAACGAACCCTCCGCGTCTCGGTATGTGAATGCGTTGTAGAAGAAAATTGATGTGCAAGTGTAGACGAGATAAGCTGCATAGTTAGTACCAGAAGATAGCATATGCATGTTTATCTTGCCTGGCACATCAAACCAGCATACACCGAGAAGCTCTGCCACCTCAGGGAACCTAAATCAAAGGACAGTTAGCAACATCCTTAGCAAAAGTCATGAGTAATTAAGTGCCTTGTGTAAATTTAAAAACATGGGGGCAAGCAAGAGGGTTTGACAACTACCTAGACTCGGGAAGCTTGATCCATTGCCAGTATTGGGGAGTATCTATCCATGCAATACGGAGGTCTTTCGCTGCTAGCATGTAGCATTTCTTTCCGGTGGATTTATCCAGCGAAAAGCTCTGTTTGAGGAACTACATCATATGAACAAACCAAAACCACATATGCCGAACAACATTGCATTTCAATCAAGGAAAAGTCTCTGAGTGACAAAACTCAAATGTACAAAGTTGCAAGGTGAGAGGAACTACATCAAGAATATACATGTATATGCCTTAACTGGATTTAGCTGGGTTAAGTTACTAGTTTAGCATTAGATGGAGAATTTGCAAGGTCACTCGCCCCCACAAATAGATGGGGAGGTAAGAGCAAAGACCTTAATTTATCACCATACCCATCATTTCTTCAACCTAATCTATTTCCAGATCAATAATTAATCTGATGTATCTGTATATAGAAGTTCAGAACCACATATTACATATATGAATCAAATTTCACTTTATTATTTAAAAAACTAAACTATTTCCTATATTTATTTCTCTGAAATACTTCAGTGTCTCTACTTTCTCAAAAATATATTTTCCAGACCAACAGAAATAAATGTATCCAATTTCTCTCATGAACAACGGAGATGTGTGATTGTTACCCACCCCCAACAACCGCCACCAAACAATTGAATGGCAATCATAGCAGTCAACACTAAACGATTCGCGTCGTAACTTGCAACTGGTAAGCATCTCAGATTTATTTTATTAACACATATATTAATCGTTAAGAGAAAAACTGTGATTTTATCCATTCATAAGGCTAAAATCCGATTCAATTAAGGACAAAGTCAGAACGAGGAAAAGCACCCGACGGAACCAAGCAAATAATCATGAAAATCACTGTCAACGACTCAAATGAGACAAAGCCATTTCGTCAAAATCAGTCTGCAAAAATAAATCCTACTCAATAAGATAGATTTTGAAGAAAAATTAATATACCTTGCGGCCTTCATCAATGAGAATTGGATGATCAGAGAGGTAGATATAAAGGTCCTTCTTCGAACGGAACTTAGATAGCAAGTCATCATCGCCGACAGCGCGGGAGATGATGTCCCGATAGCCGGAGGGCAAAAAGCGAGTCCAAACGGCGTCGGATTGGGAGGCGGATCGGAATGAGGAGGAGACCACCGAGAGGCGACAAGCGTCCTTAGGGCTGGTAAGTGAAAGCACGGTGGCTATGCAATCCTCCGGAAGCGCGTAGATACCACCCGAACCCTCCACCGCCATTTCTGTATCCAAGCTTTGATCAGTTGAATCCAATGATGCCGTTACTTAATAAACAACCTGCAGTGACTCCGTGTGTATATATATACAGAGACTTTACATAATTAAAATTTAATGAAAATCTTTTTGTCTTTTCCCTTTGCAAATTCTAATTTAATTATAATTAAGTTTGGGGATTTATTCTAAAATATATTATCTACATTAATGTTGAAATGATATCGTCGAAAAAAGATATTGAACTCTTTAACACAAAAAATTTCGTATTTGGTAGCATAATTAATACAATAAAACACATTTAAGCTGAAAAACAAAAACAATTACAATGTAATATTTGCACACTTTTATTCGCCAATTTTATTTTTATTTTTAAAAAACCTTTACATTTTTTAAATTGAGAAATCTTCCTAAATTTAAATAATCTCAAATTTATGCATAATTTAATTTTTTAATACATAAATATTTATGAAATAATCACTTAAAAATTTATTACTTATTCTATTTTCTTTGGTGGATATTTTTTGTTTGTATAAAAACATAAAATTATGAGCCAAAAGGAGTTATAATTATAAGAGTACAAAAATAGAGATTAATATATAGAATAATTGGTTAAAAATTCACATAATTTAAATATATTTTAAACAAATTTCTAAATAAAAACTCTGAAAATCTAAATAGTAATTATTTTTTTCTTTTTAAAATAATAATGGACTTAAATTAGTCATTCAATAATTTAAATCCTATCCTGTCAAAAAAAAAATCTATAAAATCTTTTTTCTTTTCTTTTAATCTGAATATTGGCATCTAGGCAAAGATTTTCAAAAGTAATAAAATGTGCTAAAATAAAGTCAATTATTATTTGAAACTATGTAAGTTAAGTTAACCAACAAAAAGAAGAAAAGGTGAATAAGAAAAGACTATCAAAATGCCAGTCGCACAGCATATATCCGAATTCCATTTTTACCCTTTCCAGTCCAACTATCAAATTCGTAATTAGATTCAACGACGACAGAAAATTATCATAATTTAGATTTCTTTTAACTATTACATAAATAAAATATTGCACTAAATTTTTTAACTAACGATGCGACCAATCACATATAAATAAACATAATTTTCTTTCATTATATATAGATAATTTAAGCATATATTTTCTAGAATTTTAAAGATTGAGATAGTATGATGCTTTCTTTAGCAAGCAAAGAGAGGTGAAATAACCTAGTGGTGGTGTTGATGTTAGCAGTATTTTTCTAATTTTCTTGTTCCTATTATATTTAGAACATCGGATATAAGTAGATGATATAGAAATTATTTAATAATTTCTTTATAAAAATATAAGGAAAACTTCATTATTTACATATTTCTTTTTTCAAGAGGAATTCACTAAGTTGATTATACCACATTCGATCTGATTGTTTTAAACCATACAATGATCATAAAGTGAACATACTACGATCATCATTATTCCGCATTTGGAAAATATTTAACCCATCACAAATTTTCATGTAGATATATGTATCTAATGATATGTATAAATATGCGGTAACAATATCCATTGACTGCATTTCTAAATTTAATTTTACTGCCAGAGATATTAAAAAGCGGAACGTTATTCCATCCATAACAGGTGAATATGTTTGATCAAAATCTAGACCGGGTCTCCGCGAAAACCGTTGAGCTACTAATCTCCATTTGTATCTCATTGCGTTATTATTTCATTTCATTTTCGTACAAATACTCATTTATATACTACAAAGATGAAATTGTTACTGGTATGTACAATAGAACCGAATATTTTTCTTTTATTTAGTGCATCTAGCTCTGCCTTAATTCACAAACGGATCTCAGCATCTCACAATACCCCAAAATATCTTCCAACATATTAAATTAAATCACGTATAATGAAATATGCACATTTTTACTTGATGGAGAGTATTTGATTTGCTATTTTGGTTGATATGGGGCGGGTTAAAATTTGTTGTTCATTCGCGCAGGTTCAAATTTTTAGTTATTTTTGCTAAATTTTATAGTTGAATATTTTATACAAATTTGTCTCAATAATCCATAGAATATTTTCAAAATGAATTCAACATTATAAAAGGTAATAATTGTAAATATTTTAAAATTGCTTATTAAAAAAAAATTGATTCCAACTGCAATGTATAATTTTGCAAATAATCACAAATTTTCTGTTATAGAAACACTGTCAAAATTTGCTGAGAACATTTGCCAAGAGGACGCACTAGAATAACCTGGGAGTTGCAGGCAGTTCATACGATTGAATCTCACAAAAATTACTACATGATCAACACAAAAAGATTTAGGTACATTATATAATATAGCAATATAATTAAAATCCACATTATGAGATTATGATCCATGTAGTAACAACAAGTGATAATAAGACGATAATAACAAAAAGGGGAAAAAAGAGTAGCAGGCAGAAGAAATTAGAGCCCCAACAAACATACTACTCTTTAGGTCTAATCTCAATGCCTTGGATTATGAGGCCACTCTTCCAGTTGCCACTTTTCACCTCCGACAACCCCACCTCCAAATCACCATCTTCATCTCCATTCACAAAACACTCTCCCAACTCCACTTCCATCCACCCATCCTTTCTCTGCTTAGGGTATTCTATATTTTGATCTTCCGGGATGTTCACTTGTTGCCTTTGATCGTGTAAAAACCGAGATGGGTCCAAACACACAATCCGTCTATCGCATTCGTGCGCGCTTATTCCAAACGAACCCTCCGCATCTGTGTTTGTGCGTCGTCCGTTGAAGTAGAACGTTGATTTGCAAGTGAAGACAAGATAAGCTGCATAGTTAGTACCAGAAGATAGCATATGGATGCTTATCTTGCCTGGCACATCAAACCAACATACACTAAGAAGCTCTGCCGCCTCAGGGAACCTGAATCAAAGGACAGTCAGCACCATCCTTAGCAAAAGTCGTGAGTAATTAAGTGCCTTGTGTAAATTTAAAAACTTTTTTTTTTGGGGGGTGGGAAGCAAGAGGGTTTAACAACTACCTAGACTTGGGATGCTTGATCCATTGCCAGTATCCGGGATTTTCTACCCATGCAATACGGAGGTCTTTCGCAGCTAGCATGTAGCATTTCTTTCCGGTCAATTTATCCAGCGAAAAGCTCTGTTTGAGGAACTACATCAGATGAACAGACCAAAACCACGTATGCTCTTTCACTAGTAAGTTGGAACAACATTGCATTTCAATTGACAAAACTCAAATGTACAATGTTGCAAGGTGAGAGGAACTACATTAAGAATATACATGTATATGCGTTGACTGGATTTAGCTGGGTTAAGTTACTAGTTTAGCATTACATGGAGAATTTGCAAGGTCACTCGCCTCCACGAATAGATAGGAAGGTAAGATCAAGGACCTTAATTTATCACCATACCCATCATTTCTTCAACCTAATCTATTTCCAAATCAATAATTAATCTGATGCATCTGTATAGAGAACTTGAGAACCACATATTACATATATGAATCAAATTTCACTTTATCTAAAAAACTAAACTATTTCCTATATTTATTTCTCTCAAATACTTCAGTATCTATACTTTCTCAAAAATATATTTTTCTGACTACAGAAATAAATGTATCCAATTTCTCTCATGTGTGATTGTAACCCACCCCAAACAATTGAATGCCAATCATAGCAGTCAACACTAAACGATTCGCATCGTAACTAGCAACTGGTAAGAATCTCAAATTTATTTATTAACACATATATTAATCGTTAAGAGAAAAAATGTGATTTTATCCATTGACAAGGCTAAAATCCGATTCAATTAAGGACAAAGTCAGAACGAGGAAAACCACCCGACGGAACCAAGCAAATAATCATGAAAATCACTGTTACCGACTCAAATGAGACAAAGCCATTTCGTCAAAATCAGTCTGCAAAATAAATTCGATTAATATACCTTGCTGCCTTCATCAATGAGAATTGGATGATCAGAGAGGTAGAGATAAAGGTCCTTCTTCGAACTGAACTTAGATAGCAAGTCATCATCGCCGACAGCGCGGGAGATGATGTCCCGATAGTCGGAGGGCAAAAAGCGAGTCCAAACGGCGTCGGATTGGGAGGCGGATCGGAATGTGGAGGAGACCGCCGAGAGGCGACAAGCGTCCTTAGGGCTGGTAAGTGAAAGGACGGTGGCTGTGCAATCCTCTGGAAGCGCGTAGATATCACCCGAACCCTCCACCGCCATTTCTGTATCCAAGCTTTGATCAATTGAATCCAATGGTGCCGTTACTTGATAAATATCGTCTAGTCTCCGTGTATATATAGAGACAGAAATAATGTTGAATTGATATCGACGAAAATTGGTATTGAAGTCTTTAACACAAAAATGCTCGTTTTAGTAGCATATTTAATACTATACAGCACATTTAAGTTGAAAAATAAAAACAATTACAATGTACATATTTTCACACTTTTATTCCCCAATTCTAAAAAAATCTTTTACATTTTTAAAATTGAGAAATCTTCCTAAATTTAAATATTCTCAAATTTATGCATTATTTAATTTTTTTAATACATAAATATTTATGGAATAATCACTTAAAACTTTATTACTTATTCTATTTTCTTGGATTTTTTGTGTTTGTATAAAAATATAAAATTATGAGCCAAAAGGATTTATAAGTATAAGAGTACAAAAATAGAGAGATTAATATATAGAATAATGGGTTAAAAATTCACATAATTTAAATATATTTTGAAAAAAAATTCTAAATAAAACTCTGAAAATCTAAATAGCAATTATTTTTTTCTTTATAAAATAATAATGGACTTAAATTAGTCATTCAATAATTTAAATCCTATCCTATTAAAAAAAAATTAATCTGGATATTGCCGACTTGATTGCTTGTAGCCCAAGATTTTCAAAAGTAATAAAATGTGCTAAAATAAAGTAAATTATTATTTGAAACTATATAAGTTAAGTTAACCAACAAAAATAAGAAAAGGTGAATAAGAAAAGACTATCAAATTGTCAGTCGCCACAGCGTATATCCGAATTCCATTTTTACCCTTTTCAGTCCACCTATCAAATTCGTAATTGTACTCGACAACGACAGAAAATGATTATTTTAGATTTATTTTGACTATTACATAAATAAAATATTGCACTAAATTTTTTAATTAATGATGCGACCAATAATATATTAATAAACATAATTTTCTATCATTATAAAAAGATTATTTAAGCATAATTCACTTTCAAGAATTTTAAAGATTGAAAAATGTAATGAAGTGATGCTTCCTTTAGCAAGCAAAGAGAGGTGAAATAACTTAGTGGTGTTGATATATATAGCATAATTTTCTGAATATTCATTTCTCGTGACGTAACGATGGAGGCAGGCTTTAATGCATAGAGCAAAAAGAGAATCGATGTAATTAATACTCCCTCCGTCCCGAACGAATTTGCAGAGACAGTATATTTTTTAAGAAAAATATATTTTATATATAAAAAAGAGATATATGAGTAAATATGTGTATATGTTTGTGAGTGTATACGCAAATCAATTTTTTTTAGTAGTGTGCAAATTTCTGTGGAACATAGGGAGTATTTCAGTGCCCATTCTTTTTTTCTTTTATAAAAAGGTATATAAATATATTATATTATGTTTATATTGATGATATTACTAGATTTTTTTTTAAAGATTAATCTATCAACTATACTAATTTAGAAATTTTCAGTAAAGAAATGTCAAATTAACTAAATTATTTAATAAAAGGGGTACTTTTTTTGTCTTTTTATAATTATAATGTAGACTTTGATTTTGATAATAGTACAAATTTAAATACGGATCTAAGTATGAATTCTTAAAAAATAAACATCTAAATAATGGCGGACAATTTTTAAAAACTTTGTATAAATATAAGACAAAAACTTGTATGAACCCGAGTTCAAGGTAAACTCGGGTTCTCAAGTATCACTGTCATGTGTATACATTATCACTGTTAAAAAATTAAGTATATTTTTATGACAGTGATAGTATATATGAATAAGAGTGATAGTGATTATACATGACAGTGATACGAGTTCATGTGAACTCGAGTTCACAAGAGACCTACTCTAAATATAAAATTTGAGCAAATCAATTTATACTCAATCAAATTGTTATTATTATTTTTTTATCTAATTAGAAATTATCATGAGTTTTAAATTGCGCAACTATTTTAATGTGGTAGGTACGAAATAAATTTGTAGAGATGGACTTGCTCATAAATGGAGTATTTAGGCAATAAATGTTATACTCCCTCCGTTCCAGAGCAATTTACAAGGGAGGAGGGGCACACAAATTAAGAAAGTAAAAAAAGGTAGTGTTTTGAGGGCTAATATGGTAAAATTTTATGTAAAAAGTGAAAAAATTAGTTGGATTGAGTGTAATGTGGACCCAAAAAATGAAAAAGTAATGACATTTTGTGTAAATATGTAGATATTGTGAGGGTGAAGTTTATAAAAGGGTTTTCTTTTTTGGGTCTGCAAGTTGCTTTGGGACGTCTCGAAAAGAAAAACTTGCAAGTTCCTTTGGGACAGAGGGAGTTATTAATTTAAGAATATGCATTGAATAGATATAGTCCGGAAATTACACTAGGAAAATAGATAATACTTTCAAAAGTAAAAAAACCATAATTTTGATAAAAATAAACAAGTGAGAATACCATAATATATACATTTTCAACTTTTAAAAATTTATTTTACACACATTTATTTTAAAAAAAAATTATACTCAATTCATGATATAAGACTTATATACCTTTATAAAATTGGTATAAAAGAGTTAATAATTATTAATTGGGTCTCATCTTATTCTCATAACTACATTATCCTCGTATAAAAGGTTGGTTTGACTTTAATGAGTAAGTAAATAAAAATGGAGGGAGAGATATTTGTATTTTCAATATTAGGATGCATTTTTTAATTAATATTTTTGTATTAAAAAAATTATTTAATTAATCACTGGTTCTATATGCAATTCACAAACATTAAAGTTTATAATTAAATTGTTATGAAGATAATTCGGTAGAAATTTAAATTTCCTATTTAATTTTGATGTGGATAACGCTCTCGTGTTAATTAAATTTTAATAAATATATTTTCAAACATCACAAATTAAATATTTTTATATACTTTTATAAATTATAATATTCATTATTTTGTATTAAAATTTAGCTTTTATATTATAATATTCATTCATATACACTATATATTAAAATAGTCTAAATAAAAATTCAAATAATTACATATATATGATAAAAATATTATAGTTAATTTATTAAAATTGTATATTTTAAAATTTTATTGTACTCTCTTCGTCCCCAACGAATTTGCACCCATAAGAATACACGTGATTTAAGAAAAATATATTTTTTATATAAAGTAATGGTATATGGGTAAATATGTGTATAATTTTGTGAGTGTGCACGCAAATTGATGTTTCATTTTTAAAAAAGTTACAAAAAATACTATTGAAAAATTACACATGTTATTACTAAAAAATGTATATTTAATGGTGTAACTTTTCAGTAATAATTTGTAACTTTTCAAAAATAAATAGTATAACTTTTTAAAATTACACTTGAGTTGCATGGTACACCTGGTGCACAAGAGACTTAGTGCTTGTTTGCAAACTCTAAAAAAATAAAAGTAAAAGCACTTCATTTGCAAACACATTTTTCTAATTTATTTTTTAAAATCACTTAAGTTTAAAATATTCTTTATTTTTTATTTTGCTACTAAAATTACTTAATATCACTTTTTCAATTCTACTAGAAATTGCAGACATGCACTTAGTGTCTATTTGCAAACTTTAAATAAAAAGTAAAAGTGCTTATTTAAAAAAAACACACTTAAAATATATTTTCAACTCCTATTTTAAGTGTTTATTATCACTTTTGGTGCATA
>JAPKLY010000014.1:2160107-2185071 GCA_026898435.1 Prunella vulgaris | reverse complement strand
TTTCACTTTTTACATAAAAATTTACCAAATTAACCCTCAAAACACTACTTTTTTTACTTTATTCTACTTTCTTCTTAATTTGTGTGCCCCTCCTCTCTTGCAAATTGCTCTGGGACGGAGGGAGTATATATATATATATTCTCATTCTCATTCTCATTGAAAAATTTGCATATCAAGCGCCCCCTAAAATTATTTCATCACATCCAGATGGAGAAGAGCTTTCTTACAGTTCTTTCAATTGATATTTTACCAGGGCAAACACAGCTCATGTCTTCACAAGAATGCAGCCAATTAATATATAACAGAAAATGATCAGCATAACCAAAGTAAAATTACAGACATGAAAGTAACAAAAAGGCAAAGGGATAGATAAATTTCTCAAATCTGCAAATTATTAGTATCTGGAGATAAAGATACAAATCTTACAGTTTGGGTGTTACTTGAGAGATATGTTAGGAAGAACCGCTAAAGCTAATCTCCATGCCTCTTCCACCAATTCCAGCAATCAAACATTGGAACCCACATGCTTCTAGATCTGCAATTACTTTATCAACAACTGTTCCTGATAATACTGTGCCACAAAGTCAAGGAATTACGTTTCTCACAGAAAATATCGATCCAAAGAGGATCACATAGCATGATAAGATCTTGAACAAACAAGAAAAAATGGAAGGATACGTGTAGGGAGTAGCGTAAGAACGCAGCCTCCTCCTCCTGCTCCTGTTAGTTTAGTTGACAGCTTGTATTTCAATGTAGTTCTGATCACATTCTCGATAGAAGCGTGACTGACCCCCATGCACTGGAGTAAACCCTGGCTCATCTCCATCAGTTCCTCTAGTTTTTCCTCTTTCTCGGTTATAGCAAGATCGTCTGAAACTGGTGACTGGATGATTTCAGCGACCTCCTTGCTGATGGAATCAACAGCATTAAACACAGAAGTCATGGCACTAGGATGCCTCACTGCCCTTTCCGATACACCAGCTACCAATGCTTTTGTATTTCTTCCGACTTTTGTGTTAGTTATGAGCATTTTCAGAGGCATATTTGTCCTGATACTCGTGAGTTCACCAGACCTAAATTTAATCATGTTCCCTGAAATAGATTTCATTAACTTAATTGACATCAAGTTACTCTAGTGTTATCACTCACAAAGCCAAAAAAGTTAGCTCCTTTGTGTCATTTCACGGATAACTATAACTTGACATACCATATGTGCTTACTGTGTTGTCTATCCCGGATGGCTTTCCATGAATCATCTTTTCACCTTCAAAGGCCCATTTGTTTACTAGTTCTAGCTCACTATCTCCAAACACTTGCCAACCTTGATGGCTAAAATCCAATTTCACGGAATCAGATAACGCAAGGAGGGCTGCAGAGAGTGCAACACACAAAGCAGCAGACGAACCCAAGCCAGAGCCTAATGGCAGCTCAGAGGTTACAACAGCTTTAGCTGGCTTAAAACTGATAAAGCAAAGAAAGCATCTCAAATCAGATTTACATAAAATTAGGGAAAAATAAAATCATTAGTAGTGTTTAAATGAATACCCATGAATCGAAGTATACAGCCAAAGAAAAGCTGAAACACCTGCAGCAAGTCCAATCTTAGCCTCAGGAATATTTTGTTCTTCGACTAAAGAAGCAATTGCTTTTGTGGCCTCAAATGAACATGATAAAGGAGAGGAAGCAGCATGGTTGCCCTGGTCCCGCAGAACTTCCTTGATCTTTCCAATTGGCCAAGTGAATTCTAAGTTCAAATCCTTGAGGTGGTATATCAGAGAATCATCATTCTCTATTCCCCAAAAGGTTTTGAAATTGAAAAGGCAAAGAATCAGAAAAAAGAGAATAAAAGGGCAATCTGATATCACAACCATGAAGAGCAAATATGGTTAAACTACTATATAAAGAAATATGCATCCCGGTTAATGGTGATAATAATAAAATATTTTCACTATATCAACCTTGTGTTTTTATTCATAAACTTATCAAGATTTTAATAGCTGATTGGATATTTCACCTGAGTTAAACATTACAATTAAAGAAAGAGCACGACTGAACTGAACTGAACCAAAAGATGTTCAAGCTTCACTCAAATGCTAATCATGTCCAACACTTTAGTCCTTGTCTTCTCATCAATTTCATCCAGTAAAACTACTTGTGCATTTACAACTTCACCCTAGTTACAATGCATTTGACAAATATTTCTGATGATCGTTCAATCAAATTAGTTCAGCAATTCTATTGATTGATTATAAGATTAGAATATAGACCAAATCCTGTTAATTTTATAATCAACGGCAAAAATGTAGAATTGAAGAAGCTCAAAACAGGCTTTACCTAACTGAGAGATTCATTATATGTGGCAACACAACGACTAATTTCCTTATTACGACTAGTCAACAACATAATTCCAGAACAAATACTGCACGTCAATTCATAAACATAACCAAACCCAAAACGTACAGAAGCTCACTCCCGATAATCAAAATTCTGATCAATCAAAAAGCAAAATAAAATGCTACAAAATTTTGAAAACCGAAATCGAAAGGAGATTACTGGTAAATTACCCTCGGGAGTAGGGAAGCGAAGAGAGACGTAAGTATAGAGATCGATGGCGGCGGCAACGGCGGTGGACCCGTGAACCACGGCATGTTCGCCGGCGAGTATGATTTTTCCGGGCGCTCTGGCTCTGACCTCCATGCTGATCTATTTCCTCTACGATCGATCCCCTTTACCGATTAAATCTGAGTACGAGAGAAATGTGACCGTGGCGGAGAAATTGATGAGCGAAGTGTCAGCTTTGAATGATGCCTGATTTTGGATTGGCGTGCTTGCACTGATTGACCGACTGCTCTCCTACTCGCATCACTCGCGCGTGGCGTTACACTCTTCACCTACCATTACCATTAATAGGTGTTTAAGGGTAGGGGTGAGCACTGTTCGGTTTTAACCGAAAAATCGAACCGAACCGAACCGAAATAAGAATTTGGTTCGGTTAATTTGGTATTCGGTTCGGTTTTGGTTTTAAATATTTAAACTTTTGGTTTTCGGTTTCGGTTTCGGTTTTTAGGGTAAAAAAACCAAAAAACCGAAAACCGAACCAAATTTAAACATATATATATATATATATATAATTATAATGTATAATACTATTACTAATATATATAAATAAATTAAATAAATATTATATTACATAAATATAATTACATTACATATAGATAAAAAAAATCCTAACCCTCAAACCAGTAAGTTACCCCTTCCAAATTCCCTCCCTCACCCTCACCCTCACCCTCACGGCGCCTCACTTCCAGAAATTCCCTCCCCCACCCTCACGCCACTCACCCCATTCCAATCCGTCGCCGTCCGCCTAAGCTCACGGCGGGCGACCACCAAATCACCACTTCTCCTCTCCCTGTTTCCGCACACACAATTTTAACTAGTGATATTTCGGTTAATATGGTTATAAACCGAAACCGAACCGAAAATTTCGATTTCGGTTTTTTCGGTTTTTAATGTATATGGTTCGGTTTTGGTTTTTAATAATAATAAATTCGGTTATGTCGGTTTTGGTGATTTAGTTCGGTTCGGTAACCGAACCGAACCATGCTCACCCCTATTTAAGGGTGTGGTTTAGCCCCGCCGATACTTGGACAATATAAGGGTCAACAAGAGAGTGTGATAACAGCTCATCCATCTATCCATATATTTTGTGTAAATTTTTTATAAAATTAGAGGAAAGATAGATATATAATTAAATAATTACTAAAATTATAAATCCAAATTCGTGATAACATCAGTGAGATGAGTTAAATTTTTATTATTATTTCATTAAAATTTATATTTTTTTAATGTGATAACAAATCTATATAATTCTTAGGGTACCTCCATCAATTTACCTCTCTTAATTTACTTAAATGAGGTAAATTGAGTGTCACATCATTGTCCCATAATTACCCCAAAATCGTGGTGATTGGTAAATTATAAATAATAAAAAAAGTATTAATATAAAAAAAATATGAAATAAAAGTTATACTTCTTAAATATCTAAATCATAATAAATTTTTTAATTTTTTAAAAATAAAAATCATCCCAAGATAACTTGATTATTACTCCCCCAACTTAAAAAATATTGAACCAAACACTCCATCAAATTATGCCATCCAATCACGTTCTACTTGTGTATGTGTATCATCACTTTTTAATATGCAAAGTTTTTTTTTTTTTTTTGAAAGGAAATATGCAAAGTATTTTACATTGCATGATTGCTTCCTATTGTTTTATTAAAAAAATTTTGGTAAAAAGTGGTGTGCTGATGTGGGGGAGCACGACGAATAGAGCGCGTAGGAGCGTAGCTGACTAATGTTGAATCTTGAATTCCCACTCTTTTTCTTTTCTTTTTCATACTCCAAACCCCATTTTGTAGGGCCTACCCAATTTCCCTCGACAACTTTTCCTACAAATGAAATGAGTTTCACATTCTTCATTTTTCTCTTAATATGACACCAGAAAAGCGTAATTTTACATCAACATATAATTGTTCTCTAAAATGTTGTACAAAAACTTTCAATTTTTTTTCATTAAACTCCACTCGCATAATTATTTATATATTTATACAAAATATTATTACTGAACCACGTTATACCCAATCCAATCATTTCTACATAAAATTCTATCAAATTATCCCTCCAAACATTACGTTTTTCAAATAAACTTCCATTGTTTCTTCACTTAATAAGTTTATTCTGAGACAAGGAAGGAATATCAGTAAATTTGGAAATAAAAAAAAAGTAATTTATATATCATTTCATTTCTCTACACAATTAATAAGAGCTTAATATTTAATAATCTCTAGACTCTAGTTGCACAATTATGCTAACTAATTATAGCCACACGACACACAAGTGTGATGGAATTAAAGGTTCCATCAATTTGATTTTGACCTTAGGTCATCTGTACAAACATTTATTGATGAGCAAGAAATGGAACCACCATATCTCATTTTTCTGATTTTGAAGAAAGAGAGAGAAATGTCAATTGCCATGGCCAGAAACAAATTAATGAATCTTGTATCCTTGTTTAGCTTGTTGCTAATGCATAATCTGATTTCCACACAATGTGCGACACGCCCCTTTTGGGATCTGAAAAGAATTATGCTCTCACCACCGCCCCCAAGGTTCAACCTTGGTCCCCATTACAGGAAAAAGCCGCCCCCTCCTTCACCTACAACACCGCCGCAGCTTCCACCGCCTCCGCCTCCGCCTCCACCATCAGTGTAACTTTCAGCACCTCCTCCGCCGCCGCCTCTGCTCCTGATTTAGGGGTGTATGGTAACTTTATAGTATTTATTAAGATGGACTAGGGTTTTCGTTATGGGCTTTGGACTTGTACTTGAATATTGGGCTTTATTTTTTTGGGTTGCTGTTTAAATTTCGACCCAATCTTATGTTTTGATTGAATCTAACAAATATCATATGTACATTACCCCTAAAAATATTTAAATATTAACAAAACCTTACGAATCGAGTTCACCATGAATACAGGTTCATCAATTATCACTGTTATTCATATACACTGTCACTATTAACTTAATTTTTTTAATAGTGATAGTATATATGAATAATAGTGATAGTGTATACACATCACAGTGATACGAGTTCATGTGAATTCGAGTTCACAAGAGACACACCTTAAATATTAGTATAGTTTACGACCCGCTATTTTAATTATGTCTTTATTTTATTTTTAAAAAAATGGTGGTGGGTATTGTTAATTCATCTAGAATTATACTAGACGGCATTGTAGATGTAGATAGATATATCGAGTGACAAATGTGAGCTATCTCAATATTTAAACGGAACTTCACTCCTCCATATATTTTCATGTATAGATAATCGTAAGGGCATGACACAGTTTAAAAATATTATATAATTAATTAGAAATATTAAAAATTATATCATAAGCATTAGAAATTAATATTAATAAAATTTATAATAATTTTAATATTGTATCATTAACTCAGACTTTTGATATTTCAATCAATTTTTTTATACTTAATATCAAATATTTTACATTTTAAAATTGTTTCATATAAGCTTATTTATTTTTATATAACATTTTGTATTATATATATATGTATATTTTTAAAATGATTTAACATATACTTCAAGGATTGACTAATAGAAGTACCATAACTCATTGTTTATTAGCAAAAGGATTCATTTCAAATCAAAATTAATTTTGTATAGACTTAGCTCATCTAAAAAAAATGTATAAGTAAAGAACATATTCCTCCCACTCTACTACAATTTTTTTAAATAGTTTGTGTAATGGATCTCATGTAGCAGAACGTTACATGTATAAGAATAAGTCATGAATGCAAATGAAATTATATACTCCTCCATCCCGAAACGATTTACACATGAACTAAGAAAAAAAAAATATAAATATAAAATTAAATAACATAATAAAAAAAAATATTTTATTGATATTCGTGAGTATATAATATTCTAATTTTAGATGTGTAAAAATAATATTGAGACTGATTAATCATGGAATATTAGTACTCCATTCGTCCCCTTATAAGTCGCTCATATTTTTTGGGCACGAGTATTAAGAAGTGTATAAAAATATTAATATAGTACATGTGATGTGATAGAGAAACGTGAAAAAGTAATGATAATAGTGTAAAAAAAATTGAAAATAATACAATAAAGAAGTAAACAGTAGTAGTTTCCTAAAAAGATAAAAAATATATATATATATACAGTGAAACAGACGAAAATGACAAAATGAACAATTTATACTGGATAGAGGAAATATTACTTTATACTAGGAAAAAAAATTCCAATAAACCACTTTTGACTTTGGAAGCAAGTACAGAGTTCACATAATTAGTTTGAAAATGACCATTTTACTCGTTTTGCACAGCTGAAGACGACTCGATTAAAAAAAGAAAAGAAAAAGATAATTAATATGATGTCTTTATTAACAGGTGAAGACTTGGAATTTGATGTTTTCTTGACTAAGACCCAGTCTTAAACCTCCAGAGTGTCGACACTTATTTTTAGCTATATATAACTTTATTTTGGTATTCAATTTATTTATTCACAAATTTGATAATGAATTTCGATTATCTCACCTAATAGTGTCACAAAAAGTATCTCGTCTTTTAGTTATTTTTCTAATGGACATTTAATTGCATGTTGATAATTGACTGTTTGTTTTATTATTTTTAATGTGTAGCAGTACGAAAGTAATGTTATTAATTATTAAAATTTTATGAATAGATTTTTTTAAAACTTACTCATAATATAAAACTATTATCATTCTATGTAATTAATAATATCATTATATGCATCTACATGTAATATTACATTTTACACTATAAAATATTATTATATCAATAAATACATATAATAGTATAATTAATACACATAATAAAATTAATAAATATATATAGTAGTACAAATTTCATTCTATGAAATTCATTCGCGTTAAAATTTTGTGTAAATTTATATGTGAGATAGAAGATTGAACTCTAATTTAGGATCTCAAGTTCGCAACTACATATGATGTTCCTATTAATGTTTTGACAAATTATGTTAAACGAATTGCGTGACAAATTTAAGTTAAATACGTTTACGCATTTAAGTACTATCCTTCAAAAAAAAAAAAGAGTACTATCCGAAATGTGATTTAAATTATAAACCTTCCCCTACCTTTTAGAAAACAAAAACAAAAATCTCCCCTACCTAAAAAATATAGTAATATAGGAAAATAATATATGTACATAAATATTACTACGTCAGTCCCACAAAAATTTGCATATTTTTCTTTTTAATTTGTGCCACAAAAATTTGCATATTCCCAAAATGTAAATATTCTCTTAAATTTCCACCCTTAAAATTACTGTTTTACAATTTTCATCTTACACATTCTATTTATTATATTTTTCTTTAATAATCATGCCCAAAAATACCGTAAACTCTCAAAGGGAGTAATATCTTGATAATTGATTATGTGCTCATTAATTAGGTATTACACCAACAAGTTTCTGCCTATCTCAGGCCAAAACCAATGCCAGCAAATAAATAAATTATAATATTTCAATCCAATATATACGTGCCAAACACTTTGAATTTGATAATTGCCCTTGGAAACTTGGAATAATATTTCTTCCCCAAAGTATCACCCTTCATCCCATCATATTTATAAACTAATATATATATATATATGTTATCATTAATTAAATACATATAAATATATTCATTTTATATTATAAATAAATATATTTTACAAGAGGGTGGCTCGTATTTATATCATAGATTACTTATATATTAATTTCGATCTTACATATATTATCAAAATACTATATGGAGGGAATTAATAGCTTTGTATTATATATGCAATGGCATGCTAATAATTACATTAATTGTTTGCTAAATAGTACGTAAATGATCAATCATATATATATTTGGTATGAATAATACGACCGCTTCCTTAAATTATAATAATTAGTATTATTATTGAGTAGGACTAGAGTTGACACGAATCAGAACGTTGCTTCTGTAAATGCCATGAACCAATATTTATTATATTTTATATGTAGTTGACTTTATTTTACATTTTATAATACTATTATTATTTATACCTATTTTCTATACTCATTCATTTCATATAGCATATCACGAAGTAAAGTGATTAAATTTATATCGAAAAGATATATGTTTAATTCATTTAATTGTTGAAAAAGAAAATCATGCATACGTACCAATATTTATGCAAAATATTTTCTCATATAAAAAGTCCACTTATAATCAAATTTAATATTTTCTATGATTAAAGACAACGTATATTATGAATCCTTTTATTATAAAATTTATTTGTGTATTTTTTATAGTCTGAGTATACATGGTTGAGAGATTTCAAAAGTAAAAAATATAAAATGAATGATAGTTATTGCTTGGTTATGAGTTTGAAAGGGATGTATGAAAAAAAAATATTATATATGTTTAGTGTAAACTTCATCAATATAAATCATAAATATTTAGGTTTCATGTTTACAACTCACAAGGCGTCAACATTTATATATATTATTCAGAAGTATCGATCGATTCACATAAAATTTTAATCTAATTTAAATTGGATTTTGTTAGTGAAAGGTAAATTTAATTAACAAATTAGTTAATCCTTAAATTAGATATTTAGTCATAGTTTTTATTTATTTATAAATTTGTAATTAAATTACTCAAACAAAACTTAATAATTTGCCCAACATTAATTAGACTTTAATTCTGATTTTAATGCACGTCTAAGCGACATCAACGGATTGTAAGCTCATGAATTATTTTTATTTATTTAATTCTCTAAATTCATAGTAATAATAAACACCAGTCGGCTCAGAATATATATACGCGTATATACATATCAATTTATCATACGAATACATGTACATACGTTGACGAAGACAAAGTAAACCTTTGTTGTTTTCTTTTTCCTTCTTTCTTCCTTTTAAAATTTTATTTTGTTGGTAAGACAAAGTAAACTTCATTATTTTATCAAAATTTTACCCACTCGAGATTTTAGATTGATATATATATATATATATATATCAAGACAGCCTACAAAAAATAAAAATAATGGCATACGATCAATATGCATTGATAGTATTTTTGTCTAAAACAAATAAAAATAAATGTTTATCGGTATTAATTAATACATGCTTGCAAATTAATGACATATTAGTATAAGTTAATGACAGTATTATAGTCTTATTGCACACTTCTTGTTACTCGTCAATGGTTATAAACCAAAATTGGTCTATTTAAAAATTTACATAAAAATGCATTTAACTTGCTGTTATTTCGAAAGAAATATACTGATTTACAGTTTCTCCACAATGACAAAGTGAAACCGCACTTGAATCGTTAGTTGATTGTGAGTTTGTGCACCTAATTATATATATATATATTTTTAAAGTATTTTCAAAATTTGAAAGTAGACTATGTCAACAAAATGGTATGAATTTTGTTTACTAATTTCAATTAATTTCACTTGAACTTTTCTTGCTCTTTCTTTTATTAATATTTGATTTTTTTTAGAAAAAGAATCGATTGTTATTTATTACTAATATGTTTCCCTGTCCCATACTGCATATATAGCTATTTGCTGGTATTCATGGTGGTGTTCTCGTCAAAATCGGGACTTGCATTTAAATTTTGGCTTAGTCTTGTATGAACCAGTTACGCCGTGCAACTCAAGTTCATTTTTAAAAAGTTACACAAAATATTACTGAAAAGTGTATCTTTAATGGTGTAACTTTTCAATAATAATTTGTGTAACTTTTCAGTAATAAATTGTGCAACTTTTTGAATATGAACTTGAGTTGCCCGATGTAACTGATGACAAGAGAATTACTTTTAAATTTTTTTGTTGTTTTAAACAAGCTATATATCATGTTGGTTAATTAGTTATTTTGTGTTATCACTTGTTTCAAGCATTTCAAACCATCAGATTTGTCTAACATTTGAGTTGGTGCAACTTCATGCTCATTAACATGGGTAAATAATCTCACACGTGTAGTAAAATAAAACGCATATTTTACTGGATTGAGAAATCAAGTTCAATCAATTCATATTCTTCTGTCGTCAAGTTTTCATAACCGAATTTGATATACATTTTTTGTTTTTAAAAGCAAGATCAGTATTTAAGTTTCGGGTCAAATGGGTAATTTCAAGATTATCCAACTCTAAAGAATAGGTCAAGAGTCACAAAATATCCTACCCATACAAAATAACCTTGCTCTAACCTTAGGTGGTGTTTGGTAGGGTATATTATCGATATAATATTAATTTTTATACTGGCTTATCTTGTTTGGTAGGGGTACAAATTTTATGCTGACCCATTTTTTATACGGCCGACCCTGTAAAAGAAGAGGTCATATTACACCCTTTTCACTGTTCACAATGTAATAAATTATCTCACCATTTCCACCTTACAATTTTTGTATGACTTGAATAGTAACTTTTGTTCTTATATATCTACATATTACACTCTACCAAATGAAATTACTTTTTCTATCTCTATATTATGCCATACCAAATGGGATTACTTTTTAGGACTAATTTTATTTAACTTTTCTATTACACCCTACCAAATAACATTATATAGATTTTACTTACAAAATTTATAACTCCTAATATTGCCTACCAAACATCCCCTTAATGCAAAAAGTAAATGCAGCCTAGGTCCCACTAATTATCACTACTTCAAAACTACCAACTATATTTAATGAAAATTAGTTTTTTCTTACAATAAAATTTATTATAAATGACAAAATATACTCTACATATCTACTAAATTATGTACTTTTTTTATATTCTTATACTTCCTCCGTCCCACTATAAGTTGCTCATGTTGTCATTTTCGTCCGTCCCGTTATATATTGCTCTTTTTTTTTCTTTTTCGGAAACTACTATTCACTTCTTTATTATTATTTTCAATACTTTTTACACTATTTTCATTATTTTTTCACTTTTTTCCATCACATCACTTATATTTTTTCACATTTTTCATCACATCACTTATACCTTAATTCATGTGCCCAAAAATAACGAGCAACTTATAGCGGGACGGAGGGAGTACAAAATATGTATTTTTTATTGAAGTTATAGCCTTTACTATTAATCACACAATCAATTATTTTATTTATTAGTAAATTTCACAATAAAAGATATTTCTACTTTATGTATTTTCTTTTAAATTTCTACAAACGTAATACTGCACAAATTTTGTAGATGAATTAAGTATCTATTTTGAACCTCTATAAAATACTAATTTTTAGAATTTTTTTTTTCAAAAGTTGTTATAGAGAATTTTTAAAGAAAAAGTTGCTTTTAGAGTTTAAAAAAACACTAAATTAGGGAAAATACATTTTTTTGTCCTATAAGTTTTGTTGACTTTGGTTTTTGTCATCTTAAGTTTTGAATTTTTGTTTTCGTCTTTTAACTTACCAAAAATTATGGTTTTCGTCATCTTAAATTTCGAATTTTTGTTTTCGTCCTTTAATTTACCAAAAATTATAGTTTTCGTCCTCTAACCGTCTATAAACAGTCATACAACCGGTAATACACACGTGGATCCATTTTTTCTTTCTTTTTTTAAACAAAATACTAACGTGGGGGTATTTGGAGGGAATTAGGTCTTGACAAAATACACTTTTAACCGTAAATTTCATCCCAAATACCGTCCAATACCTACATCCATAGAATCTTCTGTCCGGATTCATTTTTGAATATGATGTACAACTTAATATTGCGCTCGAAACTCGTTGTTTCATACAAATTTCTTGAAGACATCTCTCTTCCTTTTCGTACAATGAGTATGCGCTCAAAAGAATTTAGATTTTTGGATGTTTTGATTTGGTGATCTTTACCTTTTTTCCTAATTCTCTCAAACCCACATGTCTAGATTTGATCGACTAGGGTTTTGATTTGGAAGAGAATTTACGGTTAATCCTGTATTTTATCCATCAAGACCTAATTCCCTCTAAATACCCCCACGTTAGTATTTCGCTTAAAAAATTGATCGACTTATGTATTACCGGTTGTGTGACTGGTTATAGGCGGTTGGAGGACGAAAACCATAATTTATTAAGTTAAAAGACGAAAACAAAAATTCAAAACTTAAGAGGACGAAAATCATAATTTTTGATAAGTTAAAGGACGGAAACAAAAATTCAAAACTTAGGAGGACGAAACCAAAATCAATGAAACTTATAGGATAAAAATGCATATTTTGTCTTTAAATTCAAATAATTAAAAAAACTAGTGAAAACTCGTCGCCGTTGACATTGAAGATTCACCCAGAAGTTTCTTCCTTGGAGAAAAAAATGGATTGTAGAAATTTTTAAAAAAATAATAATAATAATACTAGTGATGGAGCCCACAAAGCAAACAACTGCCAAACTGATATACGCTGTTACAAACGTAAATACTTTAAACTAGGAGCATGATTGCTCCTCCGACGACTTTCGATCTCTTTTTCTATGGAGGATAATCGTTGATGACACCCTTCCCCTTCCTCCTCTCTATTTGACCTCACCAACTCTCCCTCTCTCTCCTCTTTCTCTCTCTTTCACACCTACATATAGATACATGTTCCCCAGTCCACATTGTCATCGCTATTTCACCGACCCACTCTCTCTCCTCTCTCTGGTTGGGACAGGGGAAAGAGGGCAGCAGGAGGGATTCTCTGATTGCAAAAATTAATGATGTATTTCAAAGATTGTGCAGTTGTGTTGTTTATTTTGTTTGGGTGTTGGATTAATAATGTTAGGACGGGTGAAGCTTTCGGCCTCGATATCCACCACCGGTATTCGGACACTGTTAAGGATTACTTGGCCGTCGATGGGTTGCCGGAGAAGGGCTCCCTCGACTACTACGCCGCCATGGCCCACCGCGATCACCTCTTCAGGTCCCACCGCCTCGCCACCACTCCCGCCACCAGCCCTTTCCTCACCTTCTTGGGTGGCAACGACACTTACCGTCTTTCCTCTCTCGGATTGTACGTTCTCTCTTTCTTTATCTTTGGAATTGCTTGCTCTTCAATTCGATTTTTATTTGTGTTTTTGGAAGTTGTAATTAATTTATGGCGGTGTAATTGATGATCCTCTGAATTTATGTTATTTTATTTTTGGAAGAAGATTTATCAACTTAGAAGTTAAATTGGTTTAATTCCCAGATGATTTTTATGAGATAAGTAGGCGTATAAATCTTTTCAGTGATGTGGAATACGAATATTTGATGATCTGTGAAGATATTTTGTTGCACAATCTGCGGAGTAATTAAAGGAAATTCTTTTCATGATTGGATACTATCTTTTGGTAGACTTCTTTTCATGGTCAACTGAATGGAGAGAGAGAGAGAGAATGAGCTTTTCTTGACAAACTCTCTCTCTCTCTTTCAACCACCTGTTGTTTCAGCTTTTTTCAAGAAATTTGTGTTGCTTTCATATAGTATCTATGAGCACAAAATGTTTTATACGTGAATTTAGGTAGAGTGGACTAACTAACTCTTTCTTGTACCAAGATTCATGCATGTAACTAAAAAGTCAGAATATTGACTATGGATTTCCCAAAATCAAACTAAATCAGCATCCCAGAAATGGAATTGAGAGGATTGAAATGATAATTGCATCTCATAAATCCATCTGTAATATTTAAAGAAAACATCTTTTGTGTATATGTATATGCAGCTTGCACTACTCTATTGTCGCAGTTGGTACTCCACCATTGACATTTCTTGTGGCCCTCGACACGGGTAGCGACCTCTTCTGGTTACCGTGTGACTGCACAAGCTGCACGCGTACCTTGAACTCTTCTTCGTCCTCAGGGACGGTATGTTGATGATTTGTAAACACGAATACTAACTCTATACTTTCATGATTGGGCCTATATATAGTGCTTCTCATACCTTGTTTTGTGATAAAACAGCCTCTATCACTAAACATATATAGCCCTAGTAACTCGTCAACTAGCTCCCCAGTTCCATGCAATAGCACCAAATGTGGAGCCAGACGAGCATGCTCAACCAGGCGTAATGCTTGTGCTTATCAAGAAGTATATCTTTCCAGCAACACGTCGAGTACTGGGATATTGGTGGACGACGTTTTGCACTTGGGAACAGATGCCAATCCACAGAAACCTCTCAATGCCTCTATTACATTGGGGTATATATGTGTATATATATATTGTTTCCTTTTCCATTATAGGATCAATGATGGTACTTAATGAGTATCCTTCATCCCAGATGTGGAATAATTCAGACTGGTGATTTCTTGGACGGTGCCGCTATTAATGGCCTATTCGGTCTTGGTATGGATGATGTATCAGTCCCTAGCATCTTAGCCAGCAATGGACTTGCTGCAAATTCTTTCTCCATGTGTTTCGGAGAAGATGGAATTGGGAGAATCGAGTTTGGTGATAAGGGATCTTCCCGCCAGAAAACAACTCCGATCAATCTTGAAACAAGACAGTAAGCACTCGTCTCCGTTCGTGAAACAATTCATAAGAAGTTTAAAATAAGCTTTACCTAAACTGGCCGTTGTATTCTTGAATCTTGATTACATGTCCTCGTGCTCTTTTCTTTCAATCTTGCAGCCCAACCTATAATGTCACAGTGACACAAATAGCTTTGGAGAAGAATATCACTGATCTTGAGTTCACTGTAATCTTCGATTCTGGAACCTCGTTTACATACTTGAACGACCCGTCTTACTCAGTTATCGCAGAGGGTGTAAGTTACATAACACTATCATCTTCTTGAAGGTGTCGAATTTCCATTTACTTTCTTCTTCTGCATGCAGTTCAATTCTCAGGTAGTTGAGCCACGTTATCAACCTCAGACGAAGATTATTTTCGACTATTGCTACACACTCGGGTAAGTTGCATTTGGCTATAAAGTTTTCTTGAGCTGGTTTATGTTAATTTTTTTGAAATATTGTGTCATTATTTTTATTCCCCGCAGTGCAACTCAAGAAAGCTATAATGTTCCAAATTTGAACCTTACAATGAAAGGTGGACAACAATTCTTCGTGACTGCGCCCACGGTTGTTATTCCACGACGGGTGAGACATTCGTTTAGTACATCATCAATCTCTGAGAAAGAAATACATATGCTTAACAAGCTCCCCTTCTTGTGCAGGATGGTGGATTTGCATATTGTTTGGCGATTGTCAAAAGTGAGGACATTGACATCATTGGACGTGAGTATTCATATTACGAATGATTTTGTCGCTTTAATCCAACGCCCGAGCATTCTATTTTAGACTTCGAAATCTCTACGAGAGTTGACTGAGTTGCATTTTGTTATCAGAAAATTTTATGTCTGGCTATCGCTGGGTGTTTGATCGTGAGGAGATGGTTTTGGGTTGGGAAGAAGCTGATTGTAAGTTGGTTGATGTGTTTATTTTTGTTATGTTTTGTGTGTCTGCTATCATGAGCTCAATCTGAAGTGCATTGATCTCATTCAGGCTATGATGCAAATAATGGATCAAACAATCTACCGGTGAACAAGGGCGGCTCTGCTGATGCTCCTTCACCGTCCATGTTGAACCCGGAAGCTACGCCTGGGAATAGAAGCTCTCGTCTACCGCCACCACTCGCAACACAACCATCAAATCTCCAACCTGGGGCTTCAACCTCTGCACCTTGTTTGAATTCTGTGACTCAGACCATTCTCATGCTCCTATTTTCTCTCCTCTTCCACTTCACCATTCTTTCTTCATGAGGTTTTTGGTTAAGTACTTGACATATATACCACAGGTAAACTTGCAAGATTTTGTCTATTTTTTGACATTGAATATGTTTAAGTATTTATGTATATAGACAAGGTGATGATTGCCACACATAACAGGATTGGGAATGCTCATTTGCGTTCTTGTTTTCTTGTAGCTATTTGTATTGTGCTTCTTATACAGCACATTTGTGCTATATGACATTATTTATTTATTGAAGTTATTAGATGATATTCATTTTTTTCGAGCTTCTACTGATAATGATGATGGAGATCATGATACAAAATCAATTGCCAAGAAATTAATTAGAGGAAAAATGTTAGTATTTAACATTAAACAGAGGGAGAGATTTCTACTCATTAAGGCCAAACTAGTAATTTCTTCGAACTAAAAGTTCCCTTATTGACAGAACAAACACTCAATCCTCATCAGAATTCTCGTCGAGGATGTATAAATATGGTACAGCAGGTTTATGCACAAGAGAATCGATAACGTGATCCTCATTGTTTTCGAGAAATTTCCAACCAAAATGCTCAATGCAGACTTTATCAAAGGCATTGACATTCAAGCCCGAGGCTAGAAATAGTTGCAACTCATTTAAAAACCTTTCTGTTCTACCTGTTAAAAAAGGTCTAACTGCATCAGATACCGACACTCTGAACTCTTCTTGCACTGTTTCGGCCGAAACAGTCATCTTTCTTAACCAATCCCTGCAACATTAATGGGTGAAAAACATAAAATCACTTCACATAATTGTCCAGATAAAAATACTGAACGCTTATTAAAACTGCTGGCCAAGTCACCAGTACATATACATGTATGTATAAATACATATAATACCTTCTCAATGAGTCAATCACACCGACCACATGATGCATAATAATGTCTACGTCCTCCTCCTGCATTTCAAGTAAACAATTGTGTAAGCTACATTATAACTTCCAAAGCTCGTATTTCCTGATCTAAGGATGATACTTAAGGTCTTCCAATTCAATTTTGGACATGCCAAATGTTAGTAGTGAGAGAAGGAAAATGAAAATGTTCAAGGACTCTAAACAAATCAAACAAGTAATGAAGAATATTTGTATTCTTAGCAGATGCAACATGAAAAAAATGGAGAAAAGCTGTTGAAAACCTGCATTACAGACTGCAGTTCCCTTTTTAACCAATGAGGCAGAAAATAATTCTGCTGTAGATACTTGCGGAATTTCCAATAACGTGATACTTGTAGTTTATCAGCAAGATCACCTGCAATCAGATGCCACAAAAAAGGGAAGTGAAATATTTGTTCATTATTGCAAATTTATCGCTGTTTCTTGGATCACAGCCACAAATTACCTGGATCAGTGTAGTAGCATTTCAACCTATACCTATGAGCTTCAGAAAAGAACTCACTGAAGAACAAAAATTAACAAGTGAACACTTTATTATTTTTCAATTCGAGAAATGAAAACATAACTTCTTAAGAGAAACGTCACCTAAGCATGACCTCAAACTAAAGCAACTGCACAATACCTATTCCCCAAACTTTTACCAACATAATGCTGTTGAAAAGAAGTTCCGTCATATCCACAGACAATGGAAAAGTTCTCTCTCTGAAGCAAGATACAGAAGAATGTCAAAACGAGGAAAAAGAAAAGGTTCAGTTTTGGAGAAAAGAACATAACAACTATGAACAAGTTATTGGTTTTTCCCTTTCTATTAATGAGATTTCGACAGAACCATGTTTTTCCATTAGGAAAAAAAAAAGTTTAAAATAAGAACTTGTTAACACAACAATAGGAAATATGTAGTTTCCATCGCATTATTTGTCAAACCCAATTGCATAAACAAAAAGTTATACTTTACGAAGAGAGAATTCACAGTCAATTTATTTAAATGAAACAAGTCATTGCCAGAATGAGTAGGCAAACAATGTACATTAATATTCTTGATCAACAACAGACACTAAAATTAAGTTATTACATAAGACCAAAAGATTAAAGCTAACCTTGCACAAAGGACACTTCAGTGACGAAGATGCAGAAGACTGCCCGCATGAAACTATATTGATCCATTTGACAATGCAGCTGTAGCAGAATTTGTCTGCAGCATTATAGCTTAAGCATCACTAGAATATATATTTCCAATTCAATGCATTAAGTCAAGATATTCATAAAAACAGCTTAAAAACTAAGGTTTTGAGAGCATTCAATTCTGAAGTACAGCAGTACAAACATCAGACATGAAGTTTCTGCATTTCAATCCATAGACCAGTGTTTCTATTATTTCATCCATCATCATCATAAGACTTATAACCAGAAAGTCGCACAAAATGCCCCTGATCTTCAACACCCACCCCCCACACCGCGAATCACAGTGGAATACCAGTCAACATCAATTTTTTATGTACTTCCCAACTCTGTCACTCGAATGAAATTGCAGTTCAAACAGTTCTATACCCTGCGTAAATTATTGAGTAAAAAACAAAAACACCCATCCCTCCCCAAAAAAAGATGGAACGACGATATAAATAAACAAACAAAAATAAATCCGCAGTCATATGTGGAGTAGAGATTGGAACGTACGGAAACATTGGTCCAAATAGGACTCTTGAGTGACGGGCGCCAGACAAATCGGACACGGGTTCGGGTCGGAAGAGGAGCCGGTCAGGGTTTCATCATCGGCCATATCACCGATTGAGAGAGAGAGAGAGAGAGAGAGGACAAGGTGGACGAGGTTTAGCTTTAGGCTTTGGTAATTTTACTCTTTTAGCCCTACGCATGTTCTTGCTTATTTGAGAGTAATTTTACTCGGGTGTATATACGTTTTCCGCTGTCAAAATAAAAGAGAGAGTAACTGATATTTAACAACCTCATCTGTAAAGATATAGTCTGTCTTTCACAGAAAACATATTTGCAGCAGCAGCAATTAGGTTTATGATTAGAAAGTGATTCTATTGATGTAGTCGAATCTAGTTCGACTGTCATGGCGTCTATGAATCAGTTACATATGCCTGGCATTAAACATCCATGAATTACCAAACATCTAAGAATGATGAAAGAGAATTTTACTCGGACGGAATCAGTAACAAATGTCTGGCATACATTCATACTTTTGCTTCAATATTTTACAAAAACAACAATTTAAAGAATTATTGATAAAAAAACTCTGCCGCAACACTAAACTCAAGACCACACGAACTCAAGAAATAGGTATAAAAACAGAGACATCAAAATTTATAACCATCATTCACAAGAAACATCTCTTTTTTTTTCCCCTCAAAATGCTCTTCTTCTCCTCCTTCCACCCTTGTTAAAGGCCCTCACCCATGACTGAAAATCGTCCTTCTTCAATACTAAACCCACCAGAAATGCACAGCAACAGAACCCTAAAATCCAATCTTTAGCCCCACTTCTCCACCCCTCTACAGATAACCCAAACAACACTAACCCTAAACCCCCAACCAAAGCATTGCCATCCAATACCAATTCTTTACCCATGGCCAACCACAGTCCCACAAGGCTGCAAATTACCACAATTCCCAATTTAGTTCTCCTCCTCCTCCTTTTACCACCATCAAACCCGCCCCATCCAAATCCGTTCCAAAATCCATTTCGACCTCCATCTCCGCCTCCAAATTCCCTCAACAATGATTCTACAGGCTCGGGCAAAATCCCGAGACGCGAAGCGATTATATAAGCGGATTGTACCATAATTTTGCCAGATTTCGCTATCCCAAACCGCTTTCTTCTGTTTGCAGCGCAGAGAATTGTTCTCTTGACTCCGTAATTGATGGGAGAGGAGAACAACTTTTTCTGGGTCCGAGAAATGTTGGCATTATCATTTGAAGTAAGGAGAAAAGAGGGATCTGAAACGAGATGAAGGGTCATCGACATACTCGCTTTGGCAAATCGAAAAGTAAATTGCTCAAAATAACAGACCGTTGTTGCCCTCCGCTGAATTTTGAAAAATTCCATAAATATTATGGCACGCAAATTAATAATTTATAAATAAAAGAAAAAAAAATTATATGCGATTATGTGGATGGCTTTCAGCGTGGCCACGGCCCATGGGCCATAGAAGAAGGGAAATTAGTCCACTCTGTTAATGGGTCCCACGTCCCAACTTGACAATTTATTTGAGAATTCATTTTAAATTATGAATTATTTACATACTTGGTTTCGTTATTCTTTCCGCATCATAAATTTTGAAATCTTGCATTATTAAGCCATATATTATTGCTCACATTGTGTATCTGACACGAGAGTTTAGTTTTTTATTTTAAATGAAAATACAAGAAATTGGTATAACAAGCTTTGAAAATTCGAGGGTTTAATAAATGCATCACTAATAATACAAAGATTTAGTGAAATAAAAGCTTAAAAGCTGAATATAACGAAATATGCTTTCTATAAAACAGTGGATACTCATACAGCACATGCCTTTTTTTCTTGATTGAATAATAAGAAATCAAGAAGAGAGTGTGGCAATGAGTAGGCTTACAACCATGAAAACAATGTAAAGGGCAACAAGGCAGAATCCCCAGAATCTAGGAACTCGAAATCGATTCCAAGTCACCACCAACAAAGATCCCATCAAGCTCATCAGCAAGAACACAAATGCAACTACTATACTTGTGTGGAATTCAAGTTTATAGGCTTCAGGATAAACATTAGCTGTCTGTATCACCAACCCCGTTCCCAGTCCGAAAAGCATGTTGAACATGGGCCCCGCGAAGCACCCCGCCATAGCCATGGCTGGTTGCCCCGCTTTAGCAACCGCCACATCAGCAACGAGATCCCCCATCGAATTCCCCCAGGCAAGAACTGTTAGTCCAAGAAGTGAGGAGGGCAGCTGTAAGAGCATGCCTAGAGCAGCGAGGCAGTTTAGCAGCTCACCAGCCATGGTGGAAATCCAGAACACACTCATGATAAATGCGATGATCACAGTGGGGATTTGCTCGGTTTTGGGTGGCTCGTTTTCGACTACATAGTGAAGAATAGCCAAAGAGCAGGTAGCAAACAGTACAACTAACCATAGAGGAAAATGGACATTCGGGATAAGAAAGATAATTGGATGGTCTAAGGGCATGAATGATTTGCAGGAGTACAAGAGGGCAAGTGGGCAAAGAGAAATGTTGGCAGATTGGTAAAATCTGTTCCATTTGGATGGTGAAGTTTCCGGAACTGTGAGTTTTAGGAGTATTGAGACTGGAACTTCCCATGTTTTTGAAATCTGCAGGAATAAAGGAGAACAGTAGGTCAAACTTCAATCACCAAATGATGCTGCACCAGCTAAGACTAATACCATAATTTGATGTAGAGTTCCCTTGCTGGTACATTTTTCTTAAACTAGTAGGAAATTTGTAAACAAAAAATCTTGTAGATATCAATGAATAATCTCTAGGCTGTTATCATTCACTTTGTTCTAACACTTGCATCACATAAAAGAACCACAAATTTCACTTTGGTTAAGTAAATAAAGAAAATCAAATGGTGATGAAGATTTCTCAATAAATGGCCAGATGCATTAAATGCACAAAGCGTGGCCATAATAGGAACAACTAAAATGAGAGTAACTACATAAATTGTGCAGCAAAAATGAGGATGTAATATTAATTTTCACATAGCGACGAATTTGGAGATACTGATCAGTGTTTAAAGCCTCGAAATGTTAGAATGGACTTCTAAGTCTAGTTATTAGAACAACCTATGTTAACCAGCCCCCTGAGACTGCCAGATCATCATATGTTTAGCAAAATAAGAACTAGAGTTTTAATTAGCAAATATGAACAGGTACAAAATATCTTACTACAAACAACATCGATTCATCACATAATATTGCAAATTTTAAAAATTGGCTACAGCGCCAAAAGTAATCTGGATAGTATGGCACAAGCAATAAGGAAGATTTAACACCTTCAAACATGATTGATAGTATTAACCCTGAATTTGTAACTGACAACTCAAATTCTAGAATTGCTGCAACACAGAGATACCAAACCATTTGATAATCGAACACACGACTCATAGGATCAGAATGGGTGCTAAGGAGAAAAAAGAAGTATAACTTATAGATATAGCTTTTCTAGGAGATTCAGTTGCCCTCAACCTCTCACTAATGCTGCAATGAGAGTAACAGCAAAGCATCATTTCCAAACACACTGGCACCCAACAGTTCAACTAAGTCACCTTATATGTTCTTTCTCTATGAGCCACTGCCATATAACTAGATCAAGATATTAAAGAAGGAGTCAGAAAACTAACGCACTTCTTCTATTTCACAATCTCAATCTGAACCTTATCAGAATGCTTAATATCCTCAGCAACACTAATTACAGTCATCTACAGCATTACACTAAGCATGCAATTCACAAGCATCTCTCGAAGTAAAAGTAAAGAGCGAAGCCACCAGATATCATACCTTTTCATAAGCTTTGCGGAACCCGAAACTCGGATTCCTGTTAACTTCCAATCTGCCGGTTATTTCCCCGCTTTCACAATCCATCTCCTCCACCCCTTCATCCAACCTAGTTTCAGTACTCTCAACCAATCTTAGCTCTCTACCATTCATGGAACTTTTATTCTTTTCCCCTCCTATACTACTATATCCCAAATCCATAGAAAACACAATCCCAACAAAGAAAAGGTAGAAGCCAACAAAACCAACAGCTTGCCACAAGAAGATCTCAGCACTCAAGTACACATAAAACAGAAAAAATGCAGCAGTTAAATAAAACATCACATCCCTCACAAAAGGAGCAGGATCGACCGCAAATGGAGCAGCGTATATCGCAACAAAACCAACAACAAAAGCGGAGACGAAAGTCCCCGCCGAAAGGATTGCACCAAACCCAGTTCTGGGCTGTCCCCCTCTAACAGCAGCAACAGAGGCGAACACATCGGGAGCCCCATTGCCGAGAGCTAAGAGCGTGACGGCACCCATGGACGGAGAGAGCTTCAAGTGGGAGGAGAGCTTAGTCACAACCACGGAGAAGCGGTCTTGGGCGGTTTTTACTAAGATGTAGAATTGTAGGAGGATCGTGAGGGTGAGGAAAGGGATTGAAACATATGGGTTTCCGCCGAAAAGGCATAAATGGAAAGATGAATAGTTGAGAATGCCATTGGAGGCGATGAGTGTGGAAGCGGAGCATTTGGGGGTGGAGGAGAGGAGGAGGGACCTGTGTGGAAAGAGAGGGGCTTTTGAGGGGTAGGATGGGGAAGGGGAAATTGGGAGAAGGAGGAAGAATATGACAAGGGCAAAGATCAGTGTAATCTGAAGAAATCTGCAACAATTGGTGGCGGAGTAGAAGGCCATGCCATTCCAAATGTCGCCACTGGAAATTAGGCACTCATCACGTTGGTGTTGGCTCACTGGAGTTTACGCGCTTTTCCTACAGAATCCACCGTCGATGATATTTTATTAATTAATTATATAACCTAAGTACTTGATTAACTATTAAATTAATAATTAATCATAGGTTTCGTCACCAATGCAAGTTGCAAATTAGCGTAACTGTTCATGTGTTGTGTTCCATCAAATAAATTTCATTCTAAAATATTTCTGAATGTTACGTTATTTAAACGTATTTATATAATAAATGAAATTGAGTTATTTATGATTTTGTTAGACTTTCACAAATTTTTAAGGGCGATGAAATTTTAATTAGAGTTATCTTTGAAAAAATTTCAATTGAAATTAGAATGTAAATATATATGAAATTATAATAATTAATAAAAATTAAATATGTACACACAACACTATTTATATCACTTTCCCCCACATGCTACAACAAAGATTTTTCTTTTTTACAAAACACTAATTACATAATCAACATAGAAAAAACACATTAAAAAAAAAAAAAAAAAAACTACATTATCATTCTCAATGAGAATTTTTAAACAAGTACTCCCTTAATATATAGATTAACTCAATTTGATTTATTAATTTATAAACATTTCATACAATAATCATTACTCTGAATTCAATTTCAGTTAATTTATTTAAAAAATTAAGACAAAGAAACCTAAAAAAATCATTAAATTCAAAAGAAGGAACCTTTCCAATACGAAGATCATACAAACAAAACAATTCATCATATCAATCGGGTTTGGACCAACTGGAGTATCACCAACTTAGCCTGTCACTTTTTGGGTCCAAATGCTTCACAAATTTTTGTAGTCCAAAGTCAGAAGGGGGAAAATTTTCAGGTCTAAGAATTAAAAGTTCTTTTCACAATTTTTTCTTTTCTTCCGATCACATAAAAATAAAAACTTAATTTCCTTCTTCTGAATTGCTCTTCGAGTGCTTGTACCTTAGAGACTAAAGTTAGAGGCAAGCGGGCAGAGGATGATGTTTTCATCTATAAGCCTCCGGCAAGCGGTAACCACTCATCACTATTTTGGAAGCAAACATCTTGCCCGTCTTTGGCATGACATGCCAATGCAACGTCAAGTTGAAATCTTTACCCCGTAGATTGCTTCCCTAAAGACATGTTAGAGATCAATCAAAAGTAAACCAAACGTAAACAACAAAAACAGTCAAGGCAAACCACTCACTTGATCAATAAAACGATATTTGTTGGTAGTGTGAATCCAAAATTTTGCGTGTTCTTGTGAAGGTATAATACCATCCCACAAAGAAACCTGCAAAAGACGAACAATTACCAAGAATGATCATGTGTGTCTATAGG
>JAPKLY010000014.1:2139069-2160097 GCA_026898435.1 Prunella vulgaris | reverse complement strand
CTGCAAAAGACGAACAATTACCAAGAATGATCATGTGTGTCTATAGGTGAGGATAATCGGGAATTAAATACACTAATTTATCCTTCATCAGTGCTAAACGTGCAAAAACAGTGTAGTAAGCTACTGGAAGTACATAGGTGTTTGCGCTGAAGCCTGAAAATGTTAGAAACTTAGAATTGATAGCCGTCATTATATATTGTAGGATTTGATTATTTAAAAATAATGTTCATATGCTTTCTATTGTTACGAGTTAAGGTATAGTGTAATTTCAAATGATAATATCTCATGGATTGGCCATTGGTTTTTAACACTTGCATTATCATATAAAGAAGATTAGACTGAGGACTCAAGGGAATTAACATTCATTGACCCGACTAGCTAATAACATCGATGGTTGACATACTCCATATGTAACAATAATAATTAACAATGCTAAAAGAGTTAAAACTAATATGTCTGCCCCATGACAAATGTGGACTGCATCGCATCTTCTTTTATTGTCAAATGGGAGCATCAGAGAGTCCACTTGGAGTATGAAAAAATAAATTTAAAAAATTAGCCATGTCCAAAGAAACAAAGGTGCTTGACATGTCGCATCGCATGGTAAACAAGGAGGTCATTCAGATAAAGTGTTAAAACAGGCGAAGCTTGGATAGAAGTTGGATTCAACTACACCAAACAATACCAGCAGATGGTTAAGTGATCTATTTGGTTTTTATTTTTGTGTTCTCAGACAATATGCTCTCCGGAATGTGTTCTGGGACTGGGAGAATATATATATAATAGCTATGAACAAGACAACCATATTCACACAAACTAATACTAAAACAATATATGCATGATTTACAACTCGCAACAATGATAAATTAAAATCCAGATATTAAATGGACTCACAAACTCGCATACCTGATTAAGTGCATTTTTTGGGGTTTCATACTCGGCGGCTAAAAATACAAAGACCTGAAAAATTGCAAATAAAAACACCCATCACAGAAAGTTACTTCAATGGCAATAAGTAACAGGAATTTCAGCAGGAAAAAAACAACTATATTTATAGATTTATGAGCAAGCACTTGCAGTTATGCTTATATGGATGAATATTTTAAGATACCTTTTAAGGCTTTTATATTGCATTTAGTTTATAAAACCAAACAAAATATTTCACACTACCAACCATTTGAATATGACCACTAAAACAAGACAAAAGTAACAATAGCGTTCTCATCTTAAATCCTCTGCAACAGCTTAACGAAGATAAGAAGACAAATAAAACCAATAAAAGCGCACAGATAACATAGAGAAATTAGAAAGTTGTTTCTCGAACTGAGAGCACTAAAACCATGCAGAAAACACACTAGTGGATAGTCACAAGCAAAGTCAAATATTGTAAACACAGATATACCTGTTTCGTGTTCCACGTAAACAATGACTGCAAATTTGCTGATATATTCAACGTCAAGCTCACCTGAATAACATAAAGTCCCTCATCAAACAATGTATGCAACCACTTCCTTATATATGTTTTTTTAAAATGAAAACAGAGTTCGCAACAAGTTTATGTGTTGTTTGGGATAGGTAAATGGCACCACAACTTTGTCTGACATCAGGGAATAATAATGCAAAATGAAAGGGAACAGACAGTTCCGATAACTACATAGTTTCCTCTCCTAACTTTTTGGTCAATGTAGGGATGAAAGTGGGGAAGTTTTAAAAAAGTCTGCATTTAGAAGTATCACAGTAAATAACAAGCAAGAAAATAGGCACACACCAAGCAACAAAGATCTCATTCCTACAAAGTTCAACTTAATTAGTTATAGACTGAGATTTGAATTAATCAAAAACACACGCACCATCATTGGTAACTTATTGACAAAAAGCTGAGGAACTAGTTCAGTAATTATGAACCCAATCTTTCTAAGCAAAAAGAACATATACACTAAAATCATTAATTTATAAGACTCAATCCATCCCCCAGGATCTTAGACTTAAATCATTAATTTATAAGACTCAATCCATCCCCCAGGATCTTACACTTATATATTTGAATTTGCTAGATAACATATTATAAATTTAAATTAACTAATTAAACACCAAATTACAAATGGCAATAATGTCTCCCGACAAGATGTGATGGGCCGATGGCATGAAATGATACACATTACCAATCCCATTTAGTGGGATTAAGTGTTAGTTATTATCATCCCTTTTATCCAATATATGGACTCAAATGAACAACAAGAATTAGAACACCAGTTAATTTTCAATAAAATTTAAATACAACTGTTAGCTAGTATGTTCTTTCATTCAGATAAAAAGATATCCTTCGCAGTGTAACTCTGACAATGGAGGAATTAGTTGGGTAAGTAACCTATCAGCACACACACATAAAAGCACATAAAGAGCACGGGAATATTAAATTAGACACAGAATTACAGACAATAGTAGAGCAATTCAAGACCAGATTTTGAAAGATCAACAGTGTATATTCAACCATCAGTTACAGGCCCAAAAAAACACGAAATAGAAGATAACCACTACAGCATAAATCTACACATAACTTTCGTACAAATCTACAGACAAATGTGCAAAAAGTAAAAAATTACCTCATCATCACCATCCGGTTTCTTCTGGAACCAATTAATGTTCAAAACCTAAACCCACAAATAAAATCCAACATAAACGGATTTAGGGTTCAAGAAACACAAAAGTCACCAAATCAATGCAGAGAAGAAAATCAAACTAACAAAACAAATGCATCCGAACAATAAAAATCAAGTTTACTTGGACTTCTGAAGTAGGGGACGGCGAATTGAAGTTGTCGGAAAAAGAGGTCAAGGCACACATTAGTGCGAGAATTGTGATGGCGAAAGTGAGCAGAGCATTCGCTCTGTACCCAAACGAGTGCATTTCTGTCGGCTACAAATTTCCCCTCTTTGGATTAAGCAAATTTAGGAGATTTGGAGCAAAATTCAACTAGTTAAATCTGTTTATCAACGAAGAAGATCGGCGTGGTGGGGGTTATGACTCACGCACTGACTTTCTTCACTTGTGTTTTAGACCTCGCTTAAATTTGCCAAAATCTCATCTGCGTCATAATTACTCCTTTCAATTTCTTAATTTTTTTTTTTTTTTGAATAAAAGAAAATACTGTCTCTTTTATCACTTACTGCCCTTTTTTAAAGAATTAGTGAATTACTAATAAATTGCATTATTTAAGGCATGTTTGAAAGTTTGTATTGATTATTGAAAAACAAAATATTGCAATTATTAGTATTATAAAATAATAATAATAATATCAATAAATATATATAATAATATGATGAATATATACAAAAATATATAAATTTTATAATTTTAGTATTGTATGCACATTATACTAGGTGCATGCAACTCAAATTCATTTTTTTTAAAATTACATCAAGTACTACTGAAAAATCACATATATTATTATTGAAAAATATATTTTTAATGGTATAATATTTCAGTAATAATTGTGTAACTTTTCAATAATAAATATTATAATTCTTTAAAAATAAACTTGAATTGCACAGTGTACGGGAAATTTACTTAATTTTATTTTAAATTAATTTCCTCCAAATTTTGCGGTAAAAGACTGGATTTTTTCTCTGAGATACTTCCAAAATCACAAAAAAAGGAAGAAGAGCATCACTTCACTCCTAAAATAAAATAAGACAAATTAAAAGATTAGACTGTTCCATAAAAATTGATTTAAAATTAATTCAATTTAAAAAATTAACAAGCTTAAACCAATTTGCTATACCTACAAATGTCCGAAGTTTGCTCGAGTTCGATAAGTAAAACCCATGAGCATCAGTTGAAGAAACAAAACTGATTCACTATGATAACAAATGAAGAAGCAAATTGTAGCATATAATTACAAGCAGAAATCAAATATAACTTCTCTTTGGACGGGGAAATCAAATATATAACTTCATTTTACACTTTGCATCACAAGAAACCAAAAAAAAAAAAATCAGAATGAACAAAATACAGATGTACAAAAATTCATGAAAGTATTTAAAGATTGTAGCATTAAACAAAAAAGAATTATAATATGCGACTGTACAGATCCAGATAACCAGTGATCATTCTTGGAACTGCAACTCGTCTGTATACAAACATTCATAGAGATGTTGGTGATCTATTTTTATTTTCATTTTTGCGAGGCGCGCCATAGCTCGCTTCTAAACCACTGTTTCTGAAGTTGCAGAGTGATACAAAGCAAGAGATCAAGCAAGTCAGACTCCAGGAAAAAAAATGGAAGACAGCATTACCCTGATTATATATCATGATTGGAATAGTTATGCATTGTTACCTTCATCAACCTTGATCTCCAGAAGCTCCTCAATGGGCTGCCGACATACAGGACACTTGTTTGATTGGAGCCTCAGTTCCTTGGCGCAATCACTACACATGCACTGCATAGCACCCAGAAAAAGATTTGAGAGAGAGAGAGAGAGATTGTCAAGTCTTGACTTTCTGAGCAGATATCGAATTAGTGCATAAAAGTACAGAATATCCAAATAAGCGGAGCCCCCATAATACCAAGCAATTTCTCAACACTAAATTTTTACTTTTTTTTTTTTTGGGTTTTCCAGGCGTTCTATGAACACGGGCTGGGCAACAATTATATAAGCAAAGTTCTGTCACGTAAATCAACTCATTCTGCAATGTCAAGTTGGCATGAAGCATGAAATGCTACCAGAAGACTATATATTCCAGCTACATCCTCAGTTAGCAGACAATCTAGAAAACATTTGAGAAAAATCTTTTGTTTCTGAAAGCCCTGCAGTCTCAGAAATGAAAAGCATAAAAACGTGAGAAAAGAGAGAAGAAAGCTTAAAGAAAGAAAGAGAAATGAGGAGGGAGACACAATTGGGTAGGTGGCATAGAAGATGACAAGAAGAGGAGACGACAGATAAACATTATATGGAGATAGGGAAGGAGAATGAATTCTGGAATGTGCCTCTTAAAATTCTATTAGGAGAAATTCCTTTTTATAAATGATGGATTCAGTCTGCAATACAAAGTTGAAATTTCAAGTTCGCAAGATTACATGACGTTGATGGTGGTGGCCTCATGTACAAAGACAATTGATAAATATCCCTTCCAAAACAAAAACATTACAAATACACCAATTATCATGCTAAACACCAAGGTACAAAATGATAATTCAATAACTGATAATTTGAGCCATTTCATAATTTTCAGGAATAGCGAAAAAATTAACACTTCATGATTCTCGTGAGTTTTCTCAACATAACAAACTTGCAGGGATGTTTTTGACGTCATAGAAGAAGCAATAGTAAGCAAGTATAACCCCAGAAATAAATAAATATAGAAGTCTCATAAATTATGATGCAAGTGAATCCATACTGTACCTAGTCAGCATTTCAAACTCACGGTAACTCGAGACATTTTCACCGATAGTTTTCCTAATCTTTCAGGAAGAACGAGTAGAACCAAAATAAATCTTTCAAATAACTCAGTAACAGTTCAACCCAACTATAACAGAAGAAATAAAAACCACTATTATTAGAGTCAGTCAAGACTCACGAGGCCAGATTTATTTCAGCTGTTTGACAGCTAACTTAATGTACCAATTATAAACAAAGACCCAGTTTATTTTGGATTACTTACTTGCATCCATAGTTCGAAATGCTTTTAACTTGTAAATACAGATATACCTACGGACAACAATCAACCACCTATGGACATATCAAAAGGTTCAAAGCATAGGAAATTACCATGTGCCTGCATGGCAAGACAGCCGTGTTCTTGACCTCTGTCAAGCAAATGATACATTCTTTTCCTGAATCCACATCGCTAATGGCAGTCTCTTTTGAATCGCTGATCCCAAAAATCTCACGCAACTCATAACGAGAACCATCAATCCATAAAATCTGTTTTATTACTTTCACTTGGAAATTCCCATCATCATTTTTCTGTAATACTGCCTGAGAAATCTGAGCATGAGGAAGTGCACTTAGCGATTCCTCTTTCGAACTATTATCCATAGATGTTGATGGTACACACGACTCTGCCGATATTACAAGTGGATAAACATCTTCCCCTGGAACAGGCTTTGACAGGTCATCAGTGTCAAAGAAGCCTAAGTCCACCCCAGTACCTGAAGGCTGGCAGAATTTCTGTCCTAGTCCTTTCTGGAATGGGATTTTCACAGGCACGATCTCTGGATATACTGGAGTGAATCTACAATTGTCACCCTCCTTGGCAAAATAGAAGATAGTAATGCTGCAAGAGATGTACAAAATTTATAAGGCAAATCCAGGCCCATCTACAATAATGAAGAATCAACAAAAAAAAATCCTTAAACTTTTGGGTTAAGATATTATAAGACTAAATAGAGGTTAATAATATTCAAGCCTGAAGATTTGTCGAGCTTAACTTATAAGCAATCAGCTCCTTCATACTCTGTTTGAGGAACAAGATTGAACAACCTTTCTTTGAGTCAGAGACCATGACAAAATGTTACAGGATGGAACTACTTATAAGCTTACAAATACTTAAGACTCTATCCACACTAAAGATAACCTCCTTGTGAACTCCAAATATCCCAATACAGATATGCTTAGACAGCATAAAGATGAAATCCATATACTGGTCTTTAGCATGTTCGAATATCATGGAAGTAGGCATAAAAACAATACTTAGCCAACTTAAATAATTTAGTCAGTTTGACACTAGTCATTCCCAGACCACCTTAAGTTACAAGAAACATGAAGTCATTTCTTCAGACATGACACTTTACACCATTTTCAAGCAATACTTCTGCAGAATTTTTTGGAAGTTATCAAGTATGATTATGTGATTCCTCGTGTTGAATCCTTTTTCGCAATCATAAGAAGCAACATGTGCAAGAGTAGACAAGAGAGCAAATCATTACAAATAAAATGACCAAAAAATTATGCAAGCTTTCAATACACAGCATATGCACAAGATCCACAGCAAGTTAGTTCTTCCATCAAAAATTGGAATGATATATCTGGAATACTCCAAGTGCCTACAAGTCTACAACTATAAGCCATCTCTATCAAGTCTTTAATCTCTTTCCATGATAGTTCTATAAAATTGGCTGCCTATCAATGGTTACTTTGATTAAGATAGATCTAGCTTTATCCTCCCAATTACGGGTAAAAGACAAAACAAAGAGACATTAAAACGATCATCTGCAGCACAAGTACAAATAAAATTTACCAATACACATAATCCTGAAGAATTTTCAATCTAATAACAGAGAAATGATATTTCCCACAATAGGTCAAGTTAAAAGCTTCTAAAATACCTTCCATCAACCATGGCGTCGAAAGTGAAGGAAACCAGATGGCAATCAGGGGACAACTCATCCAATTGAAGCCTTATTGTATCCTTGTGAACATTCACATCGTTCTTAATCTTCTTGGCACTCTGGTGATCTACGTACGGAGCAGGCTGCACAAGCGGCGGCGCGGGGGGCGGGCCCCACCCGCCAATCTGGGGAACATAATTGGGCCGGTAATTAGAGTACTGCGTAATTACGTTAAAGGGTCTCGAGAAGTAATTGGAGTTATTGTAACTGTAGTTGTAGGGGGGTAGAGGAGGGGGTAGAGGGCGGGGAGGGGCGTAGGGAGGGTACGCTGGGTAGGGGTGCTGCGGCGGCTGTTGAGCTGTTGAATAAGGGGCGTTGGCAGCAAAAGCGTATGATGGGGGTTGAGGGACTGGGTTGTAACCATGGGGCGGCGATGGTGGTTGTGGTTGTGAAGGCGTTGAAATTGATGGAGTCGGGGTGATCGAGGAGGGGGCTTCTGAAGAAGGCGGGGGTCGGGGAAGAGGTGGATGATGGTGATGCAGATGCTCGTGGCGGTGATGCCGTTTGCTCCAGACGATGCCCATCTCGGGGTTTTCCGGTGGCGATTGCGGTGGTGGCGTGCGCAATTGGTGGAAAGTAACCTTTGTAATTGGGATTGGGAAAGTCGGTAAAACAAAACAAGTTGTCCTTACTTTTTAAATTTTTGGTTTTTAAACAATTCAAAGTCGTGTTCATATTTTAAAAAATAAAAAACACACACAAATTCATCTCTGTTGTGTTTTTGACTTTTTCCTTTATAATAATAAATGTTTAGTCCAAATTTTGCACTGATGGAAATATCCATGTCTAAGGGTGTGTTTGCAAGAGATTAAAAAAGTGTAGAATTATTTTTTTATGGGATAAGTTGGGTCTCACCAACTTCCCAAAAAAAGTGATTCCTCACTTTTTTAATTAGTTGCAAACACACCCTAAGTAATTGAATTGAAAGGGATTAAACACTGTAACTTTCATAACTTATCTTCATTTTGAATTTAGTTGATATAAATTATATATTTTTATATTAATTTTATAAATTAAAAAATATTTTGACTTTGATCATTTTACAAATTTACAGCAAAAATAAAAATACTTTTAAATTTACATGATCATGTAATCTATCTGGACCAAATTCAAATTCTTGACAAATTGTAGAACTACAAAAACTTTAATATACCGTTTGCATATGAATCTGTATATATATTTTTTTTAATATTATTTTTACATGTATATATATATTTCAATACGCACTCAGGTGTATAGGATGCAAATTTTGATTTTTATTTGATTTTTTGAAAATACACTGTACAAACTGCATTATATATTTTTGGGCAATTGAGACATTAGTGAGTTGTTCTTGGGTACCCGACTTGTTTTTCGGGTATTATAAACTTAATCTTGGGTATTACTAACTTGTTCTTAGGGTATTATATACTTGTTCTTGTTGTATTAATACATTGAGGTATTAGTAAGTTGTTCTTGTAATATTACTTAGAATTGTTCACAGGATATTACTTAGACTTGTTATTGAGATATTAATGAGTTGTTTTTGGAATATTACTTAGACTTATTCTTGAGATATTGATGAGTTATTCTTTGAGTATTATTTATATTATTTTTTGTGGTATTATTTAATTTTTTTTCTGGGTATTACTCAATTGTTCTTTAGGTTTATTTATTTATTTATTAATCATTCATTTATAAATTTTTCCTTGGATATTATAGATTGTTCTTCGTTTATTGTAAATAGTTCTCTGGATATAATCATTTATTAGTTTATATATTAATTTCTTTGTACAATTCCAACCACAAATTGCCCAAAATTGCTTACCATTGTCCTTGTTCGCGTTCGCTCCAATGTTTAGAAGACTTGTGCAGGGGTCATTAACAGCAATAAAGGGCTTATGCAAGTGACCGACCTCTGGTACGATTGGCCCAACGGCCGCAACTTCAACATTATCCAACACCAATTGGTTTTGAATCGGCATTCTAATTTATGTCTTCAGTTTGGGTATGGCTGGAATTGGTTGTTGCGGCGGGATGTAGACGGTTGGGGCGACGGTGCTTTGACAAGTGGTTGCGACTTTCCGGCGGAACAAATGTAGAGAGATGGTGAAAATTGGCAATAGAAATCGGACGGTATTAATTGTTGAGAATGGAAATGGTGGAGGCTATTGTGTTTTTTTTAGCAACAAATGCGTTAGCTGGGTTGTGGCGACGAGAACAACAAGTAGGCAATGGTGGTGGATGTGGTGGTTAGCAGTGGCCATTAATTCCTGTCGCGGAATGAGCAGAGGGCGGAGGTGAGGTGAGTGGGCCTGGTACGTTGGGATTCTCATGGGTTGTGGAGTAAATAACAATGATTGGCAGCGTGTAGTCCGACTTGAATGACGGTTGGCTGTAGACAGTTTAATTAATTGGGTCTGATTGACGAATGATGATTGAACGATAAAATTAATTTGAATTTTAGATAAAAAAAATCGCTCATTTCAATATTACTTTCACATGTATGTACTTTAAAAATAAATTTTAATGTAAAGAATTACATAAAAGATTTAATATTTTATTAAACTATGTGAATATGAATTATATAGTAATATTTAAGGTGCAATAATAACGTTGGAAATTTTAAAAGAGGTACAATATGAGAGGAAAAAGAAATAATTAAATTAAAAATAAATTTTATATGAAAATCAATTGAAACTTTAAAATTAGTTTGTATATATTTTTTAAAAATTAATTAGTTTGTATATATATTTTAAAAATTAAAATTTCTACATTTTAAGAGAGATGAGATCGTCTGGTTTAATAATCTATTTATTTAAAATATTTATCTCCTTCTAGCAAATAAAACACGGAAAAATAATGCTGGAATTTTCCACCCAAAATATGTTAATAAGTGTGATAAAATAATTTTGTTGACAAAAGGGAATTTTATATATTTAGTCAACATTTTTTTTTTAGTAAGTTTCTAGTGCATTAGTTCCACCGTGCAATTCAAGTGTATTTTTAAAATTTTATACAATTTATTATTAAAAAATTGCACCATTGAAAATAAATTGTTTTAATAATAACATGTATAATTTTGCACGTACATCAAGACGAAGACTTTTTTTTTAGTTAAATGTAAAATTAACCAAATAATTTTGTTAGAACCATACAAAAAAAGTACAATCAGCTAATTTAAAATTCTCTTTGACCACATAATTCAGTACTTTGACTTCTTCTTTTTTAATTTTAAAAGTAAATAAATTTATTGACAATTAAAATACATCGAAAAAGATCATCCACAAAATATAAAATCGAGATTAAAAAATTAGAACTCCAAAAAGAACGAGATATCAAAATTAAATTCTGCAGCACTGATTTAGCATTATGACAAAGTGAATTGCATGATTTTTTTTAATTAAGTTTTTTTTTTAATCTCGAAGATAAAGTCTCCAAATATTATTTATGGACATCTCATTATTGACATACATAACATCACCACTAACCATCTCTGCATCAAATTCTATGAAGTTAATTTTTTCGTGGCCTACTTCGAAGTTCCAACCTGTATTCAAATTTTACTAAAATTGTAAAAGTATTTTCTTTAAAAGTTGATAAAATTCAACTTTAAAAAAAAAAATATATATTTATCATTATTTAATAGTGATTGAAAATAGGCTCTCCTACTCGTAGCCTCCAAAACTCCACAAGCGTCTCCTTCATCAATTCTTGAGTCATGGTTTTACAGATTAAGAATCTACCTTTTCATCCCTTATCACCATCCTCATTTCAGTTTCAAACATATTCCTAAAGAAATCAGCATGACATTCACTTTAAATGCCATACAAATTGTTTGAGATTTTATTCCAATAGGAGAAAAATATTAATAATTTTGACAAAAATATTAGTTTTTATGTAACGTGCGTGATAATATATATATAAATATATATATATATATATATTTTTGGAAAAATCGATAAGAAATAAAGTTTTGAGGTTTATATAATTTACTATTATTTGAGCCATTATATAGCTTGAACATATCAAGATGGACCTGCTGTTAGTATATATGTCCTAGAAGGCAATCATTTTAGGAGGAAATAGTACTTGATCGTTATTCAGTTGTTTATATTATTGAATTTATTTAATAATATTTGGCATTACACTTTATTGAATATTATGTTTGCATGTTATTAATATTTATGTTCCCATAAACTTATGTCGTCATTAAGAATGTGAGATCTTAGATGACAATGACATGGTTCTTAAAGTAGCCACAATCAATGATCATCGAGAACGGGATATCGATGATGCGATTGGTGTGCGATCTGCATCATACTCTTAGAGAGTGTAGTGGTTCTCACAACTACGAGATATTAGATATCTCGTGATGGATGCACAAATACTTTGAAGAGTATTGGCATACCCAACCATGAAACCGTTTGATTTATTTTATTTACGTGTCTACGGGAGTATCTGTTTGTGGAGTGGTGTAATAGTCCTATGACTTGAGGTCAATACACACGACATGTACGGAATGATGGGCTTTGACCATGACCGACGCTTGCACTCTCAACGGAGTAGATATGACATGTGTTGGGCACATCACGAAGTATATGTGCGTTGTAGTTGAGCCAAGATGGGATTCGTTCCTCAAATAGAATTAGAGAGAATATTCATCTTCCCATAGCTAATTGGATCGTTAGTCATTGGCCAATGCACGTCGTATTTGAAATAGTGTTCAAATATGACAACATGATCAATTAGCAGAATGGGATAATGTGATTAAGTTATTGGAATAGACACATTATCATATTCTAGACTTAATTGGAGTATTCGTGAACGAAAGGACCGTATCACTTTGAGCTTCACATTACAGGTTGTTGTTGTATCTCATATATTGAGATTGTCTGGTTTATTGTCTAGGGTTCAACTAAGACCATTAGTTTGACTAATCGCTTGACATATGAGGGCCTATGAGTCACACAATAAGTAACCCACGTATTCGGATTAAATATTTGATTAGATCATAAATATTTAATTAATGGAGAATTATAATAATTATATTTAATAGAATTATAATAATTCTATTTAATAGAATTATTAATATTTAATTAAATTAGATTTAATTAAATTAGATGATATATTAGATATGTCATGATAATAATATATTATATATATTATTATATATTATATGGTAAATAATATATTTGATATCTTATAGATATGGAAATACTTTACTATATATATGGGTTATGAGACTCATAAATAATAGGTCTAAAATCCCTCATATTCTCCATAAATTCCAATAGTGAGTTTTTCCTAGCGAACTCCTTTTGGAATTACCATAAGGCAATTGATTGCAAGTTCGTAGACGAGGATTACGTGGATACCATAGTAGAGGAATCTGGCTACGAAGAACTGCAAGGACATTTATCGTGGATACCGCAATAGAGGGATCCGACTACGAAGCACTGTAAGGATAATTTAATTATTCTTGTTAAACCATATGTTATACATCCATGCGTTTAATTCGTTGTTGGTGAATTTTTAATTCTTCCGCTGCTACAAATATGTGTTTTGTAACTATAAAACCCAACAGTAGTATTAGAGCTCCAGGCTTTGATTAATGGTTGTATAATCTTTTGTGTGCTTTCGTAAACAAAATTTTGTGCATGAATTTTAATTTTGTTTTGCCCAAATTGAGGATTTTGAAATTGATATATTGATTTGTTTTTTGAAAACAAACCAAAAAGCTCAAGGAATTTTTCATAATTGTTTATTGAAAACCTGTGCTGTACTTTTCAAAATCATTATTGGAAAGGATTATAGTTTTATAAGTCCAATAAATTGACACCAATTTGATTTTGGACTCAATCAATTGCTTATTTTGATTTTGGTCCTATAAATTTAAAAATATTTTGAAATTGGTCCTATTACCTGTGATAGCAGGTTGCACAACTGGTCAATGATTATATAGTTATTTGTTTGACTTTTTATTACAAGTGGTATTGATGATTGAGTCTTAATATATGCGGGGCAATATTTATTTAAATAATTTTTTATAATTATTTTTAAAAAAATTCAAAATATAAAAAATTGTTAGAAAAATCAAAATGTTTTCAAATTAGATCAGGTTTTAAAAGTTAACCCGACAACATGTGCTTTGTTAATAATAATATATAAATAAAATAATCTCAATATTAATCTGGAATTATTTTTAGAAATTTACTATTTATATTTAAAATTTTAAAATTTATAAAAAATACTAATTTCAAATAAAAAAAATATAATACAAATAAGCTATAGAAAAATATTTAGTTGATTTAAAAAATCAAATAAATTAAAAAATATTAAACAAATAAATAATAAAAGAATTAACTTAATATATTTAATTATTTATTTGTTTGTTTGTTTAACATTTTTTAATTTATTTGATTTTTTATTAGGTTAATTCTTTTATTATTTATTTGTTTAACATTTTTTAATTAAGTTATTAAATTTATTTAGTATTTTTTATAAATTAACTTAATAAAATAATGAAAGAATTTATTTATTAAATAATATAAATTAAGTTAACAAATAAATAATAAAAGAATTAACTTAATAAATAATACTAAAAATAAATTTTTAGAAGTAATTCTTGATTAATAAATAATACTAAAAATAAATAAATAAGCAAAGAATTAACTTAATATATTTTATTATTTATTTAGTTGAGGAGGAGGATTATAAGATGAAGAGAGAGTAATAAAATATAATAATTACATATTATCTTATTTAGAAAATAATATTATGTATATATATATATTAATCTCTTTAACAATATTATAATTACTATATATTTCTAATTAAAAAAATTCTTCTTTCGATTACAAAAATTCTAAACCAAATACTAACTAATGTGTCATCAAAGAAATATGTACCCACATGAATTTTTAGCTATTTATGAATTAAATCCTAAGTTTTCAAATGTAAACAAATCTGATTTTTACAATTATACCCAATCCTTATTTATATTTAAAAAAAAATCTTTTCTCATTTACTTTATAAAAAAATATTATTTTATTATTATCTCCAAAAATAATTATTTTATTTATAAATGAATTTTACATTTTTTATTATATATATATATATATATATATATTTAAAGTCACGTCCATTTCGTTAAGAATAAAATTATTGCCCGGAAGGAGTAATATATTCTTTGTTTAGTATTTTTTATAAATTTCAAAATTTTAAACATAAGTAGTAAATTTCTAAAAATAATTCTTAATTAATATTGAGATTATTTTATTTATATATTATTATTAACAAACCACATGTTGCCGGTTTAACTATTAGATAATACTGAAATTATTTTATTTATATATTCTGAATTTTGTTAACAATTTTTTATAAATTGAATTTTTAAAAAATAATTATAAAAAATTATTTAAATAAATATTGCCCCAAATATTAAGATTCAATTATCAATGTCACTTGTAATAAAAAGTCAAATAAAGATGTGCCACTTGCTATTACATGTAATAAGATCAATTTTAAAATATTTTTAGATTTATAGGACCAAAATCAAAATAAGTAATTGATTGAGACCGAAATCAAATTGGTGTCAATTTATTGGACTTATAAAAGTATAATTTCTATTGGAAATTATTTTTTAAACCTAACTCAGGGCATGGTGCCGTGTTAAATCAATTGTTTAAAAAAAAAATTGCGCTGTTGTTTTTGGGAACAGAGCACTCGACTTCCTTTCATGCCTGAACGTCGATCCACAACCATGACTCGCTAGGCGAGTTTGTGGAATCCCAGACGGCGAGGCTAGGCGAGCTGACGGCCGACGGTGGCCGTTGCGGACCTCTTCCTGATCTGAGAACTCGCTGTGCGAGCCTGCATCGCCGGCAGCCGCTGTGTGGATTTCACGACGTCGCGTCACGTTCCTCGTCCGCGGCAAGGCGGAGACGCCTGGGCGAGCGCGCCTCATCCGACTGCGCAGGCGTGGGAGTCGACTTCTCGCTGGGCGCTGTTCAACATCGCGGGCGAAGCGGCTGCGCTAGGCTTAGCGTCGCGTCCCTCGTCCGTTGTGCGCTGCGCGCTGGAGGCCGCCGGATTCGCGGCGCCCTAAAGGCTGTCGGTCGCGGCGGCTGCGTCGAAAGCTACGGAGGAGGCGTCGATCCGCTGTATGTACGTATGTCGTACCAGGCGTGATTAACCTAGGGGCCTGGGCTGAGAATTTGATTCTCCCAGGCCCCCCCTCTTTGCAAATATCTTTTAATTATAAAAGAACCCCTGCTAAGTTTTAAAATTTTATAAGGTATAATGGCCTGTTTGGCTGTTTGTAATTATAATATTCAGTTTTTAAGTTAGGGGCTGTTTGGCTTATTAAGTCAAATAGTGATTTTTTAATAAAATTTCTATTGGGCAAAGAATTTTGGAATTTTTTGGAATTAAATAAATGTTTAGAACTTAATGGTAATTCTAAAATTGGCAATATTTGATTTATAATATTTATTATTTTGCACATTAATTTGATTTTGTGCTAAGTGATAATTAATTGTTTTATTTAATAATTGCTCCTACTTGTATAACTGTTTATGTGAATTGAAATTTACATTAATAGTTATAGTCCGCATATTTTGTCTGGGTAGGCAGCACCCAGTATTTGTGGGACCGTAAATCATGTTTTGGTAGACGGCACCCAATATTTGTTAGACCGTGATTTATGTTTGGGTAGGCGGTACCCAATATTTGCTCTTTTAGAATGAGTATGATTGATTGGATCTTGTTTAAGCAATTAAATACCCCGGCTTTAAATGTTCCTCAATTAAAATATGGTTATCGTTTAGAATGAATGGTGTCTTCCATCATAATCAAAAGAAAACCGGAGATTTCATTCCATGAGTATTTAAGGCCCAAGTCTTTTGCTCGGAGTTACACCTTACAGAACTTTTATAGGGACACGAAGTGTCGCCGTGTGATGGTTGTTAACCACCCAAATTGTTTCACCAGCCCAAGCAGGGGAACAATGAGGGGACATCGATCGAACTGGGTTTGATCAACTAGGAGTTGCATGTATTGCAATTGGTTTTGAGACCTACCAGTTATACTATCGCAGTAATCAGCCCAAGCAGGTGCTGTGGTAGTAGGAATGTGGATCCTAGTCCATTATAATTTATATTAGATATAAATTCGTACTCTTCCGATGAGGTCGTTGAGTATGTGAAAATAATGGAGACAAAATAAATTAAAGGCCATGTTTATTTTGATTGATGAATATCGATCATAAGAATTATGTGTTTTAATTCATATTCTTTTATTTTACTATTTCTCTAGGTTGGTTGAAATGAATAATCTGTCGTTGAGATTCATTCTGGAATCAAACAAATTGGCTGGGCCAAACTTTTTGGATTGGCATCGCAACATGCGTTTGGTGCTAAGACAAGAAAAGATTGAGTACGTGTTGGACACGCCAATCCCAGAGATCCCTGCTGCCGGTTCTTCAGAGTCTGCTACGTTTGACGTTGCAGCTCAGATGAAGCATCAAGAAGATGCGAAACAGGCACAATGTATTATGCTGCTTGGGATGAACCCAGAGCTTCAAAGGCAACATGAGAAAATGGATCCCTATGAGATGCTCAAACACCTGAAGGATCTTTTTGACTCTGAATCTCGCTCCGAGAAATATGAGGTCATGCGAGATCTGTTTAGGTGCCGCATGTATGAAGGAGGGAAGGTTTCACCTCATGTCCTGAAGATGATAGGATTAATCGAGAAACTAGGGTCCCTAGACATCAAGTTAGGGGACGATGTTTCCGTTTATGCTATTCTTCAGTCGCTTCCGGATTCATTTTCTAGTTTCATAGTGAACTATAATATGAATCAGACGGTAGCAACAATGCCTGAATTGCATAACATGCTCAAAACTTTTGAGGCAACTACCACTAAGGAAAGGAGTGTGCTCATGGTGAGCTCTTCTGCTAAATCTGGCCATAAAGGCAAGAAGAAGCGGAATAACAAGGCTAAGAAAAGTTCTAAGCCGAATATCCTAAAGCCTAAGGGTGGTATTCAAAAGAAAGAGCAGGTAGATAAGGATGTGTGTCTCTACTGCAAAGAGAAGGGGCACTGGAAGAAGGACTGCAAGGTTCTAGCTGCTGAGAAAAGAGCACTAGGTGCATCTGGCACTGGAACATGTATGTTTGTCATTGAGATAAATATGTCTACTACTAGTTCTAACTGCTGGGTATTAGATACCGGATGTGGTTCACACATTTGTACGAATGTGCATGACCTCAGGGAAAGCAGAGCGGTTAGACCGGGTGAAGTCGTCCTACGCGTGGGAAATGGAGCACGAGTTGCTGCGGAACGTGTAGGGACATATATTATAGACTTACCCAGTGGGAATAGATTAGAACTTAATAATTGTTATTTTGTTCCGTCTATTACTAGAAACATTATTTCCATTCCGATGTTAGACATTGAAGGGTTTTCCTTCCATTTTTCTAATAGTAGTTGCTACTTTATGTTGAATGGTACTATTTATCGGAATGTTTCTCTTGTGAATGGCTTATATTTGTTGAATTATGGACATGATATTCTTAATGTGCAAAATAAAAGACTTAAACTTAGTAATCAGGAAAATCCTACCTTCTTGTGGCACTGCAGACTTGGTCATGCCAATGAGAAAAGAATTGCAAGATTAAGAAAGTTAGACTACTTAACCCCATTTGACTTTGAGTCTTATGGAAACTGTGAATCTTGCCTCAAAGGAAAAATGACTAACAAACCTTTTTCTGGGAAAGGGGTACGGGCCAAAGAGGTGTTAGAGTTAGTTCACACAGATGTGTGTGGACCACTGCCAACTCTAGCAAGAGGTGGTTTCGGATACTTCATTACTTTTAGTGATGACCTCTCTAGGTTTGGATATGTGTATCTTATGAGACACAAATCTGAAGCCTTTGAGAAGTTTAAGGAGTATAAAGCTGAGGTAGAGAAACAGCTTGGTAAGAGTATTAAAACTCTTCGATCAGATCGAGGAGGGGAATACCTTAGCCATGAGTTCCTGGATTATTTAAAGTTGCATGGCGTCCGATCTGAATGGACACCTCCTGGAACACCACAAATGAATGGTGTATCCTAAAGGAGGAATCGAACCCTGTTAGACATGGTAAGATCCATGATGAGTTTCTCCTCTCTTCCAACATTCCTGTGGGGTTATGCACTCCAAACCTCAATTTACATTCTGAATAGATTCCATCTAAATCAGTTGAGCGAACACCATATGAATTGTGGTGTGGTAAAAAGCCATCATTCTCACATATCAAGACGTGGGGTTACCCCGCGTATGTGAAAAAGATGCTCACTGATAAGTTGGAATCTAAAGGTGAGAAGGGTTATTTTGTGGGATATCCTAAGGAAACAAGAGGATATTATTTCTATCTTCTTGTGAATCAAAAGGTTATTGTTTCTAGACAGGCGACGTTCCTTGAAAACGACTACGTCTTTAAGGAACAAGGTCGTAAAAAGATAGAACTTGAAGAAATTCAAGAACCACAAACTAACACTGAGGCTGAGAACTTGTTGGACAACCACGACAAGGAATCAGTGGGAGCATTCAGTGAATCTCATGGTGGAAGCCTATCACTAGGTGATCGTCTTCCAGCTAGTGGGAGCATAATTGGAGATATCTCGCATACGCAAGAAACTCCAAATAGACTGAATGAGAATGATATGGATATTGTTCGATCTCCTGCTCAAGAGACGCAAGAAAACATAGCTCTTGAGAATTCTCTAGGCATTGACCAGATGATCACTGGAGAACCTCCTCACAATCAGAATGTACAGTCTGCACAAATGCAGCTCCGTAAGTCTACTAGGATGCGTCGTGCACCTGTTAAGCTCAACCTTCTCTTGGAGGAACACGATAACGTGGAAATCCCGGATAAGGACGATCCTAAGACTTATTCTGAAGTAATATCAGATATTGATTCAGGGAAGTGGCATGAAGCCATGAAATCTGAAATGGACTCGATGTACGTTAATCAAGTTTGGGACTTGATTGAATTGCCTAAAGGGGTTAGACCCATTGACTGCAAGTGGGTCTTCAAAAGGAAGACTGATGCAGATGGCAAAGTACAAACCTATAAAGTTAGGTTGGTGGCAAAAGGTTATAGTCAAAGGGAAGGAATTGACTATGATGAAACCTTTTCACCAGTTGCGAAAATCAAGTCTATTCGGATTTTACTTGCAGTAGCTGCATACTATGATTATGAGATTTGACAGATGGATGTCAAAATAGCTTTCCTTAATGGATTCATTGATAAGGAAGTGTTTATGACACAACCGGAAGGTTTTGTATCCAAGTCAAATGCAAATCTAGTGTGCAAGCTGAAGAGGTCCATCTACGGACTGAAGCAAGCTTCTAGGAGTTGGAACATCCGCTTTGATGAGGCTATCAAGTCATTTAATTTCGTCAGAAATGCGGAAGATCCTTGTGTTTATAGGAAACGCGATGGAAATAACATTGTTTTCATTTTCGTATATGTGGATGACATATTGATTTTGGGAAACAATATTCCGTTAATGCAATCAGTGAAAGATTGAATGTCCAAGACCTTCATGATGAAGGACTTGGGTGAAGCCTGCTACATCCTTGGGATAAAGATTTATAGAGATAGATCTAGAAGGATGTTGGGGCTGTCACAATCCACCTACATAGCTAAGGTACTGAGGCGTTTTTCTATGGAGAACTCTAAGAGAGGTTTTCTACCCGACAAGTTATGGGATCAAGCTCTCAAAGAAGGATTGTCCTTCCAATGAGAGTGAGATCGAACACATGAAGAAAGTCCCATATGCTTCTGCCATTGGGTCGATCATGTATGCCATGACTTGCACTGGACCCGATGTGGCCTACGCTGTCAGTATAACTGGTAGATACCAGCAGAATCCGGGTGAACCTCACTGGATTGCTGTGAAGAACATTCTAAAGTATCTTAGACGAACTAAGGAATGTTTCCTAGTCTATGGTGGACAACCAGAACTAGTAGTGACTGGGTTCGCTGATGCTAGTTTTCAGTCTGATTGCGATGACTACAAGTCGCAGTCAGGTTATGCATTCACACTCAACGGTGGAGCGGTGAGCTGGAATAGTTCCAAGCAAGAAACAACTGCAGATTCAACAACCGAAGCCGAGTACATTGCTGCATCAGAAGCCGCTAAAGAGGTTGTCTGGATTTTACAGTTCTTGAAAGAACTAGAGGTAGTTCCGAGTGCCAGTCGTGCAATAAAGTTGAATTGTGATAATACTGGTGCGGTTGCGCAAGCAAAGGAACCAAGATCTAATAATAGAAATAAGCATGTACCTAGGCGTTATCATTTGATCCGAGAGATCATAGCGAGAGGAGAGATAGAATTGGAACGAGTCCCCACCGAGGATAACCTTGCAGATCCTTTCACTAAGGCACTTAGTGTGCATGTACACACCAGACACTTTGAGAGTCTAGGTGTTAGGCATATGGGTGATTGGCTCTAGGCCAAGTGGGAGATTGTTAGTATATATGTCCTAGAAGACAATCATTTTAGGAGGACATAGTACTTGATCGTTATTCAGTTGTTTATATTATTGAATTTATTTAATAATATTTGACATTACACTTTATTGAATATTATGTTTGATTG
>JAPKLY010000014.1:2125662-2138669 GCA_026898435.1 Prunella vulgaris | reverse complement strand
TTCTTCCGCTGCTACAAATATGTGTTTTGTAACTATAAAACCCAACACCGGCGAGGTGGAGAGAACTAAAACCCACAAAGCACGTCTCTTGGCAAGACGAGACAAACCAATTTACTTATTGACAGGCTTTAGGTTTCAATAGATCGACTCATCTTTAATTAACTTAGATATTATACCATGAATTGAGTATACATTATAAAAAAAAAATGAATAAAATAAAATTTAAAATAAAAATAAAAAGAGTAAGTCTCTTGTGCACCAGTTACACCGTGCAACTCAAGTTCATTTTTGAAAAGTTAAACAAAATACTACTGAAAAGTTATACAAATTATTACTGAAAAGTTAAACCATTAAAGATACACTTTTCAGTAATAACATGTGTAACTTTTCAGTAGTATTTTGTTTAACTTTTCAGAAATGAAATTGAGTTGCACGGTGTAACTGGTGTATACAAGACTAAGTCAAATAAAAATAGGTACATTGTAATATTTTCGCAAAATAAATCTAAGGGCTCCGTTTGGTATAATTGTAAAGAATGAAAATGATATGAAATGAAAGTTATAGTTTTCATATAGCTGAACTATGGTTGATTCCTTAATTTTTTGGATTCAAAGTCATAGTAGAATCATTCCAAACACACACTATGTCTTTGATTACCATTACTCACATCCAAAAGTGTCCAACCAAACATCCCATTAATCTCATATAATTTACAGTTTCAATTCATCCTACGTGGCTACCTTCACGTTCCATTATTTTGAAAATCTAAAATTCTATCACGCGTTTACAATTTAAGACGGTTATAATTTAAAATTTTAATATTTTTATTTTTATTTATTTTAATTTTAATTTGCATACTATTTTTTCAAACACTCATATGATTCACAGTTTCAATTCATCCTGATCCACTATTTTGAAAATCTAAAATTCTATCATCCGATTACAATTTAAGACAGTTATAATTTAAGATTTTAATATTATTTTGCATACTATTTTTTTAAACACTCATTAATTCACAGTTTCAATTCATCCTATGTGGCTATTTCACAATCCACAAAGTTACGTGTTAAAATGTTGAACAAAATTTATTATTGAGAATTTAGATTAATTCGATTCTTAAAATAATAAATTAAATTGGGTTTTTAAAGCCTAATAACTTAAATTGGGTCTCTAAAGCCCAATAAATTAAATCGAACCTCTAAAATCCGATAAATTAAATTTGATCTCTAAAAATCCAATAAATTAAATTGGATCTCAAAAGACCTAATAAATTAAATTATCCCTTAAAAGTTCAACAAATTAAATTAAATCCACTATAATAAATCAAAGTTAAGCCAAATAAAATTTTAAAGATATTTTGAAGATTTCTCCAAATTAAATCTGTCGGCCCATTAAATCAAACCCATGAATCTCATAAATCTGGAATTGTAGGCCTATTTATGTCATTTTAGTTTTACTTGTATAATAGAGTTTACAAACTCTCTAACGAAAAGTGATTTGAGGGAGAGAATAAAAGGTAAATCTTATATGGAAAGAAAAAGTATATAAGGAGAGAAACTGTATAAATCCGGTGCCCTAAACGCGAGCCATCGTCGTCTTCGTGTAGCAGCGGTCACGCTTCAGCCTCAACCTTCTCTCTTCTAAATCTCTCAATTCTCAATCTTCCTCTATCATCATCTACACTGCTCAATCATCAATCGAGGCTGCAAAATTGAATTGGGGATCTGTAATCATCAATCGACCGGTGAAGCGAGTCCGAGCAACATAGTGTGCAGCAATGTCTAACGCGAGAGAAGCGGACCCGAATCTGGGTTATCTAACGAGGAAAGAGACAGAGGTCAAGCTACCCCGGCCCACCAGGGTCAAGAACAAGACGCCCGCTCAGATTCAAATCACCGCCGAGCAAATCCTCCGTGAAGCTCGAGAACGCCAAGAAGCAGAAATCCGGCCGCCCAAGCAGAAAATAACCGATTCTATCGAGCTCGGAGATTATCGACTCCGGAAACGCAAAGAATTTGAAGATTTAATCCGGAGGGTGCGGTGGAATAAAAGCGTTTGGGTGAAGTATGCGAAGTGGGAAGAATCTCAGAAGGATTTCCATCGCTCAAGGTCAGTATGGGAGCGCGCACTTGAGGTGGATTATAGAGACCATACATTGTGGTTGAAGTATGCGGATTTTGAGATGAAGAACAAGAATATCATGCATGCTAGGAATGTATGGGATAGGGCAACACAGTTGTTGCCTAGAGTGGATCAGTTATGGTACAAGTATATTCACATGGAAGAAATGTTAGGGAATGTAGCTGGGTCAAGGCAAATTTTCGAGCGGTGGATGAAGTGGATGCCTGATCAACAAGGATGGCTTTCGTATATAAAGTTCGAGTTGAGGTATAATGAGATTGAAAGGGCGAGAGAGATTTTTGAGCGGTTTGTTGAATGTCACCCGAAGGTTAGTGCGTGGATTAGATTTGCTAAGTTCGAGATGAAAAATGGAGAGATAGCACGTGCTAGGAATTGTTACGAGAGGGCTGTAAATAAGTTGGGAGATGACGAGGAGGCAGAGGAGTTATTTGTGGCTTTTGCACAATTTGAAGAGAAATGCAAGGAGACAGAAAGAGCAAGATGCATATATAAATATGCATTGGATCACATTCCAAAGGGGAGGGCAGAGGAGTTATACAGGAAGTTTGTTGCATTTGAGAAGCAATATGGTGACAGGGAAGGAATTGAAGATGCTATTGTTGGAAAGAGGAGGTTTCAGTATGAGGATGAGGTGAGGAAGAACCCACTTAATTATGATGTGTGGTTTGATTACATACGGTTAGAAGAGAGTTGTGGGAATAGACAGAGGATTGAGGATGTCTACGAGAGGGCAATAGCAAATATCCCTCCTGCTCAAGAGAAGCGATACTGGCAGCGATATATATACTTGTGGTAAGCTGAATTCTTGAAACTATGTGATAATGCTATATCTTGTATCATGAGGGATTTACTTGGGAATTATTCAACACACTATCCCTCTCACACTTATATATAGAGTTGCTGACTGGTTGAGTTTGTTTCATTATCAGGATTAATTATGTGCTGTATGAAGAGCTTGATGCCCAGGATGCGGACCGAACAAGAGATGTTTACAGGTAATATGCCATTTTAGATATTCAGTTTTTTATCATGCTTGTTTAATTTTCATGAATAATGATATTAGCATCTGTGAAATGAGTTAATTTGATAATAGAGTGTTACTACTTCTAATCTAATAGGAAATCTTGCTATGTGTCCTTGGTGGTGTGGTTGTCAAAATTTTGTTCTGTGATGAGGTTTCTCAGATATTGTAGACACTGGATTATGAGATTCAGATTTGTTGAGTAGCTTTCGACCTCATACATGCAGTGGAGCCTTATTATTATATTGATATACATTCTAAACTCCCATAGCTTTTATTTTGTCTCAGATTGTATCTATTTGTCCTTGATTGTATCAATTTTGACTGCACTTTTCCATATGAACTGATTCTAATCATGCTTTGTGGATATATTTTGGAATTGAGTAGCTTGTGCTTGAAGATGATTCCTCATGAAAAGTTTACCTTTGCGAAGATTTGGCTTATGGCTGCACAGTTTGAAATACGTCAATTAAATATTGATCGGGCACGACGAATTTTAGGGTCAGCCATCGGCATGGCTCCCAAAGATAAGGTATGTTTTCCCACAAATACTTTCTTTCTTTTTTAGGTTCTTATTTTTGTATTTTCATGTATTGTGCTCTAAATTTTTAATTGTCATAAACAGATATTTAAGAAGTACATTGAGATAGAGCTGCAGCTAGGTAATATAGAACGATGCAGAAAGCTGTATCAAAAGTATTTGGAGTGGTCACCTGAGAACTGTTATGCGTGGAGCAAATATGCGGAGTTGGAGAAGTCCTTGGCAGAAACTGAACGAGCCAGGGCTCTCTTTGAGCTTGCAATTGACCAGCCTGCACTGGACATGCCAGAGCTGTTATGGAAGGTAAGTTTTCACTGTATCTTGGAAACACTAATTATGTTCAATTTTATTTGCATTTATGTTACTTACTCTATAGTTGTTGTGATTAGAGTTTGTCCACCTATTGGTTGGTCTCTAAAAGGATGTTATCTTATGTGCGTAATTTGTGCTTTCTAATCTGGACACTTAGTTTCAAACTTTGTTGCCAAGAGTATATGCTGGAAAGAGGGATGGGTTAACTTCTTTCTGCATCTGCATGGCTCACACTAATGGCCAGACCTCATGTTTAAATGCTAAGCTGATTTTTTTTTTACTTACTCAGGCCTGTACTTCTTCCTCTCTTTTTCTGTATTCAATATTTGAGTTTCACCTTTTGCTAGTAGTGTTTTAGTTTTATGTATGAACTGATCTGATCTCTTTATGATCTTCCCTCCTCCTTGCCTTTAATTCTACGGAATAAATGCATACTGATCTTCTTTCTCCTTGATGGCAGGCATATATTGACTTTGAAATATCTGAATCTGAATATGAAAGAACTAGAGCACTGTATGAGAGGCTTTTGAACCGCACAAAACACTTAAAGGTGTGGATCAGTTATGCCAAGTTTGAGGCATCTCAGGAATCAGACTTGCCTGAACGTCATCATGAAAACAAGAGTGAATGCCTTCAGCGTGCCAGAGGTAAGAAGAGTAGAATTATATATGCAAGTCCTTTTCTTTTTTGGCTTTATCTTCTCACTTGTACCGCCTCATGTCATTGTTATAGTTCTTATTGGTGCTAATTATAACTTATGGTTTTATCTGTTCCTCAGCTGTCTTTGACAGAGCCCTCAGCTATTTCAGAACGTCTGCCCCTGAACTGAAAGAGGAAAGGGCAATGCTTTTGGAAGAGTGGTTGAACATGGAAAGCAGCTTTGGCGAGCTTGGGGATGTTGATTTGGTCCGTGCTAAGCTGCCAAAGAAACTGAAAAAGAGAAGGCATATTGAAACGGAGGATGGTCCGGCTGGGTATGCAATTCAATTATTCTTCTCCTTCTGTTTTAAAATAAAGTCGTATTCCCAATTTATTTATTACCATTTGTTTTATAAATATTTGTTGCCTAAAGAAATTATGGTTCTTTGCGATCCATGCCAAGTTAATGTGGTTGTGTTCACATTTTCAAATTATATAGGCTTGTAGGCACCATTTGTTGCTTGATCCTACACCTGAAAACTTGACACTGGTTGATTTTTTTGTTTGTCCTGCACAACTTTTCAGAATTTGAATTTATATTCATTCCCCATAAAAAATTGTGTACTCCTAGTGATCATTTGCATGCTTTCAGCTGATTATGTTGTGTGTGCCACGAACATGGTTGTACCTTACTGAAGCACATCTAAATTAATCTGTTGGTGGTTGACCAGTTCTAATGATTTTATAATTTGCAGGTATGAGGAGTATATTGATTATCTTTTCCCAGAAGAAACACAGACGACAAACCTTAAGATTTTGGAAGCAGCATACAAGTGGAAGAAGCAGAAGGTTACTTCTGATGATGATTAATGGGGTAACATGCTGTTTTGCCTCTTTGATTTTGTTTAGTTTTATGGCTTGTCTTGTACCTTCAACAGTGTGTGAGATATAGCAAATATACATTGTAGCTGTTAAAATCCCTTATTACATCTCCAATGAATCTGTGTTATGCTGTTACCGAATTTGTTTCATTTGTTGACATTTATTTTTCCTTATTGATTTTTCTGGAAAACATGAGTTCACCAAATTTTAACCCCTCGAAACCCTCGTTGCATGTAGGGGTAGAAAATCAGTGTTAAACAAACTCATGTAAAATATTCGAATTCAGTGTTGAAACATGATAGAGATATAAGGGCCGCAGAAACGAACCACGAGATTGTGGTTTTGAGCCGTGAAAAATTGGCCTTTGATCGATCAGGTTGTGTTGTAGGTGCTCAGAGTTATGGAGTTTGTATAGCAGTCTGGAGAATTTGGCACCTAGCTTAGGATGGATGATGAAGGGAATGGGCTCATATGCATGCGGGAACATTGACATAAAAAAATCAGCATTTTTAAATTTAATTTAATTCTGATGGGAAAAAAAGGGCCTCACTCATTTACACTTAATTATCAATATGATTATGCAATATATAATTTAATGAAAACTAAGGGTCCATTAGTTAGGGTGATGGGATAAAGAGGTATAATTAATGAAAGAGATTATTTTAGTATGAAAATGTGTTGTATGTATTATTTATGAAAGAATATGGTGAAATATGTATATCAAATGATTATTGTTATTTGATAGGAAGATGTAATTAATGAGATAAAAGTGTGAACATACAAATTTTTACTGTTGCATATTAAATTTTAACCCACACTTTTGTCGCCACCATTATCATGAAATTGCAGAAATTTTAACAACATTGGCTACTGCTGCATTCAATTCACTAGACAAATGATTAATAAACCAAGTTTGAAAATGAGAGGCACAATTTATTATTTACAGAGGAAATTTCAGTGTACTTCCTATATAAGAATGATTATTTAAAAGTGTGTTTTCAAACTCTAAAAAGAGTGTAGAATTATTTTTTATTAAAAAGTTAGGTCTTACCAACTTAAAAGTGATTCTACACTTTTTTTTTTTTGAGTTTGAAAACATACACTACTACGCCTTCAGCTGGCATAGGACCACCGTGAGCATCTGCGACCTCCTTTGGAATTAAGATCCCCAAATAAAATAAAAAGAACTCAAGAAATTGAGGCTACCAAAAACGACATTACAATCGAAGTTCTATTGAGTCTTAAGTAAAAATTGAGTCACAATATGTGAATTTGAAGAAAGCTATGCGAAAACAGAGTTATGAGGAGGCAGAAGTTGAATAAGAATGTTTGAATTCATGGTCCTCAAGAGAGTAGTCATGGAGTGAAAGACAGACATACAAAGTTAAATTTTCAATTCTTATCTCCACAATCATTGAAAAAGTGATCCAAAAATACATTAAATTAAGGAGAATACAACTAACATGTCATGATTTAGTGGATCTGAGGGAAAAAAATTATCCAAATTTTTTTTATAAACAAAATTGTTTATGTATGTATACATAAAATTAGAAATAAAAGAAATTAATTTGACGAATTAAAAAAACATAACTTAATTTGAAGTTATATACAATTAAATGCATAAAAAAACTAACAAATAATTTTTTTTTAGTAATGTAAAACATTAAAATTATAATTTCAAGATGGAGAGAATAATGAGGATTAAAAGACTTTCACTTAAAATTAAAAATATTTAGTAATGTAAAATGTTAAATTTATAAAATAAAAAATATTAGTGAAACATCTATACAAATTGGATTTATATACAATTAAATGCATACAAATAAACGCAATTAAAATTTATTGTAGCGTAAAATATTATATTTATAAAATAAAAAAAAGTAGTGAAATATCTATATAAATGGATTAGAAAAATGAATTAATTTGATGAATTAAAAGAAAAAGAACTTCACTCAATTCATATTTATGTATAATTAAATACGTAAAAAACTAACAAATTAATTTTTTTAATAGTGTAAAGTATTAAGTTTATAGAAATAAAAAATCATTTAAATATATTAGAAACAAAAAGGAATTAATTTGATGAATTAAAAAAAACGTGATTCAATTTGAAGTTATATACAATTAAATACATAAAAATTAGGGAAAAAATAGTATCACATCATCATTATCGGTTGGGTAACCTTCAACTCCCGATTATAGGACTAAAAACTTATCTTTAAAACTTACATAACGAAAAATAAAAGTCCAAAAATAATAGGACTAAAAATAAAATTATAAAAAATTTAAAAACAAAAAACTTTTATTTCCCCAAAAATTTATTTTTAATAATATATTTAGTGATATAATTTTTTAAAAAATATATTTGAATTGCATGGAAAATTGATGCATAAAAGAATTATTTTTTGCCAAAACTTAATACTATCTACTCCCTCTGTACCACATGAATTTGCACACTTTCCTTATTTGGACGTCTCATACAAATTTGCAAACTACCAAAAAAAGAAACATTGATTTACGTGAACACTCACAAACTTATACACATATTTACCCATATGCCACTACTTTATATATAAAATATATATTTTTTAAAACAATGTATCATCCCGTAGAGTGCAAGTTCTTATGGGATTATGCGAAGGAGTGAGTATTTTTTATGTTAAAAAATTTTTGGAGATCTTTTTACAACAATTTAATACTAATCCATTATCTACCCTAAAAATTGAAAATTCAGAACACAGTAGCGCCCGCCCTTTAATCTGTTGCTACCTTAAAAATTCCCATCAGTTTCCCTTTCTGTACCCATTTCTTCCTTCTCTCACTTTCATACCATGTCAAAAATCCTGCACTCAGATTTAAGTGAAGAAAAGCCTCTATTTTGGTTTGCTATTTGTTTTCCTTTTTACTAACACTTTCTCTCGATCCTGGATTCTTTTTGCAGATGATGAAAGAAGGAGAAAATCAGAAGTTGGTTTGCATTTCTTCAATCGGGAGTCGGTGAAGGTTTTTTCTCTTTTTGATTCCGTCTTTATAACCTCCGTCGTATGTAGGAGTAGAGAATCATGTTTAAACAGCTAACTCGATTTGATAAGAATTATATATCCGTTGTTAATTAATGGTGCCAAAGATGATTACACAAACACCCGGCTCATCTATCCCAGAAATTCTGAAAATCGTTAGCCAATCGCTTAGTGGAAATCAGTTTAATGTGGTCCAAGAAATGCTGTTGGATCGGGAGAGAATGATGCTAGTCGAAATAAGAGACCTAAAAGAGGATCTTTGTTTGAAGAGGAGAGAGTCGCGCCTGTTGGAGATGGAAAAGCTGAGTCTCGAGAAGAAGCTCCAAAAGAGTCAAAGGATATGTGAAGAGTTGAGTGAGGAAATTGCAAGGTTAGGGCAGGAGCATAAGGCTTCTTGTGACAGAGCAAGAAGGGCAGAGGAGTCTCACGAAACCCTTTCTAAGGTACTGGAAAGATACAGTTAATACTTGAGTTGAATGGGAAAATCACTGAATTGCAGACTAAATGCTTGGAAAATGAGCAGCTTGTGGTGAAACATAAAGAACGATCAAAATCTTTGGAGGCAAAAGTTGACAAGTTGAGGGCCGGGAAGTTGTCTACTGATCAGGTTGAGGCGGAGTTGGAGGGCCAAAAATGTGAAGCTGCTCGGAGTTTGGATGAATTGGGACATGAAACGATGGAGTGTGATGATAGGCTTGAGAATCTGGCACCAGAGGTGTTGATTTTGGAGACTAAATTGGCCAATATGCTTAATGTGAAGGTGGAGGATCATGCTAGCCTCTCAGATTTCGTGGAAAGGTCATCTCCGGAGAAGAGAAGAGCGGATTTGCCGGGTATTATTAAGCGCTGGAAACGCTCGAGCGCTCATGTAGGAACTTTTAATTCCACCGAAAGTGATGACACTCCATCGGTAGCTAAAGGTATTATTGTTTTCAGAAAGAGTTAACTGATTCCTGTCTTGATAAATGGTTTGATGTAACTTGCCTTTATTGGTATATTGTTCTTTCCTGATAAGTCATTGGTTTTAATTTTAAAGGATCTTCTGATGGTTTGTAATGCCCCTATTGGCTTAGTTGCAGTTCTAGATAGTTATCTCAATTTCCATTTTGCCAAGCTTGCAGAGTGTAATGATTCTCTCGCTTTTGGATGATCAATTTCCACTAGTTGTTTGATCTATGCAATATAGTAATGTGGATGTATTAATTGGATTACGCAGAATTTGTTTATCGTATGAGTAGCGTGTTTCCTTCTCTTTTATCTCACATCCATGAGCCAAGAACCAGACAATTATATTCTTAAGCTAATTCAGTCCTTCTTGGTCTGCTATTTTGATGTATCTCACAATTTTGTTGTGCTGTGGTGCAGGCTCACATGATAGTGTTTCCCGCACACCTGGTGGAGCGCAGCATCCTAGCAAACTGCCTGTTTCATCCTCCGCTGCTACAGAAGTAATCGAGATATGTGATAGCGATGATGAATCAAAACATATCTTCTGGGCAAAACAAGAGAACGAGATGATGCACGACTAATCGAGCTGGGTGGTTCTCATCCGAATCTGATTAGAAAAGAAGCATTTGCTGGGGGATAATCTGCCCCTAACTATTAGGAAAAATCAAGTTTTTGGATCAGCTCAATGTTTAATGATAGTTTCTGCATAGATGACCTTACCTTGTTACAACCTTCCCTTTTGCTTCTTGTAAGCTAATGCTGTTTCATTTATTGTCATGTGTGTATTAGTATTTAGTTTAGTGTATTTCAACCATGACCCGTTTTGGCCTTTCTTTTGTACTGGGCATTGGGGCAGCTCCTCGGCTCGTGGGCCTTTTGTTTATTGGACTAAACGCTTGTTAACAACTTTAAAATAGTAGAAATTATATTTAAACTTTTTGATATTTTCCTTATTTATACAACCGTTGCTTTAAACGGTTATAAAAATACAGTTCATTGAATACTGGAGTTGTTAAAAAAAAATTGTGCCGCTCAACAGCTCAATTTTGATTGTTAAGTTTTGAACTTGGTTCGTTTGTTCTGATAAACTAGCTAAGCTCAAACTCGTAATAATAATTTGGCTCAAGCTCAACTCATTAGGCTCAATAGTAATTTATTTTCTAATAATTCTACTAGGTTCGTTAGGCTAGACTCGTCTCGATTCAATAGGCTCGTTAGGTTTGTTGGACTCGTTAACAAGTTTAGCCAAATACTATTTTAAATTTGTTTATGTTATCAAGTCGAGTTCGGCTCGATAAGTGCTCAAATCGAGCTAGAGTATCAAATATTCGACTCAGTTCGAATAACAACCCTACTCACTTTTTCTCGGTATTTTTTATCCATTTTTTTATTCAAATATTTTTTTAAAATACTTTATTAATTTTTCTATGGTTGAAAATGGATTCTATTCATTTTTAAAGTGATGTTTTGAGAATGTTAATATTATATGAGGTTTTTATTTAAAAGTATGCATATCATACTAAAATAGATTAAAAAAAGAAATTTGCCAATAGAAAAAAGAGTATGATTTTAGGACATGCTTAGTTGAAGCCTGAAGGGTATAGAGGTAGAAAAGAATATACTTGGTCATCCATCAATATTGTTAAAAAGATAAAAATTTATATGAATCCGAATTCAACACGGGAAATTCGGTTTGTCAATTATCACTATTATGTGTGTATATTATAAATAATAGTAATCATGATTATACATAATAGTGGTACGAGTTAATGTGAATTTGAGTTCACAAGATAGTTATTCTACCATAAAACAAAAGAATGAACCATTCCTTCCCATTTTGAAAAATGACTATCTATTTTTTAAAAATATTATCATACTTTGCTAAAAATCTATTATCAAAATTTAAAAAAATGATACTCCATCCATCTCCTTATAAGTCGTTCATATCTTTTGGGCACGAGTATTAAGAAGTGTATAAAAATATTAATATAATACATGTGATGTGATGAAAAAAATGAAAAAGTAATGAGAACAGTGTAAAAAATATTGAAAATAATAATAAAGAAGTGAATAGTAATTTATTAAAAAGGTAAAAAAAAAATGAACAACATATAGTGAGATCGGACGAAAATGACAAAATGAGCAACTTATAGTGGGATGGAGGGAGTAATATTTTGTTAAAAATGAATGCCAATTTTTTGAAAAATATTTTCATATTTATTATAATTTTACTATTTTTTTTACTGATTTCATGTTCTAAGTCAGTCTCCTAATTTATTTTTAATTAACAAAGCGCTCTCTTGTGCTATTGAAGCAGAATTGCAAGTCAACAACTGCCAATCCACACATTAGACTGCCATCAGAAAATTATTCAGATTATTTCAAACTAAGAAATGACAATGCTAATTTTAAATAATAAAATATAATATATTCTGAAAACAAATTAATATTAGTAGTACGAACTCGAATTATCATTATTTTGGTGTTTGAATCTTCTCGGCGACTCTTCATATTCTCCACTTCCATCACCACATTCAAAACCAGGTTCACGTGATCAGAAGTGACGAAGGACAACAGATTTTTTTTCTTCTTTCATTTGTATTTCTTCACTGCAAAGTCGGTTTTGATTTCAGTGAAAACTGCGTGTGTTCAGAAACCCCCTCAAAACCTAGGAGTAGGAGTAGGAGTTTGAATTTTAAACAGCTCACTGACTTGGAGAAGAATTATGTACATTGTTGAAGGATTGAAGCTTTGATGAGGTTATCAGATTCTGATAGATGGAAAATCAAGCCTTATCTATTCCAGAACTTTTCAAAATCATAAGGCACTCGTTTCAATTAAGTGAGTTCGACGAGGTCCAAGAAATACTGATGGGCCGCGAGAAAAAGATGAAAATCGAAATACAAGATCTGAAAAGGGATCTCGATTCGACAAAGAGGGCTGCACATTTGCTGGAGAATTCTCAGAGCTTAGCCGAGTTAGATAAGTTGAGAATGGAGGAGAAGCTCCAAAAGAGTCGGCGGACATGTGGGGAGTTGAATGAGGAAATTGCAAGGTTAAGCGAGGAGCTTAGGGTTTCTTGTGACAGAGCACAAAGGGCAGAGGATCGTCATGCCAAGCTTTCTAATGAGGTTTCCGATGTTATTTGTGATAAAAATAAGTTAATTCTGGATTTGGAGGGGAAAATCAATGAGTTGATGGATACGATTGTGGAAAAGGAGGAGTTGGTGGTGGAGTTGAGGCGGAAACAATATGAAAGCGATAAGGAGGTGGCGGAGCTGAAGCTCCAAAATCTTGAAGCTACAAGACAGAGAAAGATGGGGATTGATGGCAAGCCTGAGAAAACGGCACGAAGGGTAACGTCGATGGAGGCTGGATTGGGGAAAAGGGTTAATGTGAAGGTGGAGGATGAGGATCTTGCTTGTCCTGCTGCTAATGGGAAGAAACTGGATTTTTCTGATTCGATTAAGGGCCGCACAAATGCTGATATTGAAAATGTAGC
>JAPKLY010000014.1:2094952-2124735 GCA_026898435.1 Prunella vulgaris | reverse complement strand
TTTTCTTTTATAAAAATTATTAGGGAATAGAGTAAGTAAGAATATGGTAAGCTTACAAAATCAAATTTAAAACACGGTCCAATAAAATAAAAAAATTCTATAAATGAAATAAAACACTCACTATATTCTATAAATGTGAGTAGAATATGATAAGCTCACAAAACTTGTATGATACAATCTCAATTACAAAATGAATCTCATTTACTATATAATATGAGTCATGGAATTACGATCTCATTTACTATATAATATGGGTCAAATATTTAATATTATATTTTTTAAAATAAATAAGCAATAGTAAAAATTTTGAGATTAAGTGCATTTTTAATTAGTTACGAACGTTTGGAATTGTGATCGAATGTTTACAGTTGTTTTCATTGAATATTTGCGTGAAACACTACTACCGCCCGCTTTTTATCTCTGCATAGCTTTGGAAATCCCGACACAATTTTCCCTTTCTCGATTCTCGTGTCTGCCACCGTAGCTCTGCTCACTTTCAACACCGGCCTGCAGGTTAATTACATTTTTTTAATTCTGTTGTTTGTTTTCCTTTTTATCTAACTCCTCCTCCGATGGCAGGAATCTTTTTGCAGGTGACTGAAATAACGAATCAGAATTTGTTGATGCTTCCGTTTCTTCATTCATCGATCGGGGGAGTTTGTGCAAAGCCTCCATTGCACACAAACACATATTGTTAACATGTGAATCTTTGGTGACAGAGATCTGTAGAATATGGCAGAGTTGTTCATTCCAGAGCTCCTCAAAATCTTTAGGCACTCCTTTCCTGAAAATGATGAGCTCCAGGAAGGAAATACTCACGAACCGGGAGGGATATATGAAAAAAGAAATTCAAATCTTGACAAGGGAAACTTCAGAGAAAAGCACTTTCTCTGGAACGCTTTGCAGATTTGGACAAGTTAAGCGAGAGGAAGTGCCGGGAGTTGCTGACTGAAAACGAGCAACTCAATGGGCAGCTTGTCGAGGTGGCTGAACTCAAGCGCCTAAATGTTGAAACAACACAGATGTTAGAAGAGAGGGTACGTGGATATGATGGAGAGTGTACGTATTAGTATGTTTATTTTTAATGGTGTAAGTTTTCAGTAATGTATGACTTTTCAGTAATAAATAATGTAATTTTTAAAAATACACTTGAGTTGCACGGTGCACAAGAGACTTACTCGTCATGGAAAGGTTCATATAAATTTTTGCCTTCAATGAGTAAACAATGTAATATGAACGAAGTTGCTTTCAATATGAATCGAACTTAATTAGGAGAGTCTTTATTTATTTATTTCTTTACTGTCGAGAGGAAACTCAATGAGTGTATAATTTAATATTAATGAAGTTGCTTTCAATATGATCATCCTTGGTAGAAAAGGATATATAGTGCAATAATAGTTCTGATGACGTTTGGTACAAAATCTGTGCATTATTCTTTTGGCATATCTCTCTCTCTCTCTCAACCCTCGTGTTGGAGAATCTGCCCCCATAACTCTGCTCACATTCAACTCCACTCTGCTCACTTTCAACACCAGGCTAATTATATATATTCGTGCATTGTGATCTAAGATAGAGAAGCCTTTATTTGGTTGTTTGTTTCCCTTTTTATCTAACACCTTCTTTTGCTCCTCTCCTGACGAATAAGAATTCATTGACGCTTCATTCGGGAGTTTGTGAAGGTTTGTTTTCCTTCTTTATTTTCGTCTTTGCAAACAACTCGTAGCCTCCATTGCACGATCACACACAATTAATACTAGACTGGTCTTGATTTCTCTAACACCTTAAAACTCCCTTTTTATTGTGTATAAACTTGCACAGATTTTTTATGAATTTTATTTTTGATTTTCGTCCTTTTTTAAAGATAAAAGACTAAAATCAAATTCTAATAGTTAGAGGACCAAAATCAAAATTTGATTTTACACACACATGTGTTGTTAACAGGTGAGATCTGTAGATGGCTGAAGTATCCTTTCCAGAGCTCCTCAAAATCTATAGGCACTCCTTTCTGAGTTGAAAACGTGCAACTTAATGAGAAGCTTGTGGAGTTGAGGCGAAATTAAGCAAGCTGCTGAACTGAAGCGCCTAAATGTTAGAGGAGAAGAGGGTGGGTATGATGGAGAGTGTATTAGGCAGCTTACTTAATGTGAAGGAGAAGGATCTTGCGGCCTTTTCTCGGACAATGTACTCTGCTGCTGATGGGGAAAGAGTCTGACAGCACAAATGTTGATGCTGAAAATTTAGCCATGCTGCCTCATGTGGTGTGCGCCACTTCTTTTTATTGTGTATAAACTTTCACTGATTTTTTAAGAATATATTTTGATTTTCGTCCTTTTTAGAAGATAAAGGATTAAAATCAAGATCTAATAATTAGAGGACCAAAGTTATAATATGCAAAAGATAAAGGACGAAAAAAATCATTTTTTCTACTATTAATTATTTCAAACAATGGTTAATTTGTTGAATTCTTGTTTTTGGGTTTTAGAACCAAGCAAACGCTTATTAACTATTTCTCGATTGGGCATGAAATCGGACTGAATTTTGGTCCAATTCAAGTTGATCATCCTTGGGCAGAAAAGGATGGTGCAATTATAGTTCGGATGACGTTTGGTTCAGACCTTTTCGTTAAGTTGGGCTCCCTTCTTTCGGACATCAAATATAGAAAGAAAGAATTCAAATTATTATTTCCGTGAAACAGTACTACCTCCCGCCTTTTAATCTCTGAAAATCCCGACACAATTCATTCTCTCTCTCTCAACCCTCGTGTGTCGGAGAATCCGCCGCCGTCCTCTGCTCACCTTCAAAGAGTTAATTACATTCGATCTAACAAAGAGCAGCCTTTAATTCGGAATTCTGATTCCGAATTAACGCTTCCATTTCTTCATTCATCGGGTGAGTTTGTGAAGGTTCGATTTCCTTCGTTATTTCCGTCTTCGCACGTTTTTACACACACACACACACATGTTGTTAACAGGTGAACCTTTTGTGACAGAGATCTGTAGATGGATTTATTACCATCCATTCCAGAGCTCCTCAAAATCTTTAGGCACTCCTTTCCTGAAAATGATGATTTTGATGAGCTCCAGGAAATACTAATGTACCGAGAGGGACATATGAAAACCGAAATTGAAAATTTGACAAGGGAACTTCAGAGAAAAGCACTTTCTCTGGAAGATTCTCAACGCTTTAAGGCTTGAGATAAGTGAGAGGAAGTGCCGGAAGTTGCTGATTGAAAACGAGCAACTCAATGAGCAGCTTGTGGAGTTGAGGCGAAAGCAAGCTGAATTGAAGCGCCAAAATGTTGAAACTACAACGAAATTGGAGGAGAGGATTGGTATGATGGAGAGAGTATTAAGCAGCCTGCTTAATGTGAAGGAGAAGGATCTTGCTAGCCTTGCTTCCTTCACTGACAAGTCTGCTGCTGATGGGGATTTCCTGCAAATGATCAAAAGCTGGAAAAATAGCTTGGAATCTGACAGAACAAATGTTGATGCTGAAAATTTAGCCATGGTGCCTTATGTGGTGTGCGGCACTTCTAATGCAATTCAAAGTGATGACACACCCTTGGTATTGGAAGGTATTGTTTTTTGAACAGTTAATTGATTTTGGTATTAATAAATGATGCAATGCATATAACTTGCCTTTATTGTTTTAGTCGCTAGTTTGTCGCGAAGCGATTCCAATGCTGCCTGTTAAATGCGACAGTTTTGAACACGCAAACGGAACCTTATCCGTACTCAATCAGGACTGTCTGTTGCTTTTTTAAGTCTAACCTTGTAATGCTCTAAATTAGTTAGCCCGCGGCTCTAAGATATATAGTTATCTCAATTTCCATTTTGCAGTGTTAAATGCAGCTATGTGGTCATTATTTTGAAGTGTTAGTTTGAGTATGTTAATCATAAATATAATGTGTTATATATGAGTGTAGGTGGCGGCGGAAGAGTGGTTCAGCCTCGGACAGAAGAGGATGTCGCAATGGCAGGTGGTTCAGTGCTCAATTCCTCTGCTGATCAAGATAATGAAGCTAGTAACCCCCCTGCTGCATACATATCTATACCTGCAGATTCTGGTATAGATGTATCTCCTGCAGCTCAGAAATATGGGAAGAGGTCGGATGGGCAGGAGGACTACTTGGAAAAAAAGAAAAGAAGAGTAGTGGCAGGAGGCACCGATGCTGGCTCCGTGCATACACGCGATGTGGTATGCGATGGTGCTACAGTATTCAGCCAAAAAGCATGCTTTTTGAATAGGTTGGTCACACCTCACTTGCTTAATTACATTCTATTGAAACTTCATTTGTTTTTGGATCAAATTGTACTTCCTGGTTAACTGGATTTGAGGAGTTGGATCTCAAGTTTAAGTTGAAAGATAAATATTTAGCTCATTACAGTTGACGTTCCATTTTTATTTGAAGATCTAGAAGAAAGAAAAACTACATGCCCATAGTTGCAAGGGTGCAAACTAGGATTTGGACAGCAAAAATTCATCAAGTTAGCATAGGTTGATAATTTATTATGAGCTCAATTAAAGTTGGAACTAAGAAAATTAAAACTAATAGTGCTAAAATCCTTGCTTGTTAATCTTCTATTGTAGGGGCGTTGGCTGAACTCTCTAGAACTGATAAAATTAATTAACTACACAGTTCTCTATAAGTTTTAACTTTTAAACAAGATTTTTTTTTTGGGAAAATAGCCTTTTTAGTTTGGTAAGTTACTCCGGTTTTGTTAACTTTGACAAATTTAAAATAGTCCTATAAAATATTCATTTTTGGCATTTTGGGTCCGCTACTCGATTATAGATGGAGCGAAATACTTAGGGGCCGCTTGGTTGGGGGTAATGAGAGTGGAGAATGAGAATGAATGAAGATTAATGAGGATTCATTCTCATTGTTAGTATTTGGTATTATTTATTTGGTGGCTAATTGCTAAGTTTGATGAAGATTTGGTTTAATGTTGATATAATGATTAATGTCTGTATTTTTTCATTTTTTTAAGGTGGAAAGCGGAAAAAACTCAACAAGAAGAATATCTTGTAGAAGAGCACGAATTTATGAAGTCCAAAAATCAAGAGCGTAAAAGACAACCGAAATTGAGGCAAGAAATGGATCGAAATGACAAAGAGACCAAGAACTGACCTGTGCTGGAGTACTCGTGGCCTTGCAAGGGTGCACGACCATGAACCACCTCTGCAAAATCGAAATGACTCCTTAAGTCGTGCACGAGCACATGGTCGAAATGACTTTTTAATTATTGCAAACAATGGTTAATTTGCTGATCAATTTCTTGTTTTTGGTTGTAGAACCAAGCAAACGCTTATTAACTATTTCTCGATTGGTCATGAAATCAGACTGGATTTGGGTCCGATTAAAGTTAATCATCCTTGGGCAGAAAAGGATGGTACGATGTTAATTTGGTTCAAAGTATGTGTTCTTTTGGTGTGAAAACTAACGATATTGTTCAACATAAAAATTCAGGAAGAAGCACGTGACTGAATCATGAACAAAACGACATTGTTTAATGCATTTTTATGCTATTTGGAACTAATTTGAATAAATTTAAATTATTAAAAAAGTAAATAATTATGAGATCAATACCAAAAAATATAAAAATTATGGGATGAAATTATTTATTCTATGGTACAATCTCAAATGCAAGATGGATCTTATTTACTATATAATATGATTTATGGCCTTTTATATATATATATAAAAGTCCAATCGGTATTGTGAACTAATTAATATGTTTTGAAAATTAATTAATAAATAATTAATAATAATCTTGCAACTCAAGTACATTTTCTAATAATTACAGTTGTTGGAACAATTACACATGTTTTTAAAGAATTTTGGTTGTTTTACGGTGATTTGTGTGAGAATTACTCATTTTTAGTGTGTTTATTTTGATTAATCTAATACAATTTCATGTATTTATTTATATTAAATCGATTATTTGTGTTTAATTGCTAAGAAAGATATTTGTTGATATGTTTGCAGGAATTTGTGATATTTAGAGCAAAAAATACTTCTCAAATAATTTTATGAAGATAATTAGCGAAGTGAATTGAGATGAAACAAGAGTAGAAGAAGAATGGGCTCATTAATATTAGTGGGCCATTTATAAAAAAAGAATTGGCCCAAATGTGAAGGCCCAAAGAGAATGATAATTGGTTGAAGGTTGTAAATGGATGCAGGCAGCTGAGAGTTTACCATTTCTATGGGCCCACCTACATGTTTGACTGAGCAGGAAAAATGTTCTCAGCGACGACAGCCGCCGGAACTGGAATCGCTCACAGCTGCCGTCCAACCACCATCGTCACCTCTCACGGAAATTGCTCAGCCGCCGGAAGCCTCTTCCACTCCTGCCATCGAGCCCGGAAGAAGTCGTGCCGGAAGAGACCGCCGGAGCCTGCCCAGAAGCCACCACACACCAGTTGTCGCCGCTGCATCGCGCCGGAGAGAGGGACGAAATTCACGCCATGCCCAGCTCGCCGTCGCTGAAGCACAGCCACCGGAAGCCCCAAGCCGTTCACAGCCCTGTTACCATGCCGGAATCTGCAACAAACGAGCAGTCGCCTCTGCCGTTCCAAGTCGCTGAAGCTCTGCCATCGTGCATTGAAGCTGTGAAGAAGACGTCTACTCAACCACCTCGCTGCCGTCCACGCTGAAGAACGAAGCCAGAAGTTCCACCCACGATAGCCACGCATCCGCCAGGTTGAAGAAGAAGAAAATGTGCACATTTTTGGAAAGTTGCTTAGAAGGTAAACACGTTTTCATTCTTGCACGGCCCTGCTCACAATACTACAGGCCATGTCCTTTTTAAGAAGAGATCGTGTTACTACAGCCGAAGTAATTCACACGGCTGTGTCATATCTTTCAAAGTTCAAAAATTTGAAAATCGAAATTGGGCTTAAAAGGAGGAGTTCAGAGATTCATTGATACACATACTCACACACATACGAAAGGATTCTTGTTCTCCAAGTTTGTGTGGAGCTCCTCTCCCTACATTCTCTCTACACACAATTTAATTTCTTGAAGCTTTGAAGATATTTGTTACTCGAGGTGATATTGTTCTTTTATTCAAGTTCTAATGGTGATGTTCTTGATTTATTATTTTGGTATTGAATTGGGTTTGATGATTTTAGCCATGGGTTAATTCTCTTATGCTTCGGGTGTTGGATTTATGTATGAAATTGATGTGTTGGTGAATTTATAGCTTTGATTGTGTTTATTTCTTAGTGTTGATGTTTCTATTGATGAGTTTTGTATGTCTCAATTGATTAGTTACTTTTATTAGCCTTTATGTTTAATTTTGTGTATTGCAACGAGAGCTGGGTATGCTTGGTTGATATGTAGGTGAACCATGGCTTAGAATTACCTTTGATAGACACTAGATACTTTAATTGTGAATTAGAGTATTTAATGAAGGGGGAAACTAAGGACGGTATATGTGCGAACCTCCTAGCGTTCACTATCCAAGGAGCCTTTGGAAATTAATTAAGTGCTAGTAAATTCGATCGATCACTCAAACCTCAAAAGGAATAGGTCTTCGATTGCTTAGTGATAACTCTTAACACACACCTAGAAAGAGGCATGATTAGATTATGAATTTGTCACACACTAGTGGATTATGTAGTGAAAACACTCAAAGCACATCTCTCTTGCACTTTCTCCTCGAAAGTTAGTTGATAATTTTTATTGCTTTCTAGTTTAATCGTGTTTAGTTTATATTTCTTGTCAACCGGACTAGTCACTATAGTATCATAACGACACATAATCTTGGGGCTCCACTACACTCCTAAATCCTAGGTCGATAATTACTTGGTCGTATATTTGCTCTACTACAATTACCCATCCTTTTTAGGGTAAATTTGCTTGAGATTATAAATTGTGCAAAAATACGAAAAAATCATATGGTCACACTTATAATTTTCAATACAAATGCAAGTGTAATTGTTCGAACAATTGTAACTATTTAAAAGTGCACTTAAATTATGCACCTAGCTAGTGCATTAAAAGGGAATTGTACTATTGCAATTGGGACAAAGTCTGGTGGTACAAACCATATTTCAAACACATCTCTAGCGGTGACAAATAAAGAGTGGTCAAGAACAACGGGGAAAAGAAGCACTTCAACTGTAGCACGATACCACGTGCCTATAGACCTTATGGAGAGGTGTATAATCAATTTATTTATTTATTTCTTTACACTCGTTGAATCTCTCAACTTTGTCGAGAGAAAACTCAATGAGTGAATAATTTAATATTAATGAAGTTACTTTCAATATGATCATCCTTGGTAGAAAAGGATAGTGCAATAATAGAATTCTGATGACGTTTATGGTACAAAATTTGTGCATTATTCTTTTGGCATCTCTCTCTCTCTCAACCCTCATGTTGGAGAATCTGCCCCCGTAGCTCTGCTCACATTCAACTCCACCTTCTCGACTCTGCTCACTTTCAACACCAGGCTAATTATATATATTCGTGCATTGAGATCTAAGATAGAGAAGCCTTTATTTGGTTGTTTGTTTCCCTTTTTATCTAACACCTTCTTTTGCTCTTCTCCTAACGAATAAGAATTCATTGACGCTTCATTCGGGAGTTTGTGAAGGTTTGTTTTCCTTCTTTATTTTCGTCTTTGCAAACAACTCGTAGCCTCCATTGCACGATCTTACACACACACACAATTAATACTGGTCTTGATTACTCTAACACCTTAAAACTCCCTTTTTATTGTGTATAAACTTGCACTTAAATTGCACAGATTTTTTATGATTTTTTTTTTGAATTTCGTCCTTTTAAAAAAATAAAAGACTAAAATCAAATTCTAATAGTTATAGGATCAAAATCAAATTCAAAAATCAAATTTTGATTTTACACACACATGTGTTGTTAACAGGTGAATCTTTGGTGACAGAGATCTGTAGATGGCTGAATTATCCATTCCAGAGCTCCTAAAAATCTATAGGCACTCCTTTCCTGAGTTGAAAACGTTCAACTTAATGAGAAGCTTGTGGAGTTGAGGCGAAATTAAGCAAGCTGAAGAGGTGGCTGAACTGAAGCGCCTAAATGTTAGAGGAGAAGAGGGTGGGTATGATGGAGAGTGTATTAGGCAGCTTACTTAATGTGAAGGAGAAGGATCTTTCGGCCTTCACGGACAATGTACTCTGCTGCTGATGGGGAAAGACTGGAAATGATCAAATGCTGGAAAGACTCTGACAGCACAAATGTTGATGCTGAAAATTTAGCCATGGTGCCTCATGTGGTGTGCAGCACTTCTTTTTATTGTGTATAAACTTGCACTGAAATTGCACTGATTTTTTATGAATATATTTTGATTTTCGGCCTTTTTAAAAGATAAAGGACTAAAATCAAGTTCTTATAGTTAGAGGACCATAAGTATAATATGTAAAAGATAAAGGACGAAAAAAATTATTTTTTCTACTATTAATTATTTCAAACAATGGTTAATTTGTTGAATTCTTGTTTTTGGGTTTTAGAACCAAGCAAACGCTTATTAACTATTTCTCGATTGGGCATGAAATCGGACTGAATTTTGGTCCAATTCAAGTTGATCATCCTTGGGCAGAAAAGGATGGTGCAATTATAGTTCGGATGACGTTTGGTTCAGACCTTTTCGTTAAGTTGGGCTCCCTTTGAAAATCCCCACACAATTCATTCTCTCTCTCTCTATATACCCTCGCTCTCAACCCTCGTGTGTGGGAGAATCCGCTGCCGTCCTCTGCTCACTTTCAACTCACCTTGTCGGCTCTGCTCACCTTCAACGAGTTAATTACATTCGATCTAACAAAAGTAGCATGTAACTGGCACGAGAACAAAACGGCGTCGTTTAATATAATCTTTGGATATTTGGGACTGAGTTGGGTAAATTTGAATTGTTTAGAATTAAATTGAAAAAATAATTTTAAGACCAAAATAAAAGGTAAAAAAGTTATGGGATCGAAAATAATATTAATCACTGATACAATCTCAAATACGAGATGGATCTCATTTACTATATAATATAATTTATGGCCTTATGTAACTGCATTTGGCATTGTAAAATAATTAATATATTTTGAAAACAAATAAATAATGAGTAGTAAGTATTTTATACAATGTGCAACACAAGTGCTTTTTAAAATAGTTACGAATGTTTGAAAAAATTACACATGGTTGCGATTTTTTTCATTGATTGTTTAAAGTAGTTTTCATTGAACGATTACAGTTATGCACTTGTAATTGTTCAATATAAACAAGTGTAATTTTTCAGAACAATCGTAACCATTTTAAAATACACTTGAATATCACAGTGGAAAAAAATACACTTTTTTGGCTTTAAGTTTCGTTGACTTTATTTTTCAACCTTTTAAGTTTTAAAATTTGAATTTACTTCTTCAACTTTCAAAAGTTTTGATTTATCTTACACCTTAAAACTCCACTTTTATTCTTTTTATTGTGTATAAACTTGCACTGAAATTGCCTTGATATTTTATGAACATATTTTGATTTTCGTCCTTTTTTAAAGATAAAATACTAAAATAAAATTCTACTCCATCTGTCCCACATAAATTTACACACTTTTCTTATTTGGACATCCCACACAAATTTGCACACTATTAAAAAAGGAAGCATTGATTTACGTGCATACTCATAAACATATACACATATTTACCCATATACTACTACTTTATATATAAAACACATTTTTCTTAAAAAATGTGTTGTCCCGTAGGGTGCAAATTCCTACGGGATGGAGGGAGTAATAGTTAGAGACCAAAATCAAAATATGTAAAAGATAAAGGATGATGAAAATTATTTTCTCTACTATTAATTATTTCAATCAATGGTTAATTTGCCGATTTCTTGTTTTTGGGTTTTATAACCAAGCAAACGCTTATTTACAATTTCTCGGTTGGGCATGAAATCAAACTGAATTTGGGTCCGATTCAAGTTAATCATCCTTGGATAGAAAAGGGTGGTGTGATTATAGTTTGGACAACGTTTGGTTCAATCGTATCTATTTAAAAATGGACTTAAATTGCACAGTGTTTATTGCCTTATTCGGAATGGACAATTTAGTGTAGGTGAGACTATTTTTGTAAAAAGTTGGGCAATCGAGTATGAGATATATATCTCTAAGATTTCCTATGCTAATAAGAAGCAGTATAAAAGCGAACTCTGTCTCACGACGTACTGAATCTAACTTACGTTCCACTTAAAGTACATGTTTGCAAACTCTATTTTTAATGATAAATGATTTGTAGAAGAACGACCTATAACATACACATGCATGCCTATGATCCGAAACTCCCTTTCTATCCTTCTTCCTCGACTCATCTAGGCCAAAATGGACCCACTCATGCGGGCTAAATTCACTAGTACAAATAAAGGCTTGGAGAGCTCTCGATTTTCCGCTTAGAAAGCGGTTAAAAGAGCACTCCAAGCCAAAACTATGCAAGTTAGGAGAGGGCTTAGAAAGCGGTTCTTAACCGCTCTGCAAATGACTTTCAGATTATTTTTATTTTACTTAAAGAGCGGTTCATAACCGCTCTCTAAGGTTTTATATATAAAAAAAAAATATACGAAATTCTAATATAATTAAAAAACCAATAAATCTAATATAATTAAAAAACCAATAAATCTAATATAATTAAAAAACCAATTCAATAAAATCATCAGATTTAAATCTAAAATTCGATCAAAGCATGATTTGAACAATTCAATAAAATCATCAAGATTTAAAATCTAAAATTACCAATAATGCAGTAGAAAAAATAATATCTAATCCTATTGAATTAAAATTAAAAAAATAATTTTATTTACTGCCCTAATTAAAAAAATAATTTTGTTTACTTCATTAATTCGGCCCAAAATAATGAAATGGGCTAAACAATAAATTAGGCATATTACCTCAAAGCCCAAAACACAATCTTCTTCCTTTGGCTTCAATGGAGTGCGCAGCCGCCTGCATAGCCGGAGTAGAGCAAGGCTTGCCGCCGGTGCGATTTCCAGTCTTGCGAGAGCACGCCGCCGGATTCTGAAGAGTCGCCCGAGGAGTCGCCGCTATTTTCAGGCTTGCACAGATTCTAAAGAGCGGTTCCGAGGAGTCGCGAGAGCACGCCACCTCCACAACGCACCTTTCTACCCATTCTGCAACAAGCTCAGATCTGGGACGCATCGGAGCTGCCACGACGCGCCTCTCCACCCATTCTGCAACAAGCTCAGATCTGGGACGCAGCGGAGCCGCCACGACGCGCCTCTCCACCCATTCGTTGGAGTCTCCCAAATCTTAAAACGTAACTGCTCTTCTTTTCCCATATAGAGAGAGAGTTGAAAAGAGTATGAGAGAGATTATTTTTCCTATGAAATAAGAATAAGGACGGATAAGGACGGTTATATCATATATGGGAGAAAGGGGATTCCGCCTTACAGCGGTTCTGGATCGCTTTAGCTTTATAGCCGTTCTTAACGGCTTTGCCTTATAGCGGTTTTTTTTAGTAGAGCTATGCAAAGTGTTTTTTTTTTAGTAGTGATTGTACCTTTTCGTTAAGTTGGGCTCCCCTCTTGCGGACATCAAATATAGAAAGAAAGAATTCAAATTATTATTTGCGTGAAACAGTACTACCGCCCGCCTTTTAATCTCTGAAAATCCCGACACAATTCATTCTCTCTCTCTCTCTCTAGCCTCGCTCTCAACCCTCGTGTGTCGGAGAATCCGCCGCCGTCCTCTGCTCACTTTCAACTCACCTTGTCGGCTCTGCTCACCTTCAACGACTTAATTACATTCCATCTAACAAAGAGCAGCCTTTAATTCGGAATCAGAATTCCGAATTAACGCTTCCATTTCTTCATTCATCGGGGGAGTTTGTGAAGGTTCGATTTCCTTCTTTATTTTCGTCTTCGCACGTTTTTTACACACACACACACATGTTGTTAACAGGTGAATCTTTGGTCACAGAGATCTGTAGATGGATTTATTACCATCCATTCCAGAGCTCCTCAAAATCTATGGGAACTCCTTTCCTGAAAATGATTTTGATGAGCTCCAGGAAATACTCACGAACCGGGAGGGATATATGAAAAAAGAAATTCAAATCTTGACAAGGGAACTTCAGAGAAAAGCACTTTCTCTGGAACGCTTTGCGGATGTGGACAAGTTAAGCTTTGAGATAAGCGAGAGGAAGTGCCGGGAGTTGCTGACTGAAAACGACCAACTCAATGAGCAGCTTGTCGAGTTGAGGCGAAAGCAAGCTGAAGAGGTGGCTGAATTGAAGCGCCAAAGTGTTGAAACTACAAGGAAATTGGAGGAGAGGGTGGGTATGATGGAGAGTGTATTAAGCAGCCTGCTTAATGTGAAGGAGAAGGATCTTGCTAGTCTTGCGTCCTTCGCTGACAACTCTGCTGCTGAAGGAGAAAGACTGGATTTCGTCGAAACGATCAAAAGCTGGAAAGAATCTGACAGCACAAATGTTGATGCTGAAAATTTAGCCATGGTGCCTCATGTGGTGTGCGGCACTTCTAATGCAATTCAGAGTGATGACACACCCTTGGTATTGGAAGGTATTGTTTTCTGAAAAGTTAATTGATTTTGGTATTAATAAATGATGCAATGCATAACTTGCCTTTATTGTTTTTTTTTTTTTCTAAAAAGTCCTTAGTTTGTCGCGAAGCGCCCGTTAAATGCTACAGTTTTGAACGCGCAAATGGAACCTTATCCGTAGTCAATTACTCCATTAGGACCATCTGTTGCTTTTTTAAGTCTAATCTTGTAATGCTCTAAATTAGTTAGTCCGTGGCGCTAAGATAGTTATCTCAATATCCAGTTTGCAGTGTTAAATGCAGCTATGTGGTCATTATCTGATTCTTGTAATATGATGATAGAGAAGTGTTAGTTTGAGTATGTTAATATTAAATATAATGTGTGATATATGAGTGTAGGTGGCGACGGAACAGTGGTTCAGCCTCGGACAGAAGAGGATGTCGCAATGGCAGGTGGTTCAATGCTCAATTCCTCTGCTCAAGATAATGAAGCTAGTAACCTCCCTGCTGCATACATATCTATACCTGCAGATTCTGCAGTTCAAAATATGGGAAGAGGTCGGATGGGCAGGAGGACTATTTGGAAAAAAAGAAAAGAAGAGTAGTGGCAGGAGGCACTGATGCTGGCTCCGTGCATACATGTGAGATACGTGATGTGGTGTGCGACAACGCTACAGTATTCAGCAAAAGAGAACGGATTTTGAATAGGTTGGTCACTCCCCACTTGCTTAATTACATTCTATTGAAACTTCATTTGTTTTTGGATCAAATTGTCCTGGTTAACTGGATTTGAGGAGTTGGACCTCAAGTTTAGGTTGAAATTTAAATATTTAGCTCTATTTGAAGATCTAGAAGAGCAATTACATGCCCATAGTTGCAAGTGTGCAAACTAGGATTTGGACAGCAAAAATTCATCAAGTTAGCATAGGTTGATGATTTATTATGAGCTCAATTAAAGTTGGAACTAAGGAATTAAAACTAATAGTGCAAAAATCCTTGCTTGTTAATCTTTTATTGTAGGGGCGTTGGCTGAACTCTCCAGAACTGATAAAATTAATTAATTACACAGTTCTCTATAAGTTTTAGCTTTTAAACAAGATGGGTTTTTTTTTGGAATATAGTCTTTTTCGTTTGGTAAGTTACTCCAATTTTGTTAACTTTGACAAATTTAAAATAGTCCTATAAAGTATTCATTTTTGGCATTTTGGGTCCGCTACTCGATTATAGACGGAGCGAAACACCTAGTTGGCGTTGACATGGTTGATTAGGTTGCATATTTTGATGTAATAGTGGTGAATTCAATATGAAGTTGGTGGCTAATTGCTAAGTTTGATGAAGATTTGGTTTAATGTTGATATAATGATTAATGTCTGTATTTTCTCATTTTTTTTAAGGTGGAAAGCGGAAAAAACTCAACAAGAAGCATATCTTGTAGAAGAGCACGAATTTATGAAGTCCAAAAATCAAGAGTGTAAAAGACGACAGAAATCGAGACAAGAAATGGATCGAAATGACAAAGGGACCAAGAACTGACCTGTGCAAGGGTGCACAACCATGAATTTTTTATCAAGGGACACATGGAATGGTCGTATGAAAGGTATAAATTCTCCAAAAATTATTCTATCAAAGGAGAGTGGGGATTTAAGAGGATTAGGGAGCAAGCCAAGGGAAAAACAAGAGTATTATCATTTTCTTTGTAATTTTCATTTAGATTTACAAAAACTTCCATAAATTAGATTAATTTTCCATACTTTAGCTTTAGTTTCAGTTGAGTTTTCAATTTCAAGCAAAACTTGAAGTGGGTGTATGCTTTTACATCAAGATTGTAACTCTGCACTATCAAAAGAGGTGATATCTTATATTAATTGCAATTTTACCTTAGCATTAAGCATGGGCTTCGATTATTCTAATTTATTTTCTATGAATTTCATGTTATTAGCTATGAGCTAATTTTCTAATGTTTTTGGTGTTTAAATTGTGATGAAAATTGACGTATGTTTTGATTGTCTTAAGTTTACTAAACATTGAAGTTAATTAGGTAAACATTAATCTCTTGGGATGATCAATTAAAGTTAATTGGCTCCTAAGATAGTGGATATATTGAAAAAGTTCAACAAGTGTACCGTGGTCTACCCCTTTCGACATAATAGATTTCTAATAGGATCCAATTAATTAATCACATTTCTCTACAGAACCAATAAATTATACTCCCAACTCTCATTGAAGAATGCGACCACTATTTAAGAGATAAAAACATACTCTCGACAATTTTCATATGATTATTTACTCTTTAAACATTAGAAAAAAAACTCTTCTATAGGATTATACCCCTAAAAATATCATATGATCCTATGATTATTTACTCTTATTGAAAATAATCATACGGTAATTTTAGGAATATAATCCTATAAAAGGGATTTTTCTAATGTTTTTCAAATGAGAGTAAATAATCACATGATCCTTTAATTATTTACTCTTCTATAGGATCATAACCACTAATTAAGAGTATGTTTTAAGGTTATCACTAAAAATTGAAGTTAATTAGCTCATCACAAAATAAGAGGAAGAGAAAAACTATAGTTAATTTGTTGAACTATTTTGTACTTTTTCTATTGCAGAACTATAGTTAATCTGTTGATTTCTTGTTTCTGGGTTTTAGAACCAAGCAAACGCCTATTTCTTTTTACCTGTAAATGTTAATTATTAGTTAGTTAGAAGTTAGTTCACCAAGTCTCCTTACACTCCAAGAATATCTCCAAGCCCGGTGGACAGGTGGTTAGCAAACGCCTATTAATAATTTCTCGATTGGGCATGAATTTGGGTCCAATTCAAATTAATAATCTCAATTACAAATTTTAAAAATTATTCTCTAAATTTTCAGATAAAAAAGATATTTTATTATGAAAGTGTCTATGATATGGAAAACTTAAAATAAAAACGACAGAAACTGGATGTGGGGTGTAATGTGACCACACCACGTCCAACGTCAAATAAAAATGCAGCAGATAAAATTTCACAAGTTATATGAAATAACTTGTGAATGCCTCATGACAAATTTTATTCACTATTTGAATGTGAATTACAATGAGTAAAGAACAAAGAATAAATTTTTCTAAGCTATGATCAAAATTCAGTTAAATAACAAGTATAATGCTCTCTCCCAATTTCGACTGTCTCGAATGTATGATGTGTATCTTCTTCAATGATCTCGTTGACTCTTTTATAGGCTCACAAAATATCACACAATCATGTCACGTTCTCCACTCTTCAAATAATGTTCTCTACTTCTCCAAATTTTGATCGTGCAGCTTAAGAATAAGAATAATGATCAATCAATTTTCTTCCAACTCCTCCTAAAATATCTAAAAAAATTATTAAAATTTAAACTCTAAGTATGCATATTTTTCAAAGGATGGTACTTAATTACCAATTCATACACATTTTTGTTATAAAACCGTAAAATATCTAACTAAATTTAAATAGTAATTTTAACTTTTAAAACATAGCATATTTTCTAAATAAAATTGCGATTTGAGACTGAAAACTTAAACAATAATTTAAAAATGTAAAATATAAAATTGAGTTGGGGCACCTATAGAAGTCCATCCCTTTCAGCTCCTCTTTGACGAAGTCCACCGTACCATTTACATCAAACAGTCGAGTCCAGGGGCAGTAGTATTATTTATCAATAAAAGAGATCATAGGAGAGAGAAAGACTGAACAAAAAGTAAATTCCGCGTAGAGAGAGAGAGAGAGACCGAGGAGAAGACGAGATGAAACACATTTTCAAGAAGCTTCATCACCATCCCAATCGTTCCAACGAAACCCCTCCGCAAACTCCACCAACACCTCAATCCTCGTCCTCCTCCGATAATCGCACAACCTCCTCGACCACTGCGGCCGTTGCAACCACCACCGCCGGAGTCTCTTCCGGAACCACCGCCACGTCCACCACCTCCCAGAATAGTACTAGGACTGAGGGCGATAATGGCCTGCAGCATCATCCACAGCAGGATTATTACGCCTCCGAGGAGGAGTACCAGGTCCAATTGGCCATAGCTCTAAGCGTGTCATCATCGGGTCAGGATTCTACGCCAATTGACCCGGACAAGGCTCCGTTCCGCGGCGCCGATAATGCCGACGCAGCTGCCGATTTGTTGTCCCGCCGATATTGGGTCAGTTCAATTTGCTGCTTGTTGATTCTAATCAGTTGATTGCTCTCTCGTAAACCCTATTAATAGAACTTAATAACGTGGATATAAAGGCTTGTACCTGAAGCTGGTAAACATTTCCATGATTGACCACTTATTTCGTAAGTTGTATGTTCTTTTCTTTTCTGAATATAAAATTAGTGAGTATTATGTGTCTTCAAATGAATTTGCATGTTAGACGTATGCAAGTATTGTCCCTATACATATCCGTATTTATTTAACCTGTTCGTTTAACTTCTCTTCCACTTTGATGAAATGTGGAATGGGGATTGGAGGGGGGGGGGGTGTTTAAATTGCAGGCAACTTAGTTTGGGATACACACGAACACGAACGGATTGAAAGATATGAAATAGAAGATTGGAGGGGGGGGGGGGTTGTAAATTGCAGGCAACATAGTTTGGGATACACGCGAACACGAATGGATTGAAGGATGTGAAATAGAAGATATCATGAGAAAATCAAAGTTGAGCCCTATTAGCCCACATATTATGATAATGATGATAGTGTAAAACTTTTGCTGGCAAGTGCTTCAAAAGTCACTAGTGGTTGTCTATGGCTTTGGTGAAAAACATTATTTATGTGATTCACAGTAGAGCTAGAGTGGACACAACCTCTAATAGGAAGTTAGTTATATTACCCAGTAAAATAGAGATCGTGTTGTTTTCTTTAGAGAACAAATGATTTATGTGATTTATGAAATGCTGCAACACGAGAAACGTTTCTTTTTGGTTTGATGGTCTGATAAGTCGACTAGTTTTAAGTAGTTAGAGAAACTGTTACCTTCATAGCTGAAAATCAGGATAAGGATGTATTGGGTTTTGATGATAGGGGATTGGCTGGGTTAATAGCTGAAAATCAGGACAGGGATGTATAGCTTGAAAATTATGATGACGTAAAAGTCTGTGACTTTTGATATTTAAATGCAGATAATGTTTAGAAAATTACTACTATGTGTCAATGATGATACCCGGAAGAAATCTGAATATGGAAGTTGAGGGAAGACAGAATATGAGCTCAGTGCTGGTAGCCTGGTATCATTTGTTATATGTTGTTTATGTTACCACCTACTGAATTCACTATCTTGTTTCCCTACGGAGCTTTGTCTAATTAAGGAGTTTTGGCCTATATAAGTTTGATTAGCTTATGCTATAATGGAGTTAGTCAATTTGGCCTTGGATCTCTTGTATAATTTTTGTCCCTTTCGAATTATTAGTTGATGAGTTATACTGCATTTTTCTATAGCTTAAAGCCTTCTGTGTTATCATATTTGTGTCAGAATTTTGGTGTCCTTGACTTTGATGAGAAAGTGGTGGATGGTTTCTATGATCTATATAATCTATCTGCGGACTCAGCAGCTCGAGGGAACATGCCTTCTCTTACAGACCTTGAAAGCAATGTTGGGGCCTCGAACTATGAGATTGTCATAGTTAACAGAAAAATAGATCCTGCTTTGGAGGAGCTGATGCAGGTAGCGCACTGCATACGTTTAGACTGCCCTACTTCTGAAATCACTCTGCTTGTTCAGCGACTGGCTGAACTTGTTACAGAGCACTTAGGTGGCCCTGTACGTGATGCAAATAATATATTGGGTAAATGGATGGAAAGAAGTATGGAGTTGAGGACATTGCTTCACACCACTGTGCTACCTATTGGATCCCTGAAAGTTGGCCTCTTACGTCATCGGGCGCTGCTTTTTAAGGCAAGATAAAGTCCCAAAATATTACTTTGTTCTTTTGTTCTCCATATCTTGGCAGGTATGCTGAAGCTCCATGATAGGTGATATATGATGCATTGCATAGATAGATGAAGTATCAATGCAATGTTGGCAGTTTTTGGAAGACATGTCTAGATAATGCTATTTTTTCCAGTGAAATATTTATTCTATTCAAAATAGAAAAGTAGAAAGAAAATAGAGCTTAAGTCCTTTTAATATGGAATTAAAAATTCCTTTGGCACTCATAATGCTGCATTTGAATTTCTCTGTGATTTTCCCCCCTTGAATGCAGGCATTAGCTGATAGTGTTGGAATACCTTGCAGATTAGTGAAGGGTAGTCATTATACTGGTGTTGATGATGATGCAGTTAACATTGTGAAGTTACAAGATGACAGGTAACCAATCCCTTTGTGAATTTTAATGATGATGTGTTGTTCGGATTCAGACTGAGTCATTCAGTGTGATATTTCCGCAAAACTCATGCTTAGGTATGTGTACCCTTACAAAACTGTTAATTAGGGTTGAAATTCTTTTTTACAATATCTTTTCTCATATCATATTGAAAGCCAACTGAGACCACTGAAAGATTTAATATGATGTCTTAATTGTATCAAGCCATCAGCTAAAGGATCATGGTCTTAGTTATTTATATTCCGCATAAAGCTGCCTGGAATAGCCTATACCTTTTCATTCCTTAGGATTTGTTTTCGTAACTAAATGTACTCCTTAACATGCAGAATGTGGTATATACTTAACTATTTTGTATTTCTTGAAGTAAATCATTTTCTTTGATGCAGTGAGTGCTTGGTTGATCTCATGGGAGCTCCTGGAACACTAATCCCGGCTGATGCTCTGGGTGGAAAGGATACTCCATTGAAGCCTTACAATCTAGAACCAAGTATGCTACCAAATTTTCAGCCAACTGAGTTTACCCAAGTTGCTCCAGCACTTGCTGCTCCAAATTTGGGTCCTACATCTTGGAAGCCAGAAGCACCTCTGTCATTGGTGGATGCTAGTGCGGATGATGGAGTTGGAACTTCTGGGCTACATGACAGTGTGCCATCTGCCAATCAGTTGGATTGTAGTTCTTCACATGCCATTGGAAGTTCATTATATAAAGAAGGGCGTGGACCTAATTTAGTTGGTGATGGTGTGAGGATGAATGTAAATGTCGTTCCATACAATCCCAAAACCAAAAGTGCTCAAGACCCAAAGGATCTCTTTTCTGAGCTTAATCCATTCCAAATAAAAGGATCAGGCAAAAATCTGGTAAAGAATGATTTTCCAAATGGTGTAGGGAAATTGCAATTTCCAAAAAGTAACATTGTCAGTAGCCGCCCCCCTACACCCTTGATGTGGAAAAATCGTCATGCATGGAATGAGGTCCCTAAGGAAAATGAACAGGGTTTTTCAAAAGGTTCATTTGTGAACAATAATCAAGGATCTAACAAAGGCAATGCATTGTCGGTTTTTTCTAACAGTTCAAAGCCGCCATCCAAAGCTCCCAAATTTCCTGAAAAATCCTTCAATAATTCTGTAGAAAAACGGGATAGTATGCAGAGTAGCAATATTAAGTTTGCAGCTGGTGAAAGTGTACCTAGTCGGTTGCCTTTTGGGGAAAATTTTAGGTTTAATGATGGTGAAAGGGAGCACGTGAACATCATTGAGAATGAAGGACCTAATCGAGAAGACTCTGGATTTTCCACGACTGGCCTGCGTGAGGAAAAGCGCAATACACGAGATAGATTACCTGTGACCAATACGAAAATGATGGAAACTGAAGGTGCCAGCTCTTCACTTGTTTTGCGTGCGAATAATGTTGATACTGATATTGATGATGTTGGTGAATGTGAGATTGTCTGGGAAGATCTGGACCTAGGTGAAAGGATTGGGCTAGGTAATCAAAGCACCTGCTTCTTCTATCACTTTTCATCTGTTCAAATTTACCATATGTTTTGCATGTCCTTCCTGGGCCGCTGGATTAAATGTATTCAGTATACCATGTCTCCACTGAGTGAGCTTCATTGTGGGCTTGCAAAGCTCTTTTTTCTTGATTAATAACCTCTGATTGCAATTCTGTTAACTGTAGTCAGAATCATATCTTTTGGTTGACCTGACCTTTTTCTTTTCTGTTGGTGGTTTGCATAATTAAAATCTGAGTTTTCTAAGAATCGAGAGTCATTTATGTGCGAACTGATTTTCTGTCATTGTACTCGTCTTTTCAGGTTCTTATGGAGAGGTCTACCATGCTGATTGGAATGGCACAGTAAGTTATCTTCTCTATATTTCAACCTTTTCCACTAAGTTTTTAAACTGGGAGCATATAACCATCCTGGTCTAATAAAAGCAAAACTTCGTCAGCCATGGCCAATGTTATTTCCTTTAGCACAATACATCTAGTTCTGTCTCGTGCTTACAATCGATATCTAAGCATTTTAAAATATGTTGACTTTGTCCTACAGAATCAAACTATTTTGGATATGTGTAAGTACTGTTGAATTGATTATTCTTTTGTAGGAGTTGTTTTATAATGCTTTTGTCAAGGGATTCTGTATGTAAGATGAAATGTGATCTGTCTAACCTCCTCTCAAGCCCTTTCTTTTTGTCTTTCTATGTGCGCAACTATATCTAATTTAAGACCTATTTGCTAAACTTTCTAAACAGAAATCTGGGTGACAGGCTAGAGCATTGGAGTATGGAGTCTCTCTCTTTGTGCAACTATTACTCATATAAGACTTATTTGCTAACATCTCTAAATAAAATCTGGGTGACGTGAGCATTGGAGTGTGGAATTCATAGGTTTATTGACTTGGTCTTGTTAGTTATCTTGTTGATGAAGCACATGACATATTATATTGGCGAGCTACTTTAAATGGTCTCATTCCTATAGTGTCAACTGACCCTTTTTCTGTTTATTAGAGTAAACCACATGACCTGCTATGTGTTTAATAAAATCAAACCATTTTGGCGATGTATTGTTTGGACAACAGGAAGTTGCTGTGAAGAAGTTTCTTGACCAAGATTTCTCGGGTGCTGCATTGGATGAGTTCAAGAGAGAAGTAAGAATTCCACTCCTTTGACCTACCTGTGAAATACAATAATTGATGTGATCCAGATATCTTATGGTAAATATTTGACATGTGATAAAATAAATTCATAGAGTAATTTGTTAATATCCTAAAACAGATAAATATCGAGTGAAAGTCACCAGCTGGCTTTTTTCTTCTTCTTTTTTTAATCATAAGGCATGTCCTAAACTGAAGGCTGAGCACAAAATTGTTTCACTTTCCCAACCCTTTAGGGAATAAAAAGAAGAGAAAAAAAGGTGAAGGCAATTTCAGAAAACCTCGAGATGATCTTAGTCTAAGTAACTACTATGATCATCACTGGGTTTATGTATTATCAGTATTGACAGTGATTTCTCCATTACATTCAGCAACATGTTAGAATGTTTGCTTCAATGAGTTGCTTGCTCTATAAAGGTGCTTGGTAAATCTTTGTTTGAAATTGATCTGCAGGTGCGGATAATGCGTAGGTTACGCCATCCAAATGTAGTTCTTTTTATGGGTGCAGTAACTCGCCCACCAAACCTTTCTATCATCACTGAATTTTTGCCTCGGTAAGTTGTTGATCCTGAACTGTACTTGCTATTTTGGCCCTCATTAATACTCTTTTATAAAAGCCTCTAAACTTGATAAGTAAACTAACTGGTAATTAATTGACCTGCTTAATATCATCTTTAAGTAAATTTCTTCTTTATATCTGTTTTTGGATGAAAATTATTAATGTATAATATCAGTTTGGGTGAAAAATCTTTTTGTCCATATATGTCCTGTTATTCATGGTTATTTGTTTCTGGGTTTAGACATCTTGTTTGTAGCGTAGTTCGTCTTAGTTAGCATTATCACGAGGTGCAGCAATTGGTTGCATGTTCAAACAATATGTCATTGACTCATTGTTCACTTATGCTTGCATCTTTACCCAGAGACTGTTCTTACACCATATGAGTTGTTGCTTGAGAACATGATAGTTGCTGTTTCCATTCATGGGGATTTCTTGTGTTCTCAATGGCACCAAGTATTTGTTAAAGGAAGCAATATGTAGTCTCATGTATACGAGTTGTTAAATTCGAAAACGAGCTTGATATTAGAGACTGAAGATCAAGTTTCAATGAAAAATGTGGATGATCTAAAGAAATGGAAACTCTGTGTAAGGTATGGAAACTCAGTGGCACTAAAGAAATGGACTAGTTATGAATAAAGCAGTCAGCCTATATATGCTCAATAGAAGCAGTTTATTGGTATCTATATGTTCCTATTTTCTCTGTTAGCTTGCATCTCCTATTCACAGTTAATCATTATATGATCTTTGAAGGTTACTTTTTGCTGTGTTTGTTGTATCATTTCATGTGTAGGAGCAGAGTGATTCTGCACCTGTTGTAAACTTGTAATTAATAAGTCATTTATATTATTTTATTTATGTTGAAATCTTTTCCTATTTTTGAACTAACCCTATGCTTTGCAAAAATATGTACCAGTTAAAATCATGCTTTCTCAAAATGTTAGTGAACCTCATTCCTCCTACACTATTTTTGGTTTTCCAGTGGAAGCTTATATCGGATTATTCATCGCCCTCATTGTCAAATTGATGAAAAAAGGAGAATCAAAATGGCCCTTGATGTGGTATGGTTATCGACCTTGGATTTATGCCTTGCATTATATAAAATTTAGTTGTCAATGCAAGTTTCTGGAATTATATTTGCAGGCAAAAGGGATGAACTGCTTACACACAAGCATACCGACAATTGTTCACCGCGATTTAAAATCGCCTAATCTGTTGGTGGATAATAACTGGAATGTCAAGGTATACCCAGATATTGATTTTGGACAACCAATGACATAGTTTAGAGCCTGAGATCTACTTCTTGTTTGAATTAGTATAATATTCGGCTTTAAGGCATAAATATGGCATTTTGATGGTCATGATTTTTTTTTTTTCCCAAGCATAAAACTGGATAGTTAGATATTAACCAGAGACTGGTAAATCTTTTTTTTTTTTTTTTTTAATCAGTTCTCTTAGGGTATCCGGGTGTTTTAGTTTTGTATCAAATCATAATGCAGGTGGGTGATTTTGGATTGTCACGCTTGAAGCATAATACCTTTTTGTCATCCAAGTCGACTGCAGGAACAGTGAGCCTTTTATTTTAGCTCTTAGACACCCTTCATCTAATATACTCCATTTTCTTGTCAAATCATTTATGGTCATATATTTACCCCCTTTCCTTTGTGGCTGTGCTTGGAATTAAAGCCTGAGTGGATGGCACCAGAAGTTCTTCGAAATGAGCCTTCAAATGAAAAGTAAGTTAAACCTAATTATATCCTTTCTGCTATTGCAGGAGTGTGCATTTTGTTATCTTTTTGCTGAGCCAAGATGAGTTGATATTAGTGATCATGGTCTAGAAAAAAAATAAAGTTATGTACTGACTCTCTGCAATGCCGATCAAGTATAAACCTGCTTCTGCATTGATACATTTTGATCCATGGAACCAAAAATTATGAGATGTTACCTTAACGTAAGCTCAGATGTTTCCTTATTTCCATTTCTGTGTTATGTTTGCAAGCCCCATCTAACTAGTTCAGCAATCGCCCCTCCGCCTACCAGAAACGACAATAATTGAACAGCTAACTAATTTAGGTAGATAAGTATTTGAGGGTGTTAAGTTGATTTTACCAAATGTTATAATCACCAAAAAAAACTAGTTGAAGTTCTAGTTTGACAGGCAATATGCAATGCAGCTATTCTACTGTTGGATATTTCTCAATGTATTCATATGGCTTTATTTGAGCTTGGTATACATCACCATGTGTTGGAGGAAAGACTGAGTAATTTGATGACTTTACAGGTGCGATGTATATAGCTTTGGCATTATTCTATGGGAACTTGCAACACTCAAATTGCCTTGGAGTGGAATGAACCCAATGCAGGTCGTTGGTGCAGTTGGTTTCCAGAACCGCCGTCTTGACATCCCAAAGGAGGTTGACCCTCTTGTGGCAAGGATAATATGGGAATGCTGGCAAACGTAAGTCATATACACATGTGTGAATCTTTCGTCATGCCATTCTCTTGAATTTAAGGTTTGGAAAATTACATGATCTACCTTCAGATTTGGCATATTTACTAATGATTGGTATCTTTCTGAAAATACCCTTTGAGGTTTGCATTTCCGTAAAAATAGAACAAAGCAACTACCATGTTTTATTTGTAAATTCAAAAGGATAAGTTTTTGCAATTATCCTGCGCTGACCTGTCTTGATATGCCAGGGATCCAAATTTACGACCGTCATTTGCAGAGCTGTGTGTGGCGCTTAAGCCATTGCAACGGCTCGTTGTTTCTTCACATGTGGAGCAGTCAACTGCATCTTTGGCCCAAGGGATCCAAGTAAATTCTACACCATAAACATGTATCGGCTCTTGGACTGTGAATAATATTACTGTATAGCAAGGTAATGTTTGAGTGGGACTTTGATGTGCAAAGTGCCAAAGTGTATGATGGAAAGTGCTTCAGAGAAGAGTATATCTTGAAGTGAAGGCTCATTTTGTCGCGTATGTATCTAGGCTGCTTTCTTGTATAGTCCAACACGCCCAAAGTCACGTATGATGGGCAGAATTCACAATACTATTCAATACTTGTACTAGTATAATCTTTTCTTATTTGCAAGATTTTTGTTATGGAAGATTGAGTTTCGAACTTTTATTTTACTTCTTTTCATTTTTCTTTATCTAAATGGGCTCCGAATTACATTATTTCAATTTAACTGTCATAAAGAAAATTAATTAGTACTCCCTCTCCTTTTCCTTTTAAGTTTCTCCTTATTTTTAAAAAATATATATATTTATTTATTATTATATGGTGGAATATAGGTTGATTTTTGTATAAAATAATTAAAAAAAAAAAGTAATTGTTTGTAACTCAATAAATAAGACATCATAAAAATATAAGCATTTAATACCTCCACAAAAGCCAATGGTGGGGTCAAGCAAATCAGGGTGGGTTGTAATTCTATTATACAGCACAAGCACTTTCAAATTTAACATTTCAATCACAAGAATACAAGGAAAAGCCAGCGATGGTAAACTAATCCCTAAAAACGAAAATAATTTCTCAAACTTTTAGCCAAAATTTTATTCACTTCTTAAAAAATATAGCCTGAAAAGCTTTTCGCACGATAGACGAATTGATAAGTTAGTGGATGATCGATATTTTAAATAAAGACAAGAAAAAAAAAAAGAAGAGAAAAAACATATTCAAGTTGTTTTGTTCTGATTAGTAAGAGCAAAGTTCGACTGGTTTAGCCGTGCCGCGGCGGCGACGGAGGCGGCGACGCCACCGGGGCGGGTGCAAAGGTTAGGATCATTCCTCAGCTCTGCGCCGATCACTCCCTCCGCGTCTCGACGAGTCACTGGTTTGTCTGATGGTAGCTTTGAACTTGCATCCTGCAATATTATTAATTTTTTACATTTAATTAGTAGGAATAATAATAAAATGGATTCATCAGAATTGATTTTTTATTTTCTAATTTGAAGTGAAAGATAGACAAACCGAAAGAATATCTCCAAGCTTTGTCTTATCCTCGTCTCTCGGCAATCGAGCATTGCGAGTGGCTGCAGATTGAGCGGCGGCGGCAACGCCGCCGGGAACAATATTGGTCCGGCCAGTCGCTCTAACCTCGGCCGCCTGAATAGCGGCGGCGTCGCTGTAGTCCACCGGCCTGTGCCCCGCCGTCAGAGCGGTTGCTTCAAGTGCTTCACCGATGGTAATCTCCCCTCGTTGTTCACTTCTTGACCCTAACGCCCCGCTTGATTGGATCTCTTTTACCCCCTTCAATAATGTGCAATTCAAATCGATATTAATTTTTATTAGATATTATCACAATTAAACTAATATTTTTATATGATTTCACTAATACAATTAAGAAAATATACACGTATTATAAATTTATTTTCACCTGGACGCCGATAGGTTCAGTCTGATTAGCTACGACATTGTTGTGGAGAAAACCAGCAATTTCTTTCTTGGATTCTTGATCACTGGTAATTTCTTGAACATTTCTGATGGGTTGTTGTTGGCTCATATTCGTAAAAATTGAGGAGATGGATCATATGATTAAAAAAACAAACATTAGTTTGCATGGATGAAAAGAGGTTAGGTTATATAAGGGGAAACATTTTGCACAAATGTGTTTGAGGTGGAAAAAGTGCCAACTCCATTTTCTATGTATAGCTCCATTTTAGATATATTGTTAATTTTTTGTGGGGATTGAAATTTGCCAAAAAAAAGCTGTGGAAATTAATCAACTTGAGACTTGGTCTTTGCAAGAATGGAACTTGCTAGGATCTACCTCCTCTTTCAATGCCTATATCAAGTGTTTTATCAAATTAAATTATTTTACACACATATATTCACAAATTGCATCATTCGATGTGAGCTTAAATATAAAATTATTGTGACACGAAGCGAATAATATATTAATATTATTGAACTCAAATATGAGATTAATTATTGAACTCGAAAAATCAACTGCACTTGAGATATACTCCCTCCGTCCCAAAAATACTTTCACACTTTTCTTATTTTGACGTCTCAACTCTTCTTTCACACATCTAAAAGGAAAATTTTTATATTAACAAAAGCCAATAAAGTATAATTTTTTTTATTATTTAACTTTACACACATACTTATTTTTTTCTTAATTTGCGTGCCCGAAACTACTATGAAAGTAGTTTTGAGGCGGAGAGAGTATCTTTTTTATACCGAGTCTTTCTTCAGAGTCGAGAGCTTCTACTTTTCTCTGTGGTTGGGATTTTTTTTTTCTCTCTTCAATTTGTCTTGTAAAAACAATATTTTTTGTGTTGATAATATGATAGATGGAGAAGGAAGTAGATCGATAATTTAGAAAGTGGATATTTTTTGTGGAGGTCCAAATTAGGGGTGTAAATGAGTCGAGTCGAGTAGTGCTGAGCTCGAAATTCGACTCAAAAGCAATACTCGAAGCTCGAAACTCGACTCGAACTCGATCGAGCTTGATTTTTTTAGCTCGAGCTCGACTCGATTAAGAACTCGACAAACTCGAGCTCGGCTCTACTCGACTCGATAATTTTATTATTTAAATAAAATAAAATATTAAATATATTTTAGCTCTTTTTTTTTCTAAAATTAAAGCTCGACTCGACTCGAGCTCGATTACTTTATTTATATATTAAAAATAATAAAAAATATTAAATATTGTGCAAGCTCGATTAGGCTCGCGAGCCTCTCGAGCCGAGTATTTATAAACTCGAACTCGAACTCGACAGCTACTCGAGTAGCTCGAGCTCGACTCGATTTGGTTCGAGTCGATTTCGATCTTTTTACGAGTCGAGCACGAGTAGATTGCGAGCCGACTTGACTGATTTACACCCCTAGTCCAAATAGCAGATGGAGGGAATTGAACTATTGAAGTACCAGACTATTTTTTCATCGTTACATCTATTTAATGATTATGAATTTTTATTTTTTTTCATAGAATGTTAATATTTTGATTTATTAAGATATTCAGATATATCTCAGTTGAGTTAAACTTTTCTAACTATTTCAAATGGTCTCTTCGATATCTCTTACTATTAGGGCTCATTTGGTTCGTAAGATAAAAGTATCTATCCGTCGAAAATATGCATATTTTCAACGGATAGATATTTTTATCTTACGAACCAAATGAGCCCTTATTTTATTTTGATTAATAACTTATGATGTTATGCTTATATTTAAAATGGGGACTGCCAACTTATAACGTCACAATAGATAAATTATGTGAGAAAATAGGAGCGTTACTTTCGGAAAGTAGAATAATTGCATTATCGCTTGGGTGGTGGTGATGGTGAGGAGTGGAGTTACCACTTACCAAACAAACATTTTTCTTTCTTTTATTTATTTTTATTTCTTATAAATTAAGATTGTAATTTGAAATTTAGGGTGAAGCACCGTTCACTTTTAAAAATAATAGTATTTATTTATTTTTATACTAAAATTAAAAGTAGTGTATATTTATAAATTGAAAATAGTGTGTATTTTTAACATACTGTTTTTAAATTGGTATAAAGATTTTGCATAATAAAATAAATATGAGTTGAATAATATAGTTATTTTTATACAAATTTAAAAATAGTATTTTAAAATGTATCATTCTGCCATTCTAAATCTTTTCATCCACACACAAGGTAAAATTGAGATTTAAATTAAATAAGATACAATAAATTAAACATAGAAGAAAAGATAAGATCTTT
>JAPKLY010000014.1:2047118-2089952 GCA_026898435.1 Prunella vulgaris | reverse complement strand
CTTGCTTTGGAAAATTATTCTTCAATAACAATAAAAATGGAAATAAAATAATTATAATAATTAATAAAAATAAACACTATTTTTCATCTTGAATAAGATAGTAATTATCTCCATTAATTATTTATCTTCTTTTATAATTATCCTTCTCTATCATCCAACTCACAACCAATAAATTTTAAAAAAAAATAAGAGAGAAAATTAAAATACCACAGTTATATGAACACAGAAATAAATATTTATTTAATACATAAAAATAAATATCTGAAAAATTCGATCCTGACTTGCTTGGGCGCTGGGGACAAAAGCCTGTACTAGTTCTGGAGTGAGTTCAATTTTCACATATATTTTTAGTTACATATTAATATTACCGAATAAATTATTATGAGATCTAAATTATATAATTTCAACATTAAATCAAAGTTTGTATACCCAAATTCCAAGTTAGTTTAGATAAGTGAAATGATCAAATGCCAAACTATATTTTTAATTTCTGCCCTTGCATGCTTAAGATTTAACGGGAACGGCAGAAAGAGGCGGTAAGGGGGAGTTTATTGCAAATTAGCAAAATGTTGGGGAGGTGGTTGCATATATAATCCCCAAATATACGTAAGTGAGAGAGAGAGGCACACTCAGCAGCAAACGGCAGCTCAAAATTCGGTTTGGCGTCGAGACAAGTTTCACTATCAGCATCTTCTTCTCCATAGATGCCCAACCCCCTTCCCCTTCTTGCCTAATCCACCTTCGCTTTCTTTGTCTTTCTTCTTCATTCTACTGCCGCACGAAGGAGTGCATGGCTGCTTCCGCATCTCTTTGCTTTCCGGCAAACGGAGCTTTCCGAATTGGGTCTTCTTCTAACCAGTTAAAGAGGCCTCGCAGGCTCACGCTTCGCTCTGATTTGGACTCAAATGTCTCTGACATGCGCGTTAATGGTAAACGAAATTGAACGCGGTTTTATCTCTGTTTCCATAATTGCTGCTTTTGTAGCCCTCGATCACTTGGGTGCTTCAGTTTTAGTTCTGAATTATGAGGTCTAGGTCAATTTTATATTCCAGGACTTGTGTTTTATGAATGGATTTAGCGTCGTGTTTCGTTTTTGTGTTATTAATTTGTTGGCATATTCTTTCACTCCTATATTATTGGGGGAATCTGGAAATGAGTTATCTTCTAAATATAGATGTTTTGTTTTGCAGCTCCGAAAGGTTTATTTCCACCGGAACCTGAACATTATCGGGGCCCTAAGCTCAAAGTGGCAATTATTGGAGCTGGGCTTGCAGGGATGTCGACTGCAGTGGAGCTTTTGGACCAAGGCCATGAGGTTGTCACCTCTAATGCCAACAACCCCCATCCCACCCGTTTGGAAAAATAAATAAATAGAGTAAAGAAAATTATAATTGGTACCTCATGGAGCTCTTAATTATTTGCAGGTGGATATATATGAATCAAGGACTTTCATCGGTGGAAAAGTGGGTTCTTTTGTAGACAAGAAGGGAAACCACATTGAAATGGGGCTGCACGTATTCTTTGGTTGCTACAATAATCTCTTTCGTTTGTTGAAAAAGGTAAAACCAACTTGTTCCTACTCGCTGACACACACATTATTATTCAATTTGCTGGCCAAAAGTGATAAATCAAATACTAATATATGTCTCTCTGTATCTCAATCAAATGTTCCTAAGTGACTTAATCTCTTGTCGACCTTCTTGTATCTTGACTTAATTCTTTCGTTGCTATGCTGGAATGACATCCTCAAGGTGGAGGAGACAGTTGCATTTAGTTGAAACTATCACCAATAATCGAGATATAAGGCAGTTTATTTATATTTTATTAGAATCAAGAGATTGATCCAAATGCTTGGGCCTATTGCTAATAGCAAAATCCATGCAGCTAACTATAACAACATTTATGCCACTTCCATGCTTGATCTACAGTCACTTGTATAAATATTACCTTTCACATTTTGTTCTAATGTTCAATTGCAAACTTAAAAATTTATTTTAAAATGAAAGTTTTTTGTTTTCTACCCTGTGAGATTGGTCATTGAACTTCAAGCTGTTAAGATTAAACTCAGTTCACAGAGGAACATAAAACAATTTGAATTCTTTGTTCTAGTTTTTATAGTATTCACAAGTATAGTGTTCTTTGGTTATAGTTTCTAGGAAGATCTCTAAAAAATTATCCTGGACTCCGTTCAATCTTATTTATGTAGTATACTGTATACCTTGTCTTTGTTTCTTTCAAAGACAGTGGCACTATATTTAGTCTTCATCTGGTGATGCTTAAATTTGATAAATTCTACTGGTGACAATAATTAGCAGATTCAAGTTCTGCAAATTAATGATTCTTGTCACTGTTGATTATGAATGGTCTAATTAGTTTCCAATTTTGCTAAATGTAGGTTGATGCTGATAAAAATCTGCTTGTGAAGGATCATACTCACACTTTTGTCAACAAAGGGGGTGATATAGGCGGTATAAGTGATAATAAATCAGCATTATGCTTATTTTTGCAGCATAAACAAGCTTGTAATTGGTGTGATTGTGCAATTATATCGATATCATATGTCTAATTGAAGTTCATATCTAATTGCAGAACTTGATTTTCGTGCCCCTTTTGGAGCACCATTGCATGGAATTCGCGCATTTTTGACGACAAATCAACTCGAGGTTTTCAATATTTTGAGCATGTTTGTTTACTATTCGCATCTGCATGTTCCTGCTGTTTCCTAATTAAGGTTTTCATTGGACTTATTTTTTAATTAATCCGCCTAATTCTTCCCTTTATTCATACTTTCTAGTCATGCTTATTTTGTTGTAGATAACTTTCTGTTTGAAGAAAAAATATGCATACCAATGTTAGAAACCCCAAAAGGGACCACATTCACTTGATGTTTGCTGTCTCATACAACCTTGACTTAAATGATCAGTCACTGTTGAGTATTCTTCTGAACTTGTCCATGAGTAATGACGTACTACACCATGATTCATTATATCCACCTTGTATTGCTTTGGAGATCTAGTGGTTTCTTTGTCTACTCCAATTTGCTGCGCAACCTGGAATGACTACATATCACAATTTTTACAATTAGTATATGGGTTCCTTCAATCTTCAATTCCTACTCAGTATTTAAATGATACCATGGTGTCATAAAAAGCACATTGGATGTCCTCTCAGAACATTTGAATCGTATACACATTTCTATCTCATCATAAGTTGTCCATTTATTTTTCTTTTTTGGGTCTGTAGGTTTAATCAGTTTTCCCTCTGATTTTCAGCCTTATGATAAAGCAAGAAATGCATTGGCTCTCGCCCTTAGTCCGGTTGTAAGAGCTCTTGTTGATCCAGATGGAGCAATGCAGACTATACGCGATCTCGATAATGTTTGTTCTCTCTCTCTCTTTCTATCTACCTATCTCTGTCTCTCTTCTCTCTCTCAAAGTCTGATTAATTTTTATTTAATTCTGATTACTTTTTATTTAATTATTTGCTTCTGTAATCACTTAATGCATGTTTACAACAGGTAAGCTTCTCTGAGTGGTTCATGTCTAAAGGGGGGACTCGCAAGAGTATCCAAAGGATGTGGGATCCTGTTGCTTATGCCCTGGGATTCATTGACTGCGATAATATTAGTGCACGCTGTATGCTCACTATATTTTCACTTTTTGCTACTAAAACTGAGGCTTCACTACTTCGCATGCTTAAAGGTTCTCCAGATGTTTATTTGAGTGGTCCTATAAAAAAGTATATCATGGACAAGGGAGGCAGGTGATCTCACATATTCCTTTGAATTATATGATTTATTTCTATTGATTTGGGGTTGGTTTGTCAGTTAAATTCCTCATATCTGTTTGCTATCCAGGTTCCATTTAAGGTGGGGATGCAGAGAAATTCTTTATGATAAATCTGCTGATGGAAATGTATATGTAACGGGGCTTGCCATGTCGAAGGTACGTGGATGTTCCTCTGATAACTCTCCCCTAACTGATCTTTTTAATAGGTGCTAACTTCATCACATTTCTTATTAATGAGTTAATAGCATATTCATCTTTCGTTGTTCTTCCCAAGGAATTTGGCCTGTCTTAATATGTGTTTCTTTTCATACGTATATATGTCACAGTTTATCGAATAATGTTAGAAGTATCTTAATTGAATTTTATGATATTTATCTCATATATAATGAATCTTGTCAAGTCAGTAAGCTAATAAATTCATGTACCACTCTGTCAGTGGCACTTCATTGTGGATTGAATCTACCGGATATTCTTTGTAGGAGAGTGAATATAGCAAAACAAAATTGCTTCATCATAAATACAATCCTGGTTTTCTTGTTCATATTATTTGTAACTATATCTTGGCCAACCACGTTGGGTATGTGAAGCAAATTACAATTGAGGAGATGCTTCATTATAGTTCATTTGCAACACAAGTGTAAAAAGTTGTAGCTGTTTTAAGGCTGTTATCCTTACGCACTCCACACATCACCCCAAGTTTGTTTCTTTGTGTTATAGTAAAATATTATTATGTGTACTTATGGTTTACCAGCCTTGAGGACTAACAAATGGTATTCCTTTGTTCAGGCTACTCAAAAGAAAATTATAAAAGCAGATGCTTATGTAGCAGGTTCATGGTTTAACTTTGCCCTTTTCTTCTCTTCTATTTCTTGCTGGATAAACTCTTAAGAAAACCTTTTTTCTGATTGCAGCATGTGATGTCCCTGGAATTAAACGATTACTTCCAAAAAATTGGAGGGAGTCTCAGTTCTTTGATAATATCTATCAACTGGTCGGAGTACCTGTTGTGACCGTGCAGCTTCGGTATAATGGCTGGGTTACGGAGTTAAGGGACTTGGAACGGGCACGGTGAGCACTATTCCTAGTTTGCTATTGTTTATAGATAGAGAATTCTGTTTTCCTGGCAAAGATATTGACTCTAAGATGATCAGGCAATTGAGGCAAGCTGCAGGTCTAGACAATCTACTCTATACCCCAGATGCAGATTTCTCCTGTTTTGCAGATCTTGCCCTTTCATCCCCAGAGGATTATTACCTTGAGGGCCAAGGCTCGTTGCTTCAGTAAGAAAATACAGCTTCCATATCTCATATGTTTTACTTCTGTTCACATTGGCCGAGACCAACCTAAACTAGAGATGACTAATATAAGCAAGTTTTCTGCTATGATGGTTTTCTACTGAACCTATGTATGTTGTGGTTATTAACAGATGTGTGCTTACACCTGGGGACCCTTACATGCGTCTACCTAATGATGAAATCATAAGGAGAGTTACAAAGCAGGTTTGTGTTGCTAGCACTTTTGGGTCTTTTAGGAATGCTGCTAATCAAATAGACAAAACTCCAATTATTTTGAAGGAAAGCAAGATTATGTTGTCAAAACTATATATACACACACAGACATATATATGTGTGAGTGTGTGTGGAGAAAGAATGGGAGAGAGCAGAGTAATTAGGTTGTTGCTGTGGCACAGCTGATATTTATGCACATTATTCAGTTTCTTTCACTCTGGAATCCCATTCTGTTCATGGCTTCACGATACTAGGTTTTGGAGTTGTTTCCATCTTCGCAAGGTCTGGAAGTGACATGGTCATCCGTTGTCAAAATTGCACAATCCTTGTACCGTGAAGGACCTAGTAGAGATCCATTCAGGCCCGACCAGAAGACCCCAGTGAAGAACTTTTTCCTTGCTGGCTCATATACTAAGCAGGTCATACTTCAATCTACTCCATTATTCATATCAAATGATCAATAAAATTCATGGAGCATTTCAGCACAGAAGGGAGCATATGAAATGCGAGCAAATTACAATAAAATAACTAGTGCTCTGTCTAACGGGTGGTTGAATGTGCTACTCTAACAGGACTACATAGACAGCATGGAAGGAGCGACCCTGTCTGGAAGACAAGCGTCTGCCTTCATATGCTATGCAGGAGAAGAGTTGGTTGCATTACGTAATGCTCTCGCTGCAGCTGAATCCAAAGAAACAACGTCGGGTGAGCTAAGCCTTGTCTGATTCTTCAACTCCCAACAAATGCAGTTGTTGGTTACATATACAGATCAATGAACTCCCTGATGTGAAGTTTGCTTATAGAGCAGCCTAGTCCAGAAAGTATCCCATTGCCGACGAGGAAGATAAATAAGGCAGTAGTATTATTAAGTGTCAGCAGATTTGAAACTGGGACTGTAGATTCCGAGTCTGCCTATAGCAATTCATGGTCTGATCCCATGTGATCAATCTGTAATCCAAATTACAGGCGTTCTTTGCAATTTATTAATCTCTGAAAAATTGCTTACACCCCTTCAAGTCATCCTAAAATTGATTTTTTTTTTTTTTGGAATCAATATGGACATTTTGTTCATTTTATTACGTTAAAAATAAAGTATGCTTAGTTAGCAGTTATTTTTCCTTTATAAACAGAATGTTTAGTTAGTAGTATTATCTAAACGTAAAAGTGGTAAAGTCAAATAGGTTTTTTTTTTTTTGGATTTTGATCTGCATATATGTCCATGTTACCTTTGACAGTCGCACCCAAAAATTATTATATACGCATTGACCTTTACATCTATTATTAGCAAGTACATTCTTATTTTAGTTTTGTGTGTTGTTTTATTTTATTTTATACATATAATATTAATCTTGGAGTATCATTTAACATGGACATGCTTGGTGTTATGTGAAAATATTGATATTTTAACCCTCAAGAACAAGTTCATATGAAATGGTTATATATCCAACATTAGTCTTATTTACCGTATTAATGTTCAGGATAATTAAATTTTAACTTTTCAATCGTATTACAAGAGTAAAGCATAACGTGACCAAAAAACCATTTAGTATGACTTAGAAACTGACTAATAAGATTGTGTAATAAATATCATCACAAATCGTCATTTAATAACATACTTTTAAAATAGTGAAATGTAAGATGGTTGGGAATGGTAAATCAAAAAATCAAAATATACCATAGCAAAAATTTTAGTATAAAATTCATATCATTGCCGTAGCAAAATTTTCATATACCAAAAATCTATGTAATAAGAATGTATACAATATATTGTACCAAATTTTCAAGTACGAAAATATTTTTACTCACCCCTTCATAAGTATAATAAATATAATCACAATATATTTTCTTCTTTCTAACTTATTTTTCATACTTTTCTTAAACTCATTTCTTTCTCCTTCTATTTTTCCACTCCCTACGTTATCTTTATTTTCATCCAACTAACTATAATAGTAAAAATATACTCCCTTCCCACTATAAGTTGTTTATGTTGTCATTTTCGTCCGTCTCACTATATGTTGTTCATTGCTTTTTTACATTTTTTGGAAACTACTATTCACTTTTTTATTATTATTGTCAATACTTTTACACTATTTTTATTATTTTTTCACTTTTTCTATCACATCACTTATATTTTTTCACTTTTTCTATCACATCACTTATACTTTTTCACTTTTACCTTAATTTGTGTGCCCAAAAGCAACGAGCAACTTATAGCTGGAAGGGGAGTAAAAAGTAACAATAACATTTTCTTTATACATAAAATCTCATATAATTCATCACTAACCAAAGATTTCCTATTTCTTAAATTTTCCAACCCCCACATTTTTCAAATTACAAATAATTTTGAATGACAAAATCATAATATAAAATTTAATATTCTCTCCATCCCAATTCTTTTTCATAAGTGCACAATAAATTTTTATAAAAAAAATAAAGGGTGAATTATAACTAGAGTCAATCTACAAAGTAAAAATATAAGGAAGGACACATGTTTTTAAACATTACAATGAGGGCCAAAAAGTATGTATTATTGTACTATTGAGCGTATGTATGTACTGTTGAATATAGTACATATAATTATACTACAACTAATGGATGTGTACAGAATGCACTGAATAAAAATACAAGTGATGTGACGTTATGTCAGATTCCTGTACTGCTGTCAAGTCGTGTACTGTAGCTATCAAATAATGTACTGTAGCTGTCAAATCGTGTACTGTAACTGTCAAATCGTATACTGTAGCTGTCAGTGAGGGCAGGACATTCCGGTTATTTGATGAAAATTGTTGAACATTAATTAGATAAATTGTTGAATATTAAAAAAGGGGTTGCCTTATTTGTATTTTGAACTCTAATTAAAGTCTACTTGTAATATTTCCAAAAAATTAAATACTTAAAGTAATTAAATATATATATATTATCAATTTTTTTGAAGGTATAAAAAATTGAAACATTTTAAATTCAAAAAAAAAAATGCACACAATTTTTGGCCATCATATATTTGCAGAATCACAGCTGTACCTGTACCTATATAAAAGCCGCGTTAAACTTAACGTTCCAAAAAATAAAAAATAAATAAAAACGATCTCTTTCAAAATAAGCGCTCCCTCCCTCCGGCCCTACAGACTTGTGCTGCAGCCTGCAGTACCACCGACTACCAGCTGCCGGCGTCTCCGCCGCAGCCTTGCTACAAACTCTAGGATGGCTTGGACAATTTTTGTCGCCATCCTTTCATTCGCCGTCGCGGTCTCCGCCTCGTATTTTTCGAATCACGATTCGTTGACTGTAGTCAACAGCACGAGGAATAGTAGTTCCACCATGTTCCTTCCTCTGTTTTTCAACAATCACGACCACCACCTCCGCCACAAAGAGGACGTTTTCGTCCGCCGCCGTCTTCTTAACCGCAGCACGCCCGACGCGCGCATGCCCCTCTACGACGATCTCCTCCTAACTGGGTCACTTCTTCTCGCTTCAATTTATTTATAATTTCTTGTGTTGGGCTGAGATCTGACCTCATATATCTGATGGTGGTTCGTATTATAACAGTTACTACTCTACTCGTCTGTGGATCGGAACGCCTCCGCAGCAATTTGCTCTTATTGTTGACACTGGAAGTACACTTACTTATGTTCCTTGCTCGACATGTGAACAGTGTGGCGAGCATCAGGTCCTCTCTCTCCCTCTAATTTGCATATAATTCAAAATTGCAATTGTTTTAATGGTTTGAGTTCACAATTCTTTTTGGAGGGTTAGGGGTTTTATTTGATTGTATAAGTTGGGAAATATCGTTTATAAACTCAACAAATAACCGAACAAACCCAAGCTCGCCAACTGGTAACAATCTCAAACGAGTTTTTTTGTCAAGCCGAGCGAATATTTTTCTGTGAAATTTCGATTTATGATATATCTCTACCTAATCTCGTTTCTTTTAAGTTTATGGGGCATTTTTATCACGTTTTTGTCTACATGGGTAATGACTTCATTGCGATTTAGCTGTTTGCATTCGTCCAAATTGTAATAATTAAAATACTTTGGTTACTTCTTCACATTGCCCTCACTTGGACACACTACACATCTATGACCTATGTAACTTGCATTGCATTTCAGTTTCTTTGTCTGATTTATTCCGATAACTTTTTCCATAGGATCCAAAATTTCAACCAGAACTGTCTAGCACTTACCGACCTGTAAAGTGCGACAATGTTTGCCCTTGTGACAACGACAGAAAACAATGCACCTATGAAAGGCAATATGTTGAAATGAGTACTAGCAGTGGAGTTTTAGGTAAAGACACGGTGTCCTTTGGCAACCAAAGTGATCTGAAACCCCAACGAGTTGTATTTGGTTGTGAAAATGTGGAAACAGGGGATCTTTACAGTCAGCATGCTGATGGGATAATGGGGTTGGGGCGTGGGGATATTAGTATTGTAGACTAGCTTGTTAAAAAAAATGTAGTTAGTGATTCATTTTCGTTATGCTATGGTGGAATGGACGTGGGCGGTGGAGCGATGGTGCTTGGGGGAATTTCACCCCCTGCTGATATGGTTTTCACACGTTCTGACCCAGTACGCAGGTATGTTGAGGAAGACTTTTGTGGTATTGCAATAGAGTGTTAGGCTCTTTCCTAACAAGTACACTTGATACATCTCACATTTACTCCAGTTTTGTGCTGCCAACAGTCCATACTACAACATTGATCTGAGTGAGATTCGTGTTGCTGGGAAGAAGCTACCTGTCAATCCCAGAGTGTTTAATGGTCATCATGGGACTATTTTGGATAGTGGCACAACTTATGTTTATCTTCCGGAAGCAGCATTTGTAGCATTTAAAGAAGCTGTAAGTTATTAATTTTTATTTGTTTAAACTATTCATTATGACATTATGTGGATTATGCTATTTTATCTGTTTAATATCTTCTAAGTTCCCCGTTTTTACATGTAGCTCTTCAAGGAGGTCCCATCCCTCAAAAGAATACAAGGTCCGGACCCTAATTATGATGATATCTGCTTCTCAGGTGCTGGAAGGTAGTATGGTTATCATCATATCATGGACTAGATATTTCAAGTTTTATGTCACTTATTATTGTGTTGCAAATGATATTAAGTGGTGATGTTGCTTTAGTGACGCTGCACATCTCTCGAAAGCCTTTCCAGCAGTTGAAATGGTGTTTTCCAATGGACAGAAGCTCTTGTTGTCCCCAGAAAATTTTCTGTTCAGAGTATGGAACTATCTTTGTCTCCTGCTCACATAGAAATATAGAATACTGCACTATTATCAATACAATTCACTTGTGTAGCATGTTTTCTATATCTAGCTGTGCTGCTTCTGACATCAAATTATGTTTTCCCTTGTGGATCACTAATTCTTGATCCTCTTAACACTACAGCATATCAAGGTGGATGGTGCATACTGCCTAGGAGTTTTCCAAAATGGAATGGATACAACTACTCTTTTGGGAGGTGCTATATTCTCTACCATGGAATTTAAGCTATATAACCGGAGACTATAATGTTTGATTCTCTCTCTTTTGTGACAGCTATAATTGTTCGAAATACACTTGTAACATATGACCGTGAACATGAAAAGATTGGTTTCTGGAAAACCAATTGCTCGGAGTTATGGGAGAGACTTCACTTATCCCATATCCCCACCCCGGCACCACTTCATTCAAGCAAACATGAGGTGAACTCAACCACTACTGTGGCTCCTATGCTTGCACCTACTGAGCCCCAGCCCCTGCTAGCCAAAGCTCCAGGTATAGTATTATTATTGTTCTCGCTCTTTTAAGTTTTAACTGAATGTATACTTTCTCCATCCTGCATTAGTTATTTCAAACTAGAATGGCTTACAAGGTAACACAATAGGCTTCTTTCGCAAGTTGGATTAACCACATTTTCTCTAAGCAATGACAAACATCAAGTGTTTTTAGTAACAAATTTGTCACTTCGTGTCTCGCTTTTTTGTCCTCATGCTGTAGATCGGAGGCTTGACTAGGGGTGTTAGAGTCAACCCCAGTAATCTGTTTAGATTCTTCCTGGGGGCAATACATGTTGTGGAACCTTTAGCAACCTGAATTATAATATTCACAAAGTGAGGAGAAATACCTTAGGGCATCCCACGTTGGTTAACAGGTGTGTGCAATAGACTCTTATAGTAGTATTAAGTACTTCTAGAGGAGCATTATGCTTCAAAGCCTTAGTATCAGATACTCACCTAGTGGGGTTGGAGCATGGCAAATGGTAATGCTGGGAAATAATTGATCTCGATGACATTAGGGTTCGATTAAAAATAGAATCCATTCAATTTGCATGTCATTCGTTTTATCTTGTTTTCATGATACCTATACCACCATATCCCAAACGTGCAAGACATCCCCAACTTGCTACTTGTGTGCCAGGCAGATGATAAAATCATCTTGTTTTATCTCTAACCGATCTTCCTCTATTTATACATGTATATTAGGCTATTAGCAATGTCATTTTATGGTATTGGAATCGAAGGTATAGCATAGTGATGAATAATTATGAAGTTCAACTGTAAAACAGAAGGATAGAGAAAAGGACCAGTTGTAATATATATTAAAATTTTGCAGTTGGAGCAGGTCCGGCAGCATCCCAGCCGGGAGGTGCTCTTTGCCCTTGCCCTGCAACTCCACTCATTTGGATGTTGCTAGCAGTATCTGTGGCATTGCTAGCAGACGCCAGACAGCTCCTTCAATATGTATAAATTGCAAATCCTACTTGTATTTATATCTTCACTTGTCAAAAAAAAAAAAAAAAAAAAAAAAAGAAGAAGAAGAAGAAAAGAGTTGCCCAAGATGCAGAAGTAATTTAAAGAAAAAACAAAGGCAAAATGTCTCCTATTTGGCTATTTCTGGCAAATTGCCTTTTTTTTCCACTATCATTTGACCATTTGGTACGCTCTTCAGTGTACCATTTAACTGCTTTGTACTCTTGTTTTGTATTTTTGTACCCACTTGTATTCATCTCATTTTATACCCTATAATTTGTGAACATAATGTATTTATGTAAATATTTATATTGTATTAAAATATTGTTTTATAGATAAAAGTACTTTTCATTATACAATTCAATATTTTTCATCCATGAATTAATATTTTTGTATCATTTTTTTTCTATGATTAGCAAAATTATAAAACAAATAATTTGGTTGAATAGTCTTTTTTCTAAAGTAGTTATGTCTCTTCATGGCCATAGGTTCTTAACATGTCGAAATTTGCGTTGTAAATATGGTTTTAAGAATGTAACTGGGTTTAAAATTAATTCATGAGTATAGATATACAATAATTATAAACAAAATTTGTTCCAAATTTATTTTTTCTTTTTCTTTTGTCTTCTAAATTTATTTTCATTTCTTTCTTTAAAATAATCATTTTATAACAATCTTTATATTCATAAATAAAATTTTAATAATATTTTTACTTTAATTTTTTTAAATAAAAGTTCATGTTCATTTTCAATGGGAATAAAATTGAATGATGAAGAAAGCAGTTAATAAAAATAATTTATAATATTACTATAAAATAATTGTTACTCGCATTTAATTATTTCACTTTTATAATAGTTCTCAATTGTTTATTTTGCCATAATTAGTTTTTTTTTAATAAAGCACAACGCCAAAAACTTAATTACAATTAATTCTCATTCCAACTCGAACTGATAAATATATTGTTCAGTTAATATGGATTTAACATATTTTTACACATTCTTTATGTTATTTTAATGCATTATGAGTAATCAGATCAATTGGTGAAAATCTTAAGTTACAAAATTTAATTTAATGGGCGACTTAAATTTATCAATAATGAAAAAACGACATTTGAAAATTTTGATTGCATATTTTTATCTTAATTAACAGACCTTAGATCAACAATAAATAAATAAAAACATATAATAATAATAAATTAATTAAATAAGAGAATCAAAACTGGTAAAGAGAACGAAAGCGCTCTCTCCGAGAGTATTTTGTACGTTAAGCATTCAACCCAAACAAATCTCTCTCTCTCTCCCCCCCACTGTGCATCCGCCAGCAGACCAGCACTGCTGCACAACCAATTACTGGCGGCTCCGCCCCGGCCTCAAATCAAACCCTATGATGGCTTGGACAATTAGTCTCGCCATCATCATCTTCGCCGTTGCCGTATCTTCGGTAGTACCCCTCTCGATTACCTCGCATCAAGATTCGTTGACTTTCGTTAATAACAGCAGTACCGCCATGGTTCTTCCTCTGTTTTTCAACCAACATAGCCACCAACACCACCGCCGCCGCCGCCACAACGAGAGCATATTCGGCCGGCGGCATCTCCAGGAACGCAGTACTCCCAACGCTCGCATGCCTCTCCACGACGATCTCCTTCTCAACGGGTCCTACTCTCCTTCCTTATCCAATTTATTATTCCTTATGTTATTAGATCTGATCTCAAATATCTTTGGATTTTTGTATAAATGACAGGTATTATACGACTCGACTGTGGATTGGAACGCCCCCTCAGCGATTTGCGCTTATCGTTGATACTGGAAGTACTGTTACTTATGTGCCTTGCTCGACTTGCGATCAATGTGGCAAGCATCAGGTTCTCTCTCCCTCACCCCCAACCTCTCTGGTGGTATAATAATTCTGTGATAAAGCAACGTTCCGTTATTGATTCATTACGTTGCTTCTTATTCCTTTTGAATCCTAATGTTTTGATTGTGTTATTGAATTTATGGATGGTGATTTGAGTAATTGATACATATCGACCAACTTAAAATTGACACAGGTAATTGATTTGTGCCACTTTGTTGGTTGAGGAATATTTGAGAAAAATACAATTAAATACTCCATAATGATTCTATATTATTGTCACTGAGTTGGAAATTTTCTTCATTTATATATGTTCTACTTTGTTGGAACAGAATGCCAATTGCCAAAAAAAAAAAAAAAATGATAGACAATAGAAGGGACTGGACAGCAAATTTTGTACAAATGATATCCTGTGTTATGGATGGTGTACCTATTTCGAAAGAGAGGAGACATACAACATAATAATTTTCTCCCTAAACCAGGGAGTGATTGTATGTATTTGTGAAGCAAGATAATTTTTATCTGACCTACAAAATTATGTACTTCACATGTTCTTTTAGACATACATCATAATAATTTTCTTCCTAAACCAGGGAGTAATTATATGTATTTGTGAAGCAAGATAATTTTTATCTGACCTACAAAATTATGTACTTCACATGTTCTTTTCCTTTCATTTTGTGCGGTGTTATGTTTTGGTTATAGTGTAGGATTACCATCTGCCTGATATAAGTGTGCTCTAGCCATTTGGCCCGTACTACTAATAAAGAAATGCATTTATGCGACTGATTCTACTTATAACATTTTAGTTACTTCTTCCACGCTGTGCTCACTTAAATTGAACATATCCATGTATATGCTGTTGCTTTTCCACTTTTTTCTTGACGACTAATCTAAGTTTTTTTCAATAGGATCCAAAATTTCAACCAGACTTGTCTAATTCTTACCAACCCGTGAAGTGCAACATTGATTGCACCTGTGATAACGACAGAGAACAATGTATTTATGAAAGACAATATGCTGAAATGAGCTCTAGCAGTGGAGTGTTAGGTGAAGACATTGTTTCCTTTGGCAATCAAAGTGATCTCAAACCCCAACGAGCTGTTTTTGGTTGTGAAAATATGGAAACAGGAGATCTTTACAGTCAACATGCTGATGGGATAATGGGTTTGGGCCGTGGGGATCTTAGTATTGTAGATCAACTTGTTGAAAAGGGTGTAATCAGTGATTCATTTTCGTTATGCTATGGTGGAATGGATGTGGGTGGAGGAGCAATGGTTCTTGGAGAAATTTCACCCGTTGCTGAAATGGTTTTTACCCGTTCTGACCCAGTACGCAGGTATGAGTAGGAAGACTCTTGTGGCATTAAAACAGAGCGTTAGGCTCTTTCCTTATAAGTACACTTGTTACATCTCACACATTTACTCTAGTTTCGGGATGGCAACAGTCCATATTACAATATAGAACTGAGTGAGATCCATGTTGCTGGGAAGAAGCTGTCCATAAATCCCAGGGTTTTTGATGGTAAACATGGAACTGTTCTGGATAGTGGAACAACATATGCTTATCTTCCGGAAGCAGCATTTGGAGCATTTAAAGAAGCTGTAGGTCATTCGTTTTCTGGATTATGCTACTTTATTTACTTGAATATCTTGACTTAAATCTGTTCTTCTGTTCTAAGTTCCCCCTTTTTGCATGTAGATCTTTAAGGAAGCTAACTCCCTCAAAAGAATACAAGGTCCTGACCCTAATTACAATGATATATGCTTCTCAGGTGCTGGAAGGTAATATAACTGTAATCCTGAGTTGTCTAGATAGTAAAATTTATCCATACCACTTTTTTTGAGCACAAGATGTTAATTGCTGATGTTACTTCAGTGATGCTGCTCAACTCTCGAAAGCCTTTCCATCAGTTGAAATGGTATTTGCCAATGGACAGAAGATACTGCTGTCCCCTGAAAATTATTTATTCAGAGTATGTTCCCGTCTTTGTTTTGTTAATCTGTCTTTCTTCTAAATTTAATTATGTTTTTTTTATGGATCACTAATTCTCAATTTTCTAATTGTTATACAGCACTCAAAGGTGCATGGTGCATACTGCCTGGGGATTTTCCAAAATGGAAAGGATCCAACCACTCTTTTGGGGGGTATTGTCTGTTTATATCTTGTGCTATGAAGTTATATCATCAGAAAATGCATGGTCTTATTATCTCTCCTTGTGACAGGCATTATTGTACGGAATACTCTTGTAACTTATGACCGCGAACATGAAAAGATTGGATTCTGGAAAACTAATTGTTCTGAGCTGTGGGAGAGACTTCACTCATCCCCCGCCCCCCCACCACTTCCTTCAGACACAAATGATTCGAACTCAACCACAAATGTGGCTCCTACGCTTGCACCCACTGAGCCCCCTCTACCCAAAGAATCAGGTATAATAAGTTACTCCCTCCATCCCAGAACTTATTTCATACTTGTAGATGACACATGAATCAATGAAAGAGGACTATGTGAGTGTAAAGTTAAATAATAAAATTTAAAAAAAAAAAGTATTTTATTGACTTTTGTGAGTGTAGAATATTTCCTTTTTAAGTGTGTGAAAGAAGAGTTGAGACGTCCAAATAAGGCAAGTGTGAAAGTAGAGTTCGGACTGAGGGAGTACTATATTTCTCTCATCTCATCCAACTCTTACTTCCCTGAATACTCTTGTGTTATCCTACTTTGTTTTTCATGAATTATCTAATACACTTCCATCCGATACTCGATTCTCCATTTGCCAAAATAGTCTGTCCGTACTAGATTGCTCACACCATAAGTAGTCATATTTGTTTACCACAGTGCCACTAAAAAACAACTTTATTCCCTATTATTTATGCCACTAAAAGCAACTTTATTACATATAATACTAATATACCCCTAATATTAAAACCCGTGCCAAAAGCTAATGGGCAATCAAGTCCGGGACGGAGGGATCAACATTTTTCAAGTCAGTTAATTAAACTTCTCTAGATTAAAACCCGTGCCAAATAGCAAAGTTGGGTTCATTTGTGCTACACGTGGGCAACTGTGAAGTCATTGCTAGAGGAGTTTTTTTCTAGTACTCACCTCATAGCGCTGGGGCCCAAGGTAAAACTGGGTTAGCCTGGCTTAATATGTGCTTTGGCTAGTGGTCCAGGAATGCGACAAGGATGTTTTTAGGCATAAGAGGTGATAGTGATATCCCATTTTGGCTGTATAAGTCCTAATAATTTGGGCTCTCCATGTTCGTAATGAGAGAGAAATTACGAAAGTTCTGTTAGGAGAGAGCTCAACAAAAGTATTAGCTAAATGTCATGTTTCTAGTCACATGAGCTAGTTATTAAAAATACTGTAGCTACAAGCTGATTTATTTCTTTTGTATTTTCAGCTTCTTCACTACTTGTGCTTTGAACCTTGAGAATAACTCAACACGAAGTAGCAAATTTAAATTTGTGGATTTTGATAATATAAGCAACAGATTGGTTTTTAAACAAGCTCTTTTTGCCCTTCAATTTGCAGGAGAAGCTAAAATTGGTCTCATAACATTTTCTATGTTGTTAACCATGAAGTACACAGAGTTGAAGCCTCATATCTCAGAACTTGCTCAGTCCATTGCAAAGGAGTTAGATGTTAATGCTTCTCAGGTAGATATTAAATGTATGATTTGCCATGATTAATATGGAATATAATAGCTATGTTTGATTAACTTATATTGGATGTTATTTAAGTACCAAAGTTCTTGCACGCTTACTGAGCAACTACTAGGTTGTAACTTACTTTTGAGACACACCATTGCAGGTTCAATTGATGAATTTCACTTCCACAGACAATGATACCCTCATAAGATGGGCCATTTTACCTGCGAAACCTGATGATTATATGTCTAACGCTACTGCAATGGTGAATATATGTTTGAACTACAGGGCATCTTTACTTTTTTTGGTTCTGTGGGGCTTACCAAAACAAATTTTTTTTCTCTTTTCTGGTAGGATATTGTATCTAGGTTGAATGAAAGTCGTTTGCATCTACCCAATAGCTTTGGAAAATACAAATTGTTTGAATGGAACATCGAGCCACTACCAGAGCGGTAAAATATAATATGCTGTTATTTGTATTACATATCATGTTTAGCATAAAAAATCCTCCCCGAGGAAAATTAGGTTCAAGCTGTTGATTTCTCTTCTTTAACTTGTAAACGATATTAGATCTTATATGCAGTGGTTAAGATAGTCAGGCCTTTGTGCATGTCTGTGCATAATTGCATATCCTTATTAACACATACTCCCTCCGTCCCTCTTAAAGTTTCTTGTTTCTTTTTGTTGTTTTGTTTAAGAAAGTGTATTTATTTATTATTATATGGTGGACCACATGTTGACTTTTGTATAAAATAATAGGAAGTTGTGAAAAAGTAATGGGGAGTTGTGAAAAGAGATATTTGTTTATTAATATATGAAATAGTGTTATTGCTTTTTATGGAATGAGAAACTTATTGTGGGACATCTAAAAAAGGAAAGTGAGAAACTTATAGTGGGACGGAGGGAGTATAAGATAGTCAAGCCTTTGTGCATGTGTGTGTGCATATCCTTATTTTTTGTTAGCACCTGCATTAAGCTCCTGCCACTGGCTGTCAACATCCTAAATTTCTGCCTTGGCGATAGTCCTGCCATGCACTATCTTTAAGCTTTCCTGTATTTTTCCTTTCTGCCCAAGTGTTCTACTCTTTTTCTGTTAGAATCTTTTGTTCCATATCATAGTGCTCTTGCATTTCTTATCCTGTTTTATTATACTTAAAAGTTATATTTGGATAAAACACTCAAAATCAGTTTGAAATGTTATTAAAGTGGTCCTCTCATCCTGTCTGACATACATATAGTGTTGGTGCAAGTCAAAGGAACACTGTGCACTGTTACTTGAATATCTTACAAACTAAGCTTGAGCATTTGAAAGTATGCATGCCTCTACTCTGAATCCTTAACTAATATATATGTTCCTTTCTTGTATATGGAATTTCCTCGTTTAAGCTACTATTCTCTAACTTAATATGCCTTCTGGTCTTTGGCTTGGGAACAAAAACAGTTATGCATCCTCTTCTCACAATTGCATCTCACATCTTCTTTCTGTGCAATCAATTTATTATTCGAATAATTTTTAAGTTTGTAATGGTGATAATATTTGATGCAATGGTACAGGACATGGTGGCAGCAACATTACTTGGCTTTAGTTGTGGCATTTATTGCCATGGTAGTAGTCGGGCTTGTGGCATCCGGGGCTTGGCTTATTTGGCAGAGAAACAAATCGTTGAGTTCATACCAGCCCGTTGATGAAGTTGTAGCAGAACAAGAACTCCAACCCTTACAGAATTAGATAAAATTCGCATCAAATTCAAATTTGTCACAGACTTGCATGTCTGATTCATGTTGCTTCACAGCAATAGATTCATTTTACAGTGGAGTGTTAGTTTAGGAAAGCGAGGAGGTCGTATGAGCAGTGTCCATGTCTGTGAATAGCAGAATGTCTCATCCCGGTGAATACCTCAGCCTTGAAGGTGAATTCCTTATTCTATATTTTCAGCACACGTATTTGCAATGAGAAAGGAATGCATTTTGTAGGCAATTACAACAAAGATGAATAAGTAGTGTAAACGTTTTGTCTCTTCTCTATTTGATATATAACTTCTTTTGTTATGCACATAATCCATATTTTCTGCAGCTTCAATATGCGAAAGATTGATGACTTGAATGATATCACGTTCATACTTTTCTTTTTTTCAGTTCCATTTTTTTCCCCCACCGCTCACTACTTATTTCATCTAAAAAAATAATAATAATATGGTATTTTTGTATAACTTAAATATTGTTACATTCAAAAGTCTCAATTCATTACATCAGTGCCAGGTTTGAACAATACCAGTATGTTTTTTAGAGGTGAGAAATGTTCTTTAGAAAAATATGATGAAAAGGAGATATCAGTAAATACTGATAATTTTGATTTATAATTTTACAATAGTAATAAGGCTTACTTTTTTATGTGAGGGGGTCTAATAATAAATACTTGCTCCGTCCATAAAATTTTCTCCCACTTTTTTTATCCACAAAATTTTCTCTTATTTATTTGAAAATAATCTACACTACTTTCTCATACTTTATCCATCATTTCAATATAATACTAATTTTTATTAAATCGAGTCAATTTTGAAACATGATGAAGTTTATAGACGGAGTACATAAAAAAAAAAACTTAAAATTTCAAAACCCATATTTTCCTTAGTCAGAGACATTAACTATGTTCATCAATATCAATAATTTTAACATTGATTAAATACCAGGCGAAACCATGGAAAATACCCCTTTATCTAAGGAAAATATACACTATGTTAGACCATATCAATTCAGGTTATGCTAAAACAAAAGGATGCATTATCTAACTGCGTGGCAAATCAACAAATAATGAATGCGTGTATAAACAGATTAAACTGCTCAAACGATAATTCTATCAGCACAAGTAGATATTAAAACGAGTGCAACGTCTTTTCACCTTCCATAATTTTTTGCATCAGCCAAGATCCATAAACAGGTTGTAGAACACATAAATTAACCAGATTTCTGAAAGCAATATCATTAGTAAAAAACCCTGGAATCAAGCGCAAGTTTGGAAAAAGAAATCACAATCTCCGTACCGATCAGACTTTTATGCGCACAACGAAGGAACCTGCATTGAGAGAGAAATGTAAATTTTTCGACTGATAAAAACATCACAGATAGGTGTTTTCTTTAAAAGTCTTAACTAGACTAGCATATGAAGTAAAGCATAGTTAGTAGCATGCTTGTAGAAAGAGATTTGCCATTGGTTATTGCTATAAAGAGTGGATTTTAGGGCTTCGCAAGGTACATTGCTCATATTTGGTGGAAGATTTATGACTAATATAGACCCAATTCTGTAGAAAAAGTAATAAGCTCACATGCTGGGAGGTTGGATATATCCGCAGAAACTGCACATGATATTCCCAAGTTTGAAAGTGCTCCCCTTATAATTCCGCAGGGAAAGTAAAGATGCATTCCGGTAGCCTGTGCTGATTTGTTTTCTGCCATTGCTGAAGGATCTTGAATATTACCAGATGCTTGTACAGACGGGTCAACAGACATATGTACTAGCCACCGAAATCGATTATCTTGCAGTACAAAAGTACCCTACGATGAAAATATAGGTCAAAGTCATAAATGCATCTTCCTAATGTAAATTGAAATAATGTTCTAGTTCTGAGACATACTCTATGATTTGTCTTTAAGTTGTCTATCTGTTTCTTGAAGAGTTCAGACCAGAAATCCTTGCAGATAAACTTGATGGCATCAAGGTGATCGGTGAACCTTGGTCGATCCATTGTGTATCTGAGATAAGCAAATGAGAACAGATGAATATCGCTCTAATGAAATGGAAATCTGGAAACAAAACATGTTACATTAACCAAATGTTCTCTATTCTAATAAAAGCTAATCTCTAAGGCACTTTTTTTTTTCTAGCAAATTTGAAGCAAACTACCAGGACCAATGGCCATAACGGGAAATAAATAGTCAAAATAAATTTCTAATTTAGTTTGCTAAGTCATCACATTTCTAATATTTGTTTCGATTTTCAAGTAGCCCGATGAACACCAACTAAGGCTGTTCAGGTGCTTTATATGAACTGTTGCATGGAGAGTACTTCAGTTGTTTACAGAACACACAAAGTTAGGTGTAGTCTAGCCGTAATTGTGAGAGGAATGAAAGGATTTGAAGCATTGAAAATTGCATAGAGACAGAACAGAAGACCAAGGGCAATTCAGAAGAAGATCAAAGCATTAATAAAACCTAATTCAACATTGTTAGTAAAAATACATACAGGACCAGAGTTGTATCCTTCCTACTATGACAATCACTATCAATAAATAAGCCAAACCTATGAAGACACAATAACAATAACTCCTACTTCTGTTTACAGTAATCTCCATTTACAGGGACATAATACGTAACGTAAGATATTCCATCTTATGATTATCAAGTAATAGGCTTAAAGTCTCGTCAGAAATTCTAACCAACACTCTATAAAACAAAATCAAGCAATGGAATGTATCGATTTGCACCAGTTAAAGTCATATCTCCAATTTACGTTTCTCGAAATCCTTGAGCACATCGTGAGTGAAATTGGCATTTACAATTGCTACCATTCCTTAATCCTCCTTGAAGGATTTAGGTATTATCTTCTCATTAAACTAGCTGTATCATAAAAAAAAAATGGAGATCTAGAAACTCTCCATTCAACGCATCACTTCAATCAAATTCCATATTCACACAAATTTAACGTAAACAACAACAAACCTCTCCGATAATTGATGGCCGACCTGAAACCCGATGGCTTCGATCCTTCGAGCCGCGAGTTCGGGCTTGTTGGCATAGAAGCCCGTGCAGTACGACAGGACTACCTCCGCCAGCAAACTCTCCACACAGCTTTCCGATACTTCTCTTACCATTCTTTGGACAATCTTCGTGATCCTTGAATTTATTTAGATCTAAAAAGCAAATGGAGTGAGATTTCCGATTTTGAATCGAATATTTATGGTTTTTTGGGATTTTAATCCTAAATCGCAAAATGGGTGTTCGGTGAGGCTTTGTTTGGTTTTGGTCCGGTTCTGCTACTCTAGTTTTATAGCTTTTTGTGAAAATCACGCCAAGCCATTCATCATCGTATGCAAATATGAAAAATATAATTAAAATATATAAAATAAAAGTATTTGAAATATTATGTAATTTATTTATAAATTAAGTAATTAAGTCAATAATATTTAAATTAAATAAATAATAATTGAATAATATAAAAAAATAAATTATTAACAAAAGTAGAATGTCATATTCATTTTAGGAACGAAGGGTGTCTATAAATTACAAAAACAACTAATTTGCTTAAATATAACCATCGATTCTATTGAAATATTTGCAAAAAAAATTGTGCAACTGCAAATTAAATGAATTTTTTAAATCGTATTATATAATTTAATTGAACAATTACCATACAAATGTTTGTAGTATTATAAAAGATCTTGTCTAAGAAATTTTGTCAAATTGAAATAGTTGATTTGGCTCAATTCCATTAATTAACCAATAAGATTAACTCATTTTATTATTTCCCTTAAAAATAAATTCTTATATTAAACAACTCACATAATATCATATTCAAATTCAAAAAAATAACTTTATATAATACATAATTTTTTTTTTTTAAATATACATCAAACAGTAAATATAGCAGTAAGCACGAGAGAATGTGAATAATTTTTTTAAATAACAAGATACATATAATATATACAAAATTTATCTTATATATGGTTTGAAAAATGTTTACTAGACTTATTAATTTATAAATAATTAATTCATTCCAATGATAAAAATAATTATTATTATTTTAATGAGAGCATTTACTACTTACTAATTAATTTCAATTTGTTCTTTATGAGCAACATTAACCTTTTATAAGCTATCAATTCTCAACGCCTTTTTTCTCTTAAATCAGTTAATCGTATCAAACACGAGCAAAAAAACAAAACTAAAATTTAGTTTTTTCATTAAATTTTTACAAAATAATAATAATAATAATAATAATAATATGCACATTATTTTTTTTAAGGGACTATATATATATTATTATTATTATTGATAAATTGACATGTTCAATGGTGAAAGTTTCTATTATATAAAAGGGAAATAAATTATGGATGTCAGGAATCAATTAGTTGAATTATTTCATTTTTATTACAGTCTATCAAACGCTTTGTTTTGTTGTACTCCTCCACATGAGACAGTTCTTCCGAGTATGTGCGTCGATGCAAATGCTTTCTTTGTCCATTGCTGTCTTTTGGTTTTCCATCATCAACCTCCCCCTTCAATAAAGTGATAACCTGTCCACAATAACGTATCACTCAAATTTTAGAAATATATCACTTTATCCCAAAAGGCATTATATTAAGTGAGTAGAAAACGACATTAATTACATCAAGGGGGAAAATATCCCGATATTTCTCTGATATATCTATTTTTCGTAGTCACCGATACTGATATTGGGTAGAAACGATATTTCCATAATATTTATTAAAAATTAAAAAATATCGGTAAATATCGGTCTGTAATATCGATATTTCTAATTTTCCCCAAAAATTAAACCAAATATCATTAGATATCGAGAAAATATCAATGAATTTTGAGAAAAACTCCAAAAACAGTGTATACATATAAAATTATCACAACTGTAAAATTTATTTAAATTATTTTGTTAAATTTATGTATTAAGTGTTTGTTCTTAATTTTTTTATAATTTTTAAACTTACCGATATCGATAATATTCATCGACATTTTCATAAATTTAAAATCTCGATATTCGATATCGATATGTTCAACCTTAATTACACTTAATAATTGATGAATGCTACATATCTTGTGCAAATGATATTAGTTTCTTTTATATTATATAATACTATTATTAGAAATTAATATATTTAATGAAACTAGTAATATTATTCAAAAATACATATAATATTGGGATGTAATAAGTACTTGCCTGGCTCATTCGAGGCCTAAGAACTGGGCTTTGCTCAATACAGGAAGAGGCAGTAGCAATTACCCAACTCATCTGCTCTATATCATACTCATCCCCTAGTGAAGGATCCACCAACTCCTTTGCTTCATTCTTATCCAGCAAAGGCTTTGCCTACAAATTTGTGTTGGAAAATTACAACAATAAATGGTGTGTGTAAACGAAGATGACTTATGCAATTGACACGGTAAAGTCGAGGCACGAGTTAAACTCGCTCTTCGTAAGGCGTTATTGCCCCGTACATATAGGTGCAATACGGATCATGGCAACCGTCCCCAAGATACAACGACTTTGGAGTCTTCCGCCCGTTGCACTACGAAGCGAAATGTATTCAAGTATATTCAAGTGTATTTTCAATGTCTCTAAGTCAATGTGGGGGAGATCTATTTATAGATTTTCAAGAGTTGCGGGTAATAGGTGTGACTCTTCACATTTCACTTTTCCAAAGAGTCGCAACCCTTAGGAAAAAACCATTCACCAAAGGCTACCTCTTTAATTCAAAAAGACACAACACTTCACTATTACCTCAATAAATACATTCATTAATGTACTTATCCATATATTAAATGACATTAATTTCTCATTCACACCAATTTGGTTTTGAGAAATAAATCAACCAAATTCATTTACGCAAAATGAATAATTAGATTGTCACTTAAAATTTAATTAAAATATGGTCAAAACCAATATTTCCAACAATTTGTTAACACTATTTATAGGGGACTATGGAATATTGTAGATGTAAAAGAGAATGTATTTACCCAAAGCACAAGACTTTTCTTCGACTCGTCTAATGCTTCACGTCCAGTGACAATCTCCAGTAGGAGAACGCCAAATGAGAAAACGTCGGTTTTCTCATCAACGATACCATGCATAAAGTACTCTGGAGCAAAGTATCTATTGATGAAATACAAAAGAAATTGAGGTGTCCATAACGAAAAAGAAGAAAGCCTTAAATAATGGAATAAATGAAGTATATATAGGGAGTGGGAATTATTACGTACACACCCAAATGTGCCTTCGAATTTTGTTGCATTATGGTGAGACCACTGTTTTGGCAGCCATTTTGAGAGCCCAAAATCACAAATCTGTAAAAGCCATTACAATTATCCATTAGTTAAATTGTAAAATCACAAAGCTATTTCACAAATAAAATTAAGTCTATGTATATATCCAACACTTAAATTGTAAAATCACAAAGCTATCTCACAAATAAAATTAATTAAGTCTATATATCAAACACTTTTCCATCTGCATTCTAATCATTTTTCTTTTAAAAAAAATTTATTACTCCTTCCGTCCCAATATTTTTTTTATAGGTTAGGTTGCACGCATATTAAGAAAAAGTAAAGTATGTATGTAAAGTTAAATAATAAAATATAAAAAACACACTTTATTGACTTTTGTGAGTGTGACTTGTTTTCTTTTTTGGGGTGTGAAAAATGAGTTGGGACGTCCATATAAAAAAAATATGTGAAAATTATCTTGGGACAGATGAAGTAATTTTTTGCGCTCACTCAAATCACACTAATTTAACTGAAAACATAAAGCAAAACGTGCAGACTAATATTACTTAAATGTACAGACTAACGTAATCGAAACGCGATGAATACATGAATCTAGAATCCGTGCAACCAATGCATCCGTAATTAAAATTTACCTGAGGCTCGTAATCTTCACACAAAAGGATATTATCAGCTTTAATATCTCTGTGAATAATTCGTCTTTCACGATTTTCATGTAAATAACACAAGCCTTCTGCTATCCCAAGAATGATCTTGTACCTCTTGCACCATTCCAGTTTTTCACTCCAGCCTGTTATAACATGTATTTTACTCTACTGATTTTCTTTTTTTTTTTATTTCTATAACTAATTATTAAATAATGATCATAAAGAAGGAATATATATATATATATAACAAAGTATTGTATGAAAATGGTTCATTATAAGCTTATTATGAACAAGTTTTAAAGTATCATAAATTTATATTAACTTCAATTTTTTATACACTTGATGAATATTTTGATACACTTAACAAGATAATTGATACATTAAAACAATTTTATGATAAGCTTATCATAAACTATTTTCTCTCAATAACTACTCTATATATATATATATATAGTTTAGTCTTGTATGCACCAGTTACACCGTGCAACTCAAGTTCATTTCTGAAAAGTTACACAAAATACTATTGAAAAGTTACATATGTTATTACTGAAAAGTGTATCTTTAATGGTTTAACTTTTCAGTAATAATTTGTGTAACTTTTCAATAATAAATTGTACAACTTTTTAAAAATGAACTTGAGTTGCACGGTATAACTGGTGCACAAGAGAATTACTCAATATATATAATTACCGTGTAGGCGTGAACTCAAACTCCCTAATGATGATAACTGGAGAACTAGAAATGCGCCTCCTTCAACTCCATAACCAATCATTTTGGCAGTGTTTGGATGATTTATATGTGCAATAATTCCAATCTCGGATAGGAAATTAAATAAATCCTCTTCTCCAATTCCCTTTTTCAACCTTTTCACGGCCACCAGTTGTCCATTTGCCAAACACCCCTTATAAACTTGAGCATAACCTCCCTTACCAATAATATTTTCTAATGCAAAAAGAGGGAGATTCAATCAGCAATGCATCATCCATATTAGCATAGGAGTTCAAATTTTGGTCAATAATTTAGAGAAATTGGTTATTTGAGTTCATTTTTGTAAATTGCAATTTTTTTTCAAGTCTTACAAAAGCCATTATTCTGGATGTATAAAATTTGAATATCACTTGATAATATCCCCTTTTTAGGAATCTCAAGCTTGGCAAATTTTATTGAGGTATTATAAAATTAAATTCATTTAATAATATTTATTTAGTAATACTACTATGTATATAGTAAATGTTGCACACACAAGCATACCAAATAGCATATTTAAGGGAGCGTTTGGTATAATTGTAAGGAATTGAAAAGGTATAGGAATAGAATGAGTATGGAATGAAAGTCATAGTTCTCATATAGATGAACTATGATTGATTCCTTAGTTTGTGGGAATCAAAGTCATAGTAGAGTCATTCCAAACACACACTATGACTTTAATTATCATTCTCAGCTCCAAAAGTCTCTAACCAAACACCCGGTAAATATTATGTACTATTCCATAAGAATAATAGTATTACTATATGAATACGTTGATATAAATTTTTACCGGAGTTTTTACATACCTAATTTTTATAAAATTAAGTCAAACTTCAAACTTTAAAATCATTCTTAAAACTAAAAAAATATCACCGACAAAGAAAATGCAGCCCTAACCTTCGCTAAAGTTGTTGGTTGCGGCCTGCAATTGAGCAAATGTGAAAGTTCTCCAATTAGAGTTGACGGGACATCTATCAAAGTCGTAGCTTTCTCTGGCACTTCGACTAAATCGTTTGGACACTTTTGGCGCAACAATAGGAGGTAGTCTTTTTACCGAACTCTTTTTCCACAACTTTAGAAATCGTTTCCATCCTGAATGGGGTCGTTGTGCACCACTCAATGATGGCAAATTGTTTTTACTTGTGGCGGATGATTCTTTATTTTCACTAGATTTTTCTGATTCTTTGGAGCTCTCAATGCGTCGTACATCTTTCTTTTCTGTATCGAAGAGTCTCAAGTCTGCAACAACAAAATACCAATAATTTAGTAAAAATTGCAAATATATGCAATTAATTATAAAAGCACCCTTTCAGTTTGAATCATCATACAACTGGTCTCATAATATAATTTTATATTATACTATTATTTCAATATTTTTAAATAAAACAATTAATATTATCTCAAAAGTCAAAGAATATAATCCAATTAATAAATTACTCTATAAAATTTAAAACAGTCGAGTGAATCCAATTTGGTAATTAAAATATGAAATATCAAAACAAAATAACACAAAATGTGAAGTGCATTACCGTTAGCAGAAGCAGAGGAACGAAACGAAAATGCGACTCTTCCGTATGTTGTCAAAAAACTGTCCCTTCTCTTGTGGGTTTTTGCCCCTGCATTAATAAGAGCCACACTTTCCCTGCCCAAAATCAAAATCAATTTTCACCAAAATAATCTAATAAATTAGAAATTCAGAAACAAAAATTAACTAATGGCCTAATTAGGCTAACCGGAGACGGGAGGGACGATGCTCTTGAATGCTTTGTTCCGCCATATTCTACACACAGGCAATCCACAATCATCTGCTGCTGCTTCTATTTTTTTTATATATTCATAATTTGTTTTTTCTGGGATTACAAATCATAATCACAGATAATTTTCTGTTGGTTTTTTTTTTTGTTAATTAAAGTTTTTTTAGGTGAATAATGTGGACAGAAGAAGAAAGAAGAAAATCTCGTCATCTATATAAGGAAATCTACTGCTTTTACTCTTCTCCATCCGTGACTCATATGCTCTCCTTTTTAACTATTTTTTATATAATAATAAACAAATAAGTAAAAGCTGGTTCCCATCTTTTATGACTGGTGAATAATTTACTGATTCTTTATTTAATCCTATTGATTTTTTTCAAAAACATAATTAATGTTTGTGTTATACGAATTAAATTAAATCAAGCAAAAGTATATTAAAATTAAAAATATTTAATCATCGAAAGCATGCAATTTTTTTCCAATAAAGTTGTGATTTGGGTATATGTCCTCTCACTTGTAGATAGTGAAAACTACTTTAGCTATATTATTCGTAGCAAGTTAACTATTTATTTTTTCCCTTGCACTATTATTTAGAGTACTAAGTAAATTGAAGACACAATATGAATTACTACCAATTTATAGCATTGACTACTAAGTAATTGAAGACATAATTTAAATTGTCACCGATTTATATCAGCTTTGTTGAAGCTGGTTGCAATAATATACCCCTACGTCCCGGGTCTTTCTTCAAAAGATCTGGACACGCGGATTAAGAAAAAAGTAAAGTACGTGAGTATAAAGTTAATTAATAAAATATAAAAAATATAATTTATTGACTTTTGTGGGTGTAAATTATTTCATTTTTAATGAAAAAAAAAGAATTGAGACGTTTCAAAATAAAAAAAGAGTTGGAACGCAGGGAGTATAACTTAATTTGTCCATATTTAACCCTTATTCAGTTGATTACGCTTGTTTTTGTTTTTATCTTTAAGATGTATATGATTCTTTTTCCCGCCAAATCCTGTCAATTCCATGGAATTCACTATGCGTGTGATGTGATAAATTATTTCATATTCCCAGGATAGATTTACAAATGTTGAAATTTGATGGATTCTCTTTGGCAATAAATAGTAATGTGTTTATTAATGTACATATTTGTCAGCTGACAATTTCTTAATGTTGGGTTCAATTGTTTGACCTTTCATCGTGGAACATGCCTTAATTTATATATAATATCATTGCCTTAAATTATAATATCATTATATTGTATTATAATTTCGTGATATCAATCAAAAAGTAGACTTCAACATGAGAAATCACTCAAATTGAGAGATAAACACACTACTAATTAGGTAAAAGCTATGGAGTAATGCAAAAAAGAAATTAAAATTTCATGACACTATTTTTCATAAAATTTTGCAGAGAAAATAATTGGAAATAATATTAGGAACCAGGGGAGCTAGCTCACCTGGCCACCAGGCTCCTCACTTGAGTGAGTGACCTGGGTTCGATTCCCTTTGGAAACGAATTAGGAGGGGGATATAAGGGTGGACTTTGAGATATTTTTGGGGTGTAAGGAGACTTGGTGAACTAACTGATAACTACTAACAACTAATATTTACCGATAAAAATAAAAAAAAATTAGGCAAGTTGATGAAAAGTAATTTCTGGATCTCAGCTCTTTGTAACGAAGCAAAATGGCATTTATGTACATTTCAGCTAAACTGTGGAGCGTGGAATACCCAATTATGATTGGGATAGTATGGTATTTTCAAGAGAGTACATTTAATACTTTCCTAGTTGATTTATTGTACTATATTTTAAACTACAGAACGCGTCGTGTTTATTTTGAACAATTGAATTGAATTCCTAGAAAGATTGGCTGTCTTGACTTTGGAATTCAAGAAAAACGAAATGCGCGCAAAGGCAAAGCACACCCACGCTGACAAGAAAACTTTCACACTCTTGCCTAATAATAATAAAATGTCCTAACTAAGTGATGATGACCTAACAAATTTCAATAATATAACATATGTTGGTGGACTTAAAAACTTTGACTCGCTTGATCAACGATAAGTCACTAATGTAATGAAATTATTGTAAATAAATAATTTATTGTTTTATGTAGATAAAATTATTCTGAGATAGCTAAATTTTAGGGATTATAAATTTGTTTGTCCAATAAGTTTGGCAAGTTTTTTATTTCAGTCCACATGATTTACATTTTTTGAAATAGGTCCCATAAGTTTGATAATTTTTTGAAATTGGTCCTAAAATCGAATATAGACGGTTTCTCAGCCGGTATTATCAACGTCACATTATCCTTTACATATAAAAATTATTTTCCATTTAATTTAGATTAATCAGATTTTTTTTCTTTTAATTCAAAACTTAAATTCGGGGTGGACCTTAAATAAATCGGGCTTCAGGTTATTTCGGGGTGGGCTTAATCTAAGTAGATAATACATACACACAAACACGATCAACTATGGTTTGGGGATAGAGGAATGCGAAAAGGTTTGGCGAAAGAAGAAGGCGAAGACGATAGTTTTATTGAAGGACGAGCATGAAGTTTTGCGATCCGAAGAAAAACGAGGATTCTCCACCCATATATGGTAAGATTTTCAGTTTCCAATTGCATTAGGATTTTCAAAGATTTATTGGAGATAGTTTATTGTATTAAAGTTTTTGAATGAAGTTAGATTACGGTCGACACGAAATAATTTGAAGCCCGATTTATTTAAGGCCCGACCCGAATTTATGTTTTAAATTAAAATAAAAAAATATAATTGATTTAAATTAAATGGAAAACAATTTTTATATGCAAAGGATAATGTCACATTGATAATACCGGTTGAGAAACCGTTTATATCCGGTTTTAGAACTAATTTTAAAAAATTATCAAATTTATAGGACCAATTTCAAAAAGTATAAATTATGTGAATTGAAATAAAAAAACTTGTCAATTTATTGGCAAATAAATTTATAATCTCTAAATTTTATATATCCTCTTGTGTCATCTAAAATCATCAAAAGAAATTGGCAGATGATCCTTTTTGTACGTATATAATGAGTCTTATACTACTATCACTATGTAGCAAAATTCTCACTTGATATTTTAATATTATTCTCTTTCAAGAATATACTTGTTTGTGCAGAAAAATTATGCATTAAACAAGATTTAAACTAAAAAGTTATTTATATTAATTGTTTAAATTAGGTTTTACTTCCTTTGCCCCCATATATATTTATACACTTTATTTGAATATTTCATATAAATTTGTATACTCCAAAAAAATATTTTATTTAAAAAAATATACATTTATTTATTCATGTGAAATTATTTAAAAGTGAACTTTTTAAAAATGTATACACTACTTAATGTGTAAATTTATTTGAGATGGAGGATGTATTGTAAAATTTTGGATTCAAATAAGTACTACCTCCATCCTCAAAAGAGTATGATCATTTGTTTTTAATTGCTTTTCAGAAAACATAGATAAAATAAGTGTATTTTGGATAATGTGTTTGATTAATTTATAAATTAAGTGATTATTTATAAGTATATTAAAGTCAATTATATGTAAATAATTAAGAAAAAATATTTTTAAATATAATACCATATTTTTATAGATGGATGGAATTCTGCCAAATTCTATACTTGGGAAGGTTTGAAGAGGTCAAGTATTTTTTTCAAAAGGTTGATAGTTTAAATTTCGATTAATTGAAAGATAACTTAAACCAAACAATAAAGTGAAAATCATAAAGGTTTTCTATAGATTGGAGAAGATTATGATAATAGAATATACAAATCAGTATTAAAAAAATATTAAATTAAAAACCAAAAATAAATACATGGGCAGTGGTCGAGAAAAAAAAAAATAAAAAAACAAAAAGTCACCATCATGAGAACCCGATTCCAATTGGACGAATAGCCTAGTTTGACTTCGCCATCTTCATTGGGTCCCACTAACCTATTCCTCCACCTTCCGCCAATATTGACTCCTCACAAACCGGAAAACGGAATCGTCTAAACCGATGTCTTACCGGCGATCGGCTGGTTTTCATCTCCGGCGTCGGCCTTCGGCGTCAAGCACTTGAACGACGGCCTCTTCACCGGCGTTCTGCTGCCACCACTACTCTTGGAAGTGGAACCTTCTCCGGTTTCCATTTTTACCCTCGGAGATCTGAATGATAATCCTCTGGTGAAGAAACCCCACCGGTCCGACTTTGAGTCTCGACCGGGTATTTCGATTCTTTGGTAAGACTTCCCGGCCCGGCTGCTCCCTTCGTCCCCTCCGCCGGTTCTGTAACCTCTCCTTGAACTGCCTTCAGTAGGTAGAACGGTTGCGAAGCTTCTTGCCCGGTTCAGCATTGCCCTGTTTATCACCTCCTTCCTCACTCCTTCGGGCAATCTCAGAGTGAACCGCTCAAGATTCTCTCCCGGTTGAACCAGTGAGTGCCCGGTCGAGTGCGATCTGAACTTACCGAAACCAAGGATGGTCGGAATTTTCACTGACCACGACCTCTGTGGCTGGGTCGGGTTCTGAAAACTCGAATTTCTACTCACTGACCCGGTTCGTCTATGCTGTTCTTCCTGATTCTCATCTACTTGAATTACAACTTCCTCGTTTCCAACAATCTCCGAAGGATGATTTGTTTCCGGCTCGGGCGGTTCGTCAGCGGCCTCTGGAGACAAATTAGCCCGGCAAACCGGGCAGGTGACGTGGGACTCGAGCCAGGCGTCGATGCACTCGGGGTGGAAGACGTGATCGCACTTTGGTAGCAAACGCAGCGTTTCGTTCTCCTCGAATTCGTTAAGGCACACCGCGCACTCCAAAGCCCCCTTTCCGATCTGGTGATCTTTCACTTCAGAGTATGAGAAAGTGGGGAAGGTATCTAAGACCGAGCGGTCGAGGCCACGCGCCGCCGCAGCTCTGCGGGCGCGCAGAGAAAGGGCCCGGCCGACGCTGCCTGCTGCGCGGGATCCGCCGTTGCAGTGGCGGATGTAGATGGAGAAAAAGGCCATGAAAAAGAGAGCTGCGATGAGGATAGCTATGATTATGGCCATGGAAGGACTGAATTTGGCGTAAGGATACTGTTGGTTGTTATTATCGGGTTGATGCGATTGGGCGCCCACCGATGCGATCTCCGGTAGAAGGAGGAGGAGCAGTAAGGAGAGAGAAACAGATCCATGTTGTCTGATGCAGGTACTGACTCTGAGTCCTGTGGCTCTCATTTTGTGAAATTGAAAATTTAGAATATGAACTTTTGAAACTATTTTACATATTTATACATATAACTGAATTCTAGAGAGAGAGAGGATGGAGGAGGTTCACAGGGTGAATGGAGAATATATTCTAGAGAGAGAGAGAGATAATGGAATATGGACAACAATGAGGTGGAAGCTGCAACGAAGGACCCTCAAATGAAACAAAGACGACCATGATGAGAGAAGCAATAACTGCTTAAGTATGTGTTGAACCCCAACATATTTACCTTCCAAATTTACTTACTTAAATATTTAATTTTTTTTAAATTACTTAGTGATAAATAGATAAAATTTAGGACAGGTTACTTTGAAAGATCGAATACTTGAATTTTCATGCCAATATCTTCTGAGACGAGTTGATAATAAAATTGATTTTTTTTTTTTAGAAATTAAAATCGACCCTGAATGATTAGTGTTTAATATATGAATCACTTTATTTAATTTGCTGGGGTCAAACTTAAGTCGAGTCCTAAAATTGGTGTGAAATGAGCAGCAAGTGATTAAATTTAATATTCAACCGAGTCTGCACTTTATTTTCCTTGTCAAAGGCTGCTTTATTTTCCAACACCGAAATGGAAGCTTCTATGGTTTACCCTCCTTATACAGGGATGGATTTAATGGTGTGCATGGTAGGTAGTCTTTCTTTAGATTTAATTTTTTTAATATACTGTAGAATTTTATTGTTTATTATATTATTTCATCCTTTTTAAATTATAAAATTTAATAATTTTTACTTTTCATTTTTTAAGATAAAAACTTGAATACCTTCATACACCTAAGTCCAAATTCAACAGGCACTTCTGAGTTTTGTTTTATTAATTCTATTTCTACCCACATGTATATTTTGAAGAAAAAATATAAATTAATATTTTAGAGATTCTACAAAGAAAAAGAATTAATTATTAATAGGCAGCTTAATTGGGACTTAAATTAGACGAATCTTGCCAAGCATGAACGAAGAATAAGCGGCCACCAGCAAGTCATGTACACTGTGTTGTGTTTGTTTGGGGTTTAACACAAATAATTTTAGTATTTTATGCTCTCCATTTCATATAAATTTAAGATTTAAATTTTAATTTTCAAATTTTTTATTCAATTTATATTTATAAATATTTATAAAATATATTTTACAAATATTTATAAAATTTAATTTTATATTAAATTTTATTCTATTTAAATTTCAAAACAAATACATATATACTTAATTCAAAATTTTTAAATTTAAAAATTTTGATTTGCTTTACACGGATAAATCTCAAAACAAACATAATCCTACACTGCTTTTTATTTTTTTCCTAAGCCGCCACTGGCAAGTCATGTGGGCCCTTATCTTTAACATTTTTCATTTTGACATTTATTCTATTTGTGTGAGCTGCATGAAGAACGGATGAGAGTGAGACAATGCAATTATGTCAAGTAATTAAGAACTAAGAAGAGGTGTTTTATGGAATAATCATGTTTGATTGGGTACTTGTCGAATGTTTATTTCTTAGTTGTGATAATATTTTATTTTATTTTTAATTCATCAATCTTATTAATTCCGACTATCCAACGTTCCCCAATCTTCTCATTTGTAGAAGACATGCATTTAGTATGAAATTAGTATAAAATATGTCGTTTATTAATTAAACAGTTGTTATTTTTTTAAATTTTTTTAATAAAAATAATAATATTTTTGTTAGAGGAGACTATTTTTTTTTAAAATATTACTTTCTCGTTCGAAGGGGATTTGCATCCTTGAGATTTCGCATTTTATAAGAAAATTGTATTTTTTTAAATAAAATTATGATATATGAGTAAATATGTGTATATTATTGTAAGTGCACATGTAAATCGATGTTTTTTAGTAGTGTGCAAATTTATATGAGACTTTCAAATAAAAAAAGTGTGCAAATTTTATGGAACCAGAGGAAATATTATGTTTTTTTCTCTTTTGCTGATCTCATATTATTTGAATACGGTCCCTCAACTGCAATTCAGATGTTTGAGTGTGTGTCTTTTAGTTGTTTGTAATATAATCACAATGAATTGGTAGTATAATAAGAAATAATATAGTACATACACATACTCAATAGTACTGAAGTTGTTCCACCGGAATAGAAGCCAAACAGAACATTCGAAAATTTCGGAATAATAAAAGTCAAATCGTGAACAATAACAATTATAATATAATAAAACTTTCAACAGTACAGTCGACGTTCAAAGGTATAATAGCATACTCATCAGAAAGTACACTGACTGAAAAATCATAATTATATTATCTTTGGGACATAATATATATAGTATAATAAAAAATTAATAATACAACCGTAATTAATAATATAATATAACCGTATACTCTCCAGAAAAATATAGTGGCCAAAGTTTTTGTCAACAAAAGTCAAAATAATAAACTATCATTATGAGATGTGATGCAAAATTTTAATAAATGAAATACGCCATATTATGTTGAATAGTACAATCGAATATATGTGTCAGAATGATTTTTTTAGTTCACAAATTAAACTTTTAAAAGATTTTGCATTTACTTGAAATTGTTCAAACCTTCACCTATGTAATAGCTCTCCAAACCCTCCCCCGAAAAAATAAAATAAAATAAAATAATAATAAACCCAAAATTTATGGACGGAAATAGTAATACTTATTTTTAAGGGTGTAAGATGCAAAATGCTAATATGAATTCGAGGGCGTAAAATATAAAAAAACATAATTTCAGGGTGCATTTGTGAGAATATGGTGTAATTCTTTGGACGGTGAAGTGCCAATTAATTACCCATCATTCTGTGTTGCACCGTGAGAACCCCCACCCCACCCCACCCCACCCCACAGCCCCAAACCCCCGAGTTGTTGATTAGGTTAAATTCGGTGGAAACAGAGGGCTTTGCAAATCACTCATAGCAAAATGTACAGTACCCCCAGTGATGCCGATGCATCGGCTCAGAGGAAAATCCCGTCAGCGTCGTCCATGCTTTGGGTTCGTAATCTCCGCCGGTACATTGGAACCGGCGCCGGACTCGGATCCGAAGCCCTCATGGGTATGTATGTACTAACCTTTGGATTCTTACTCAGAATCTATGTACCAACCAAACCAAAACTGGAATATGATTTTTATACTTGCTTCGTTCAGAGCTAGAAACCAAAAGAATTTTGCTCGAAATGTATAAAGCGAAGCAACAAAGGAGCGCTGAAGCCGGTACCATTCCGAGCTTCTATAAGAAGGTTTTTCTTTTTTGTATACTGAGTGATTTATTAATCTCCTAGATTCGTCTATTTAGCAGTTGCAATTGTGTTTTTTACTGACTTCAGAAACCAGAAGAAGGCTCTATTAGTAATAGGGTTCAGAGGCTGGCTAAGCAACGGTTTCTTAAGGTATTTGGATGTGAATTTGGGGTTTCCTACTTGTAGATCTGACTTTATTATACTACTGCAATTACTTAAGGCTAACATTATTTGATATGCTTTGTGTTTTTCTTTTTCTCCTTTGAATATCTAACTGCAACATCTAACATAAGCAATTGCAGCATATTATCTGATGTAGCTTGCTTAAATTCTATTTATGATGAATGATCAAGTTCTTTCTTCAATTTATCTGTAATCAGAAACAATCTGATCTCTTGCTGAATGCTGATGACCTGGACGCTATGTGGGTTTGCCTGAGGGAAAATTGTGTAATTGACGATGCCACTGGTGCTGAGAAGGTTAGATGTTGTTCACAGCAAAGTGTTCTGCAATTTCGTGGTGGTTTCTATATGAAAATTGTTTGTTTTGATATATGTGTATAATTTTATAGACTGCAGATTTTATTTGAAAATTGCGTGTTCTGGATCTTCTGGTATGTGTATATAATATTATAGACTGCAGATTTTAAAAGCATAAATTTCACTCATGAGTCATCTATCCAACCTATGATGTCATAAGCTCCCTAAGTATCATGTACCTAGTTTGCGATATATCAATCTGTGTTCTATTATCTTATTTTCCTTGAACATTCCATATTCTTACTCTCTCCAGTTCTCAGTAATTGTCTAAATATCAGATACTATACTCTCTAATCACACAAACTCCAGTTGCCTGAGGTATCTATCCAACATGCATGATGCATCATCGTATACTGAATAAATATGAGATGCGCACGTGAAGGGGTTTTTATGTTATCTGATAATATTCTTTATTTTTGACTTTTATGAAATTGCATTTACTCTTGAGAAGCATGCATTAATGGCGCCATATTTGCTCCAAGTTCCACTCTGTAGCACTTGGGCCTGTACTTTTTTCCCCCCCCCCCCCCTCCTTGTGTTAATGTCTTTGAATGATCAGCTTTTAACTTCTCAGCATTAAATAATCTGAGGCTTGTATGATTGGTTGTGGATTTATTCTAACATTCACTACATCTGTTATTGTTTAGATGAATTATGAAGATTTCTGCCACATAGCCTCTGTATGCACGGAACAAATAGGCCTTAAATGTCGGCGCTTTTTCAGTCCCTCGAATTTCATGAAATTTGAGAAAGATGAATCTGGAAGAATTTCGATACTCCCTTTCTATCTCTATGTGATGCGTACGGTAAAGCTGCTGCTCCATTTTCACTCGTAGATTTTAACACTAATGGTGGCTACCATTCAATGAGTAGGAAAAAAAACAATTTTGCGGATTTTTAATTATAAGTTCTTTGCAGAAATGGGTTGATCAATAATTGTGCATAGTAAATGAAAGGGTGGATTCACGTTAAAAGAGATCTGAATGTTGTCTGTCATTTAGTAACTTAACTCTCTGATATTCCAGGTTTCTCTTACTCAAGCGAGAATTGATATGAGTGAGCTTGATGAGGACTCTGATGGTTTCCTTCAGCCTCATGTATGTTGATTGTACTTGCGAGTTCCAACTTCCAAGGCTGTTCTCCTAAAGAAGGAACCTGTAAACTAAATGTGCTAATATCTTTTACCTCTTTTCTTTATTTGGAACAGGAAATGGAAAATTATATAGGAGGTCTTATTCCAAATTTGGCACAACTAAGGGACATGCCTAGTGCATTTGTTACGATGTATTGTCGCATAGCTGCACACAAATTCTTTTTCTTTTGTGATCCACATAAACGAGGTTGGCATTTAGTTACTTTTAGTAATTAGGTTTCTACTGAATGTTGCCTTTGTAAAATATAGTTGTGGCATCGGGCATATAGTTATATGTTCATTGTAAATATCAGGTAAGGCATGCATAAAGAAAGTGCTGCTTAGTAATTGTCTACAGGAGCTAATGGAACTACACCAGGTAATTTTTGTTTTAGGTACCTGAAATTTATTCAATGTTATGCTTACAATTTACATACTTTCAACCAAAATTCCTCAATTAAAAAATATAAGGGATATTTCAGTGAATGCCACATTTGATATTCCAACTGGAAAAACGCCACCGCTGGCCCGCAGTTTTATTTTTGGAAATTGTCACCCTCTTATTTTGGACCACCATAATCTATAACACCCACCTAAATTTCCTGAATGTACATCTTTGTTTTGGAGTTGCATTTGGGTCGCATTTCAAATCAAATTAGGGAGTGGTTAAGTTATATTTTCAAAATTCTGGGTGAATGTAGCCCTTTTGATACTCCATTTTGGAGATATGAAACCTACTATATTTTCATTAGAAAAATAACACCCCTTCTTTTGGACCACTGTACCCCTGCCCCAAATTCCACCACACATCCCATATCCAACCCCATATGCGACTATATCTGCAATCGCATATCTGGCCATATATCCGACCACTTATTGCTTATTTTTCCTTTCCATTTCTGTATGCTGCATGACATTTTGTTTTCACATGCACTAGGAAAGTGAGGAAGAAGCTACTGATACTGAACAAGCAGAAAACTGGTTCTCATTGACCTCTGCTCAAAGAATATGTGGTTTGTGCTTCGTCTTGATTTTATTTCTATGGATGATTTACTTTGATTTACAAGCATAAAAAATTTCATATCTACTATCTGCAGAATAATTTCCTTGATATATTAAGCTATCCTCAAATATGTGTTGAAAGGATTTTGATGGGGATATGCAATTTTCTTCCATGTATAATGTACTTTTGGTGAACTTAATATGAAATTTTAGTAGATGTGAAGTTTTCTTCTCTAAATTGGAAATATAAAATTATAAAAAGACGATGACCTTTACAAACTGATGATATAATCTATTAATTTGGAACATGTTTAATGCACGCATATAATTGTTAATCACGAAATTGGATCTTGAGATTGCATTATAAATATCTTCTCTAAAACTCTGGTGGAATATGATGTGAACAGGTGGGCAACATTATAAACTGTTGGATTTTGAAAAAATAAATGATAACTTGGGAATGAATACAAGCTTTTCTTCATGATGCTTAGCATGCAACCGATCAGTGGCACAACTCATCTGTCATCTTTTGAGGTTACTTGGCAGACCAGTTTGATTTGTAGAAATAGTAGAGGAAACAGATTAACCATCTTCAGCTCATGTATCTCTTTTGCTTTTAAGGTAGGAAGAAAACGAGTCCAGTAGGCAGTAATGGTTTTTTTTTTTTTTTTCAGTGAATAGATTTCTTCCTTTCACAATTGAGTTGCTCCTCAAACAATCATACTGATTCTGTGAAATGCTTGAATATTTTGTATTTTATTCATATGAAGCACATAATTCTTTTACTTGCATGTTTTTGAAGTGGGAACTGTTATGGATGTTGGCCTTTTTCGTGATTCGATTATAAGCTAGAATCTTTTGCAGATATGTTTCTTGCTCTTGATAAAGATATGAATGGATCACTGAGTAAACAAGAGCTTCGAGATTATGCTGATGGGACACTGACAGATATTTTCATCGAGAGAGGTACAAACTGAGACACCCTCCTGTTACCTCCCCCTCCCAAACACACACACACACCCCCCCCCCCCCCCCCAAAAAAAAAAAAAAAAAAAGAATGGTGAGGAAAGAAGAAGAGTCCATCTCTGTTGGAGAAATAAAGCTCTTCTCCATGTTTGTGGCACTATTGCTTACAGTCCTTGTTTACACTTTCAAGTGACTATTTTAGATTCATAGTACACATATACCTCTAGTCATTCTATAGAAATAGAAATGCTCCCTAATTCTCTATAATGGGTACTCCAATCACTATTCACATTGCCCTTGCATATTTTTCTTAAAAAAATCTCACTTCAAGAATGAGCCATCATATAAAAGAGCTTCTACTGGGCAAAATAGATATTCCTTATGTCTTACATTTATTATTTTAATTTCCTGTTTAGATCCAGCTTCCACCTCCCACAAAAAAAAAAAAAAAAGTCCATTTGTTGAGGTCAGGTTGAGAAATATGGCTATATATGTAAGCTGGTTCCTAGGTTCAGGTCCTATCCCCATAAATGAGTGCAGTCATAATTTTCTTTATATTTCTCCGTGCCATTTCAACTGGTGGGTTTTTTTTGGGCTGTGTCTGGGGTCCTCTCTTGTCCCACCTAATTGTGGGTTTTGGCAGCTATTTTAAGCAGTAGGAGTTTAGATTAGAGACAAAAATATTACTCCCTCCGTTTACTAAATTTGTGCACCATTGTGTTTGTGCGGGTTTTAAGAAAAAGTAGATAAAGTAAAAGTATTGAAGTGTGTTATGGGTACACGTATGAGTAAAATAATTGGTAGTGAGAGTGATAATAAAGGTAATTGTTTCCATAAAAGGAAAGTGCATATTTCTTGTGGATGGACGAAAAAGGAAATAGTGCGTAAATTTAGTGGATAGAGAGAGTTGTTGGTTTATTTATTACTTTTCTTGAGACTCTGGTTCATAGCAAGCGTCCTTAGGTAAGGGTGAAAATATCAATGCAGTATGTGTTTATGGTGGTATAAATAAAGTTTGTGGTTGGTTTGAGGAAATGAAACTCTGTTTTGGGGAATTGTGACAAATCCATTTGAGTATGTGCATGTTGCCCTTCAAGATTAAGAATTTTTAACTAATACCGGAATGGAAAAGTCTAGTAATATGTGCGGTTCCTATTCACATATGAAGCTCCAAGTTCCCTTTAAAATCCATGGATTATCACTTATGGATTCTCAATTTGTTGTCGAAAATAAGAATACAATTATATGAGCTTCAATAATCAATACCTACCATCATTGATAGTAATTAGGGAACTGTGCTGTATTTTCACATTATTTGCCTTATTTCGGGGAAACAATTGCCCTATTTGTTGTATGCTTCATTTTGATAGTCGAACCTTAATTATGTTTTTTCATTCAGTATTTGATGAGCATGTCCGGCGTGGAAAAATTGGAGGTGGTAATTCTCGGGAGATGGATTTCGAGAGTTTCCTCGACTTTGTTTTAGCGCTAGAGAACAAAGACACTACAGAAGGGCTAACATATCTATTTAGATGTCTTGATCTTCAAGGAAGGGGATTCCTCACAACTGCTGATATCCATACACTGTTCAGGTTTGGGACAAAAGTCACTTCCTCTAAAAAAAATCTGTGTGTTCCAAGATTTATTTACTATGTACCTGTTATGTTGTATTCAAAATTTCATACGGAAGTTAAGAAGGGTGACATCAATAGCTTGATTGTTTCCTGATATAAATTTCCAACAAAAAGCTGCTGCAATTCCTGCATGTAGTTCTCGAGCAAGATCTACATGTCTCAGTTTGTCAGATACATGCACGCCAAGCTTGGGATCTTATCCATGAATTTTCATAGTTTATATTAAATAGAAAAAAATACAAAAGTTACCTCTGAGGTTTATTCCAAGCATATAAGTGTCATTCTTTGGCATGTGCCTTTTTTTTTTGGGTTTACAAATTGCAACTGTTGAGTGGATTATTTTCAAGAAAATGCATGCCTCCGTACATACAATTTTGAAATGT
>JAPKLY010000014.1:2025679-2047108 GCA_026898435.1 Prunella vulgaris | reverse complement strand
GTAAGGAAACATACAAACTTCACATTACTGCTGGTTTTCTGAATCTACTACATTCTGAGTTGTTTTACTTTTAACCTGGTAGGCCAACTTCACCTGCCCCATATTCTGATGTCTAGAATTTATCATACTTTCACCTGGATATTTACCAGTCCATTTAGTAGGCGGTGATGGAAGTGGGTCCCTGTTCTGTGCAAGTTGGGGAGGGAACTGTGATGGACCAGAATTTGATGATCTGGGCCCGAGTGGCCTAGCTCTTGACCCATTTTCTATGCTCAATGCAGACATCCCACTTCCCAGATCATGATGTTCCTGATATGTATATCTATCTTGCATGTTGATAATAGGACGGTTGATTTGCCTATCATTCGGGGAGGTACTGTATCTAACACTACCCATTGGAGCACGAGCAGCATAGGGTCTATTAAAATTATATGGATCATCATAATATCCTGGCTCATTATAACCATATCTACCAGCTCCGCGATCATACCCAGATGGCCCAGCTGCTCTTGGCCTATAAGGTGATGCTTGGTGGTGGGAAGAATATTGATTGGATGTACCCCTTTCATACCCAGGTGGTCCAGCGGGCCTCATCCTATTGGCAATATGATATCCCTGATGATTGTGAGAATTTATTCGATCTGACTTGATATTCAGCGTATTATGAAGCAGACGATGAGCAGCTTCTCCCAAAGAAGGACCAGATATTGCCCCAGATACTTGTGGTCTGTAAAACACAAGCAATTCAGATAAGCATAGGAATTACCCATAAGAATTCTTAAACCATTAAACTACTAAGCATTGTATTCAAAATATGTTGAAAATTTTTAGATCCAGCAAGAAGAGTATTCCTAATCAGATCCTGATTTGTATCAGTTTTAATACCTTCCTCTGCCTTGCTGGTGCCTTCCACCGGTGTCTTCATGCCACAAGGTTGGGAAAGGCTTTATGTCAATAGGTCTCAATATCTGCAGGTAAAACACAGGGGGGGCTAAATCATAAAGTTGAAGTAGCTAGGTTATCAAAGCTATATGTCATCTCAAGTTCTCAACATATCTTTTGAACAGCTCATAGAAACAGTAAATAGCCAAATACTGGTCTGAACATTCAGCATGATAATAGATACGTGCCATTACCAATTATTCATACACTAGCTCATGAAACCCTTACTTAATAGTTAATAGACAAGCACACCTATTACTGTAAGAAAAAGATTTCCTTCTGTCAGATCGCCCATATTTGTTTTTAGAAGCATTTCATATGGATATTTACTTTTGGTGTGTAAATTTATTCAAAAGATCTGTTTCCCATCAGGATGCAAAAACGAATATCTAGACTACAACTGCAAGAAGCCCAAATATGATGGCAATTCCAGCAAGAAGCTTGCATTAACTGATAGTACAATCAGTGCAGTGAGAAGACAGATGAAGGAAAAAAAATCTTCATGCATTCTCATGAATATTACTTTCATTGGTTTCCTGTATATTTGGCACTATCAAAATTTTCCTAGAAATAGTTACATTTTTCAATAAAGACCATCTTACATTAATGCCTAGTAAATTGAACAGAATAAAATATTTAGCCATAGACAAACATCTTAGAATTTAAAGTCTTATAATGGTGCTAAGTTTCTGAATCACTTCCAATTCCTAGTTTCACTACACCCATTTGCCTTTTGTAGTCAAAATCTCGAGTTTCATACTATACTCGACTTTTACATGACTATCTCTTTCACAATTTTCATTAATATAAAATTTTAAAGCATTTCAGGCAAGGTCTATAATATATTTTACGGAACAACCAAGTTTTTCTAAGCTGGTGTGGGTGGTGAACACACACCTTTGTTGTTTCGTATTTGTAATTTTTACATTTATATTCTTAACCATTTCATTAACTAAAAAAAGATTACTTTAAACTGAATGCTGCCATTTGACGCGTACCAAAACAACACATATCAAGGACTGATGTGTTCCATGTTACATAATCATGCCAAATTCCAAGTACCAGTAGTTAATTTTACAAAACTTGCCCCCTCTCCTTGAGTTGCAGAGGAAAAATATATAAATTACGAAATAGACTTGGCATGTCACTATGCAAGGAACTTCGCTGCAACCACATAGAATCTTAGTTTCCATTACAAATGGAACTTCAGGAAGAGTATCAATGACAAAATCTCCACAGCTATGCACAGTTGGCCATCACAAGAGAACATTACCATTACAAACAGTTGAAAGCCCAGAAAACATACCTTTTTCGGCATATTAACACCTTCAGGAGGCTTTGGAATGTGGACATGAGGTGTCGGGTTACGATATGTAATATTGCTGCAAATATGGATAAGCACTCATTTTCTAGTAAGTGACTTTCAGTAATAATTATCCAAGGACTTGAATGCAACTTACAGAATCTGATTATTGGAAATGTCTTCAAGACCGTTAACAGGGGAAGGAATAAATTGTTGCAAGCCATTCCTCTTAGTTAAACAAATAAATCCATTCATTCCGCCACTGAAACAGCAGACAATGGAAAGTGGTAACATGACAGAAGTATCAGAAATTAATAAAACAGAAGGTATAGTTCGAAACTATAAAGCTGACCAACCTACCTTGCAACAGTGTCAATACGCCACGGAAAACTTTCCACATTAGAAAGACGATAATAAAAGGTAATTTGGGCTGACAAAGGGTGGCAAGGATGAATATAGAGCAAATCAAACATGACACTATTTCGAAATCGCTCTTCCTCCTACAAAAAAAAAAGGTCAAACCACTAAAAAGGAAACTTATAGATATTGCAAAAAGGAAGGCCAAGCCTATCATAAGATGGCATTTTATGTATGATAGCATGGATTTATGGAGTTCTCTCACATTGATGTTTAGGGTATTATAGTGAATGTTCACGTAATTTTTTTTGTTTCAGAAACAAGGATTTGTAAAGCATGGCTGTGGGACCAAGCATTTATTATCAATTAGATTAAAAAATGCAGCTAAATTCTTTCAATCCTCTTGCAATCCAAGGGCCAATTATTTACTGTTCTGTTACTACAAGAGCAAACTGTAACCATACAGGTCAACAACCCCTTCAGTAGCAATTCAGAAAAGAGCTAATGTTGCCAGAAACCAACAATCCCACTTCTCATAAGTGCATGTGCATCGCATGAATCCTTTTGTATCCAAAATACAAGGATATGAGAACAGTAGCACTCAAATTTCATACACCAGTCAAGGCATGGCAGGACTAAAAGGAACTAAAATGGAAGGATGAAAATGCAACAAAATTCAGTGGTTTACTTTCTGGTAAGCCATGGCAATGCATGAATTTCAAGGGATCACTGCTCGATTTATAGTTGCATTTTACATCTCTTCGGTAATGCAATACTTTTTTTTTTTCAGTGGTTTACTTATGAGGTTCATATTTAAACAATAACTAGAGAGGATTTCAAGAGTAGAGAACTATTACTCTCACGTACCGTCAAGGAATCCTCAAGTTTCTTGGTCTCAGTGAGCAATTTCTTCTCATCAATAAATGGCAATTTGGCAACACCCTGGTTTTTTGGCAAGCAACATACATTTTTTTTCATTGATCAAATAAATAAATAAAAATTGATAATCCAAGAAACGACATTGAAAGCATGGAAAATACCTGCCATGCAAAGCGCTTTCCATTCATGTCAATTTCAAAATCTAGTCACAAAGAAGAACGAAATCAAGTCCATCATGAACGAAATGCACATACATATAAGCAAATCCTTAAGGAGACAACTATACCAGTAGGGTAGAAACTAAAAATAGGTGATGTAGGATCAGTCATCAACCTCCTGTATCGATCAGGGAGAGCAGTAGAACTGCACACACGAAACGACATAGACAAAACATAATAACAAAAACAAGAACAATCAGGAAAAGTCAATAAATTATCACTCCATAGAAAAGGTGTAGTACCTTGCAGCTGGTAGGGTCCCTAATAGCTGATCAAAGGGTTTAAATGGCTCCCCAGGGAAAAAAGTTATCTCCAAATCAGCTAAGCCTTTAAGATCAGATGCAAATGGTGCATAATGATATGGATAATACCTGGGGAAAGATATATATAATCAAAGTTTACATGATTGGATAGAGAGGGTAGCGCACAACTACTATCTTCTTCAGAATGCTAACAAAATTCTACATTGAAAACTCAGTAGTCCATATTTGACAGCTTTTTGAGTTGCAACTTGATTTGGCATGATGAATAATAGCTGACATTAACTTGACCATTACCTTCCAAAAGTAAGGACTAAAATTTTATTTTTTTTTGCTGCTTTAATCTTATAATTTCACCCCTTCTGTTTGACAATAAGAGACATTAAATGTCATGCCGTAACTTCTACAACCTTAAAATTTTGTCATTGTCCTGCCTCTTTTTATCTTTATGCTTCATTAATCACAATGAAAACTGTGGCAAGCATGCAAGCCCTAGTTGGTTTTCTTCTTTTATATTTGTTATTGTATCTAATTCATGATGCACGAGCATCAGATAAAGGAGACATAAATGCATACCACAGCCATGAGCAGACACCTTGGTAGTAATAGCGGCAAACCCAACACAACCCTTCCACATACTTCAAAACCTGGAAAATTAAAAAGCCTAATAAGCCAAACAACAGTAATTAATTAGATCGCGACAAAATGCAGCTGCTCACGAGGTTGGATATTTAATGGTGAAGGGATTCAAAACATGATTCGACTACAAAAATCTAAGCCGAAGTATGTGAGCTATAACGAGCAACAATTTATTGTCAACAGCAAAATATAAGACAATGCAAATATTAGACGATTTTTTTACCCATTTTACATAATAAAAATAACATTAGAAAGATGAGCATTTCAAGTTATATAATACATGTATATACCAAGACATAATATATACATATGATATACATAAAGTCATAAATCGATCTAGACATGCATATATGCATTTGTTAGTAGATTAGATCCATAACAGTTTATGAGTTGTGAGTAATAAGTAGGTCAGTGCGATATATAGGGTGTTGATGACTTGATGTTAGTACAGAAAGCCAACACAGATGTACAAGTACACTTACCACATCATTTCTTATTTCTTCAATTTTCTCTGGCTCAGATTCACCGAACTTCTCCGAATAGTACCTTTCTTTATATCCTGGCTCCCCCAACTTCACCTGAGAGGATAATAAGCCCACAGCTTAGCAACATCGAACCACTACCTAGGTGCATTTTCAACAGATCGGTACAAACAAATGCAGAGAATTGGTGATAAAAACAAACAAGAATAAGAAAAAAACTATAGATCCTACACCTAACGAAATTAAAGTATATAGCCCAGAAAATAAATAGGATTATGACTATGTTAGTAAGACATTATGAAACCAAATTTCAATATCTGCAATAAATCAAAAGAATGTGAGTCTTTATATGAATAATATACAATTTTTTAAATATATGAGATCTTCTGAACGGGCAATTGCAGCATCACAAAGTTCAAGAGCACAAAGTTACCAGTAATCAATTTGGTGATTTTGCCATAACACTTCCACAACAAGTCTGTTATAATAGAAATTTATATTGTATTACTTGGTGTGTTATTGTTATTCAAACACAATTCACTTAAATGGACAAAAATATTGATGATTTTGATAAGCTGTTAGCAAACTGCAATTGGGTAATTCATATTGAAGATGTCATCTGATAGTAGAAATTAATATTAACAATTTGGCGTGTTTTGTTGTTCAAATTCATTAAATGGAAAAATTGAATATTGGCGATTTTCTATTTATAAATTATAAGCTAGACGTGTTAACAACACAAACTGCCAATTGGGCAATTCACTTTGAAGATGTCATATAATAATAGGTCAAATTTCTGAGATTGAAAATCCCAAGCAATGCATGATGCCACTAATTTTATCAAGTCATGAACTATAAGAATATTAATTATGAGCCAACACTCCAAGGAGAGGAAGCACCTTGTCCCCTGCTAAAGTATGTGGCTCTTGACCAGCCTCCCCTCGTGCTTTAAGTTTCATCTCCTCATTATTCTCATATGCCTGAAAGGAGCAAGGGAAAAAACCATAGCATATAGCTAAGTTACAAGAGTAGTTCCAAGTACTAGCAAATGACACCTTCTCATAGTATAGTAATTTAAATTAAGGTTCATAAATAAACACCAAAGAAAGCTAATAAGGTATTAAGCACAGAAACTAGTAATAAGATAACACACATCACCAAGAGCCAAAAGAAATTTGAAAACTCACTGAAATCATAGTCACACCTCAATAGCAGGTTCCAGAAAGGATCTAATCAGAAAAAAATAAGCTAATGTGTCTTAACTCTCAACTTATGGCTTCTAATACTGCTAAACAACATAAAATGAACTTTTGAGAAGGGAGCCAAATGAAAAGTCACAGAAAATTGAAAATCTAAGTACCCCCAGACTGACATATAAGACCACATTAAACCCAGTTAAAAAGATCACAATTTTAACATTGCATAAAACAAGAGAAATAACCAAATCTCCAAATAAAATATTTAGTAGTTTGTAATGCAAATCATTACTACAAAAACTCTAGTGCAACAAAATATTCATCCAACATTCAACCAGCAGAATTACAGATGGTAATAACATTTATGTAATGAAGCCGGCAGTATGAACGACCATGAGAAAGGTCGGGATAAGAATAAAGGAACAAGTTACCTGCTGTATGCGAGTTCGCTTTTTAAATATCTGATCTTCATACACTGCAACTGCCTGAACAAAGTGTTCAACACGGTCCAAGAATACCTGAATTTTTTTTTAGATCAATACAAAAGCGATATGAGTGTTCTAAGCATTCATATATAAAATGGAAAATATGATAAAACAAGCACTACAAAAACTCTTTTTCCAGAATCTACATTTAGATGTTTCTGAATCTGACACGATTACAACCATAACTTCAATGCTTTTACCTCTTCATAATATCCTAAATCTAGAAAATACCCAAAAAAAAAAAAAAATGTAGCTCCTACTAAACAAATACTAGCAGTTTATCAATTTACAAAGAGAACAACTAAAGATATATTATCAGATAGTAACCAGAAAAGATAAAATTACCCGACTTAACTTTTTCAAAAAAAAAAAAAAAATCGATTGAGCAACCATTTCTGTATTTACTCACTTTAACAGACCAACCAAACTCAAACCATACCCAATATCTACCAACCCTAGCAAATTCCCACATGTTCAAGCAACCGTTCATCTGGAACTACAGCAAATTCCACTCGTCGGGCCTAATATACAAGGGAGACACTAAGAGGGGCTAATTTTTGAGGTACTAATGTTTGTAGAGAAAAAGCTGCTTAATTACCATAGTTAAGGGTGGTGAAAATTTAAGGATCCAAATAAACCAATGTTAGCAATAAACACAACAAGATCATAATCACACTGATCATATTGAGAACCAAAAACAGGATCCAACACCACCACCACCGAAACCCAAAATACTTAGGGCTAAAACTTATTTTAAGCATCACATAAGCTCTAACATATTATAAGTTGTTTTAAGAGGTTATAAAAAGTTATTTTTAAGTAGCTTATAAGTTGTTAAAGTGTTTGGCTAATTTTGCAGTCTTATCCTGGAGAATTACATCATTAAGGAAGCACGACCATGCATATTCACTAGTAGCATTATATGCACATAGAGACAAATAAATGCATGTTATATTGCGACAAGTTCAAATTGTGCTGAAGACATTAAGATTACCTCACCAGCATCAGTAAGATAACCACCCATTGCCGTAAATTCCCTTCTGTATACAGACATAAGCAGATTTATGGCTCCCTACAACATTAGAAAGGTAACAAGTAAATCTGCATGCTTGAAAATACAAATTGATAAATAAATCCTGAGTACATTCAATAATGATGCAATAGTATAAATGGTTAGAATTTCTAAAATCTGGAATCCATGTAATAAATGTAATGGATCCTTTTATGAGCTTAAGGGGGTGTTTGGTATAATTGTAAGGAATGTAAAGGGTATGGAATGAGAGTCATAGTTCTCAAAGCTGAATTATGGTAGATTCCTTAATTTTTGGGAATCAAAGTCATAGTAGAGTTATTCCAAACACACACTATGACTTTGATTACCATTACTCACCTTCAAAAGTATTAAGCCAAACATCCCCTAAGATAATATCCAAGGAAGAGTACCTCTCTAATTTCTAGCGTGGGCATATGAGGAAGAAAGTCATTTCCAACAAAAAAACATAGGAACACAAAATCATCCACCAGCTTTTCGAAATCAATTTCAAATGGAGGATTTGGGATGTCCAGCTCATATCCCAAATATTCTCGCAAAACCCAGACCTTAAGAAACTGGAAACAACATGGTGTAGTATCAGAATAAGATTTCATAATAAAGCAATAAGAGAGAACAAGTTTCAATCATCAAAGAGTGGCGATAACTCCATAATTATCCAACCTGGTACTTTTTTTTATAAATCGGAACGTCATCCAAACACTTTCCATTTTGTTGATCACAACCATTTGTTCTACCATGACAATCATTAGCAAGATGGCCAGATTGACCACAGAGAAAGCATTTTTCCTGGTGGCCAGGAGGAGTAACCACCTGCAGCATTAAAAAAGAGGTAGTAATGTATATTTCACCGAATGAGAGCTTTTGATTTAGTTCATATCCAACAGCACTTACCTCCCTCAGTATGCAGAAGTGGACTTCATGAGTAGCAAGTGACAACATGATCAGGTCTGCATCCTACTTACACATAAAATATATAAATGAACATTATGTAGTTCAAATGCACAAGACAAACCAGAAAAGCAAATAATAATTCAAGATGAGAAATTACACAAGGACAAGAAAAATTAGCTATTATACTCTAGTGCTTACCAGACCATATAGACAATGCCTGGTATTTGGATCAAATCCAGGAAGGTTGCGCTGTAAACGAATATAGTTCATAATTTTGTGCTCGCCTTCACCAGGAACATTTGCATCAGAAAGAATAACCTTCAAATAAGCAACCAATGCAGCTTCATAAATAAATTAAGAAAGACAAAGTATCCTGAAGAAATATATGGGAAAGGCAATATAGAAAGGATCATTTCACAGGGCAGATTCAATCCATCTTGAAAGATAGCAAGAAATTCTTGTAAGATGGTTCTAGCAAAACCTTGAGAAAGCGCCATCCAGGAATGCGGTTCAATCTAGACTGTACATAATATTGAAGGGCTACAGAGAGCACTGCCATAAATGGCGTGCCAGGGGTGATAACATTTGAATCAGATGTTTCAGTCTTTTCTTTAGGCAATAGTTTTGCCCCCTCGAGGTCAAATTCATTCCTCAATTTTTCTTCTTCAGCTTCCTGACATGATAAAATAGAGTAGCGAGTTGTCAAATAACTAATATATGCTGGCATAGCTTACATACACTGCCTTCCATTTTTTCAGGTATACAGAATACATACAGCTGTTGCTGCATCCTTAGCAGCCCTGAAACGACGAGTCCTCTGCTGGTTCATTTTAGCCCTAGGAGCCACGCCGTCTGCAAAAGAAGAAGGGATTTAGCATTATGTTTCATCCTTAGACCTGTACATATTTTATTGTAGTGGCTTACCAATTGCCAAATAAAGAACCTTTCTTGGGCGAACCAGTGACATGAGGTGATCAATGTAATCAAAGATACACTTAAATACATCATCATAAGTGGCAGGTGCAGGCTGCATTAAAGAGAATGAAATATCATTTGGTAGTGGCACGCACACACACAAGGACCAATGTAAGGCAAGAGTGAGAGGAAGAAATTTTCACTACCGCTCTCTTATATAATTAATCAACTCAACAAATAACTCTCACGAGTGTGTGAATACATGGAACATTAAAATTATTGATAAGAGATGCCTAATGACAAACCAAAACAGCAGACAACAAAGCAGCAAAAGATTTGAGATTCTAAAGCAAACAATGCTCTATTTATATACAGTAATCAAACATATCATCTTTATAGATATTAAATAATAAAGTTGAATCATTCCCATGATTTGCCATGAGATATTTTCTTTATTGCCCTTGGTTTATAAAAAGGAGGATGACAGACAAAAACAAAGAAATCAACTTTGATATTTAGTGGTCAAGGCATTAGCTCATATTTCCGTTATGTAAATGCAGCCAATCAAATTCAGAAGCTCGTGTATACAAGATAATTGAAGATGTAGCCATAACCAGGCTGAGGCACTATATGCAGGCAAAAACACATATCTAATTTCATTAAGTCTGTACTGTAGGAACTAGGAACTCCTATAGTTTAATTACAAGCAGAGAATTCAATGTTGCACCCAGTAGACTTGTTTTCTCATATTATTTCTGCTTAAAATCCACAAAATCTCCATGCTCACCATTGCTATAAATATAGAGCTACTATCAAAGACAAATCAAGAGATGGAAGGAAATGAACATTATTTACAAGTAGGACAGTTTTAAAAGAGGAAAGAAGGAAAAACAAAAAAGCTACCTTGCCTTCCGGGTGAAAACAAGGGTGAATTATTCCATTCATATCCAAATACAAGTTATCAAACTCAATGCCGTTAGGGTTTGGCTTCGATATATCGACGGCACAACCTCCATCCTTTCTGGGTTCTTCCTCCACCACATCAACGATACACAGCGGGTACCGATCTGCAAGCCACCGGTAAAAAGCAGGAACCCCCATCCCCCGCCGGTTAATTTAACGATTTCTGTTCGGTGGACGGGGTTTATCAGAATCGGAGATGGCGGAACTTCACCACCGCCGGAGACTATTGTTAGTAAATAAATTCTTCTGTTGAAGACTTAAAATCGGAGATTTGAGGCGGTATGTATCTGTTGTATAACTTCTTAATTATTGAAGCACAAATGTTGTGAAATGATTCTCTCTCTAAAACAATATACAAGGAAAGATTTACAAGTTTGAATTTTGTAAAATTTACCTCCAATTATCTACTCAACAATTTCACTCCTCCTTACCAAATCAAGCTTTGACTCCGCTGCTACCCTTCAATGCTGCCTAGTATCTTGCCTACAAACTTTACCCCCTTCCTCCCAATCTCTGCAATGCCCTATTTTCTGTCTCCCCTGCCACCGTCAAGCGCTAATCACCACTCTCCACTTATGCTACCGTCGGAGCAATCTTGCTCGAATACACGCTAGATATATTCGAGTCAAATATAAGGCAAACACTATTTTTTACATTTTCAATAGAACAAATTACTTAATGATAAGAAATTTTGTTTTAAATATAAAAAATTTCATTAAAATTTTAAGTTAATGATATCTTATAAATTTTATTGAATCTAAATTTTTATACTTCTAGTTAAATATATAATATTTAAATAATAATTTTAACATAAATTATTTCATATAAAACTTAATCTTTATAAAATCTAGCCGAACTGCTGAACTTATCAATTAAGCGGCCGATTGAGTTTTTCTTTCACATGATATGACTTATTTTAATTCATTAATAATATTTATTTTATTAACATATATTATTTAAAAATCAATTACATTTACACCATGTAATATTTATCATTTCATTAAATAATATTATTTGTTTAATTAAATTATATTACTCGAAAATTAATTATATTGTATGACTGATTCACATAAGTATGTCTTTTTACATCAAAAAGTATTTCACGTTCAAGTAAACTCAAATAAGCTTGCATTTGTTATGAAATCGATCAATCGAGTCATTTTCCATCGAATTAAAAAGAATGAGTCAATCTAACCCTTAATCTTTTTCGTGGGACCAGTTAGATCTCTTGCTTATTAATTTTACATCTAAATTATTTTCCTACTCACTTGAAATTTGATAAACTCTTTGTCATAATAAAATGAAACTTCTTCCCCAAATTTAAGAGAAATCATTTAATGTACTTGCCCTCTGCAAAGAAAGTGAATGAAAATGAGTAGATAATTAAAAGAAAAAAATTAACAAAAGGGTCTCTTGACAGAACAAGAAAAAAGTTAACACTGTAGCCTAGCAAATAATTTGTATTTGGCATCGAATAACAAAACTAGCAAATATGTGATTAATTCTAAATGGATTTATAAGGTGAAGTCGAGTTCTATAAAACATGATTTGTTGCTAAGGGTTTCACATACAATTGAGGGTATCAACTTTCATGAGATGTTTTGCTCTGGTGGCAACATTCGTTACTGTTCATAGCTTAATGATGGTAGCAGTCAAGAAAAGGTGGACAGTTCACCAGTTGGACGTAAACAATGCATTCTTGCGTGGCGATTTGATTGAGGAAGTTTATATGAAAATTCCACAGGGCTTCGCCAAAGTATAAAAAACTTGAGTTTATAAAATACGAAAAAATCTCTTTGGTTTGAGGCAAGCATTGTGAAATTGGTATTACAAGTTTACATGTGTCGTTATTGCGATCGATTTTAGGATCTTATGCGGATCACTCATTGTTTATCTTCTAACATGGGCACTAAATATTGTAACACTAATATATTTATAGATGATGTCACTCTTGCAGACAATGATGACACCAAGATTAAAGAGGTCAATATATATCTTTATCACATATTCAGCATAAAGGATTTAGGACCTTTACAATATTTTTTGGGCATTAAAGTTGCACAATCGACTAAAGGAGTTGTAATAAGTTGCGCACTTGATATATTGAAAGATTATTGCATGAAGGGTTGTCATCCCAGTTTATTCCCCATGGAACAAAATACCCGCTACGACGTTGATGAGGCGATAGATGCACTACAATATCGCCACCTGATTGGGAGTCTTCTATACATCAAGGTAACAAGGTCAAACATTCAATATGCTACAACATCTTGAGTCAGTTTATATCAACGCCATGACAGTCACACATGGACTCAATGTTGAAAGCCCTACAGTATTTGAAAGAAACGTCTGGACAAGGCATCTTCCCATTTGTCTCTTAAAGCATATTGTGACTCAAATTGGGACGGGTATTTGGTGACGTGATGTTTCAGAGCTGGTTAATTTATTTTACTCAGAGGAGTGCCTATTTCATGCCAGACTAAGAAGCAAAATGTGGTCGCACGATCCTCTACTGAAGTCGAGTACCGAGCAATGTCAACCACAATTAGCAAAATTTTGTCTCTTTTGATTGATGATTGATTTAAAAGTGCGATAAACAGAGCCAACACTACTCTATTATGGCAATTAGGTTGCAAGACAAATTATCAGCAATGCAAATTTTCACGAGAGAATTTTGAAATGGATTTCTTTTCGTCCGTTAACGTGTTGAGTCCAAAGACGTGGTGCCTAAAAAATATTCTAATTTTTGAGCAAATTACAGGCGTATTTACTAATATACTTGGGTCTGCCTAATTTTGACGATTAGTTAGCAAATTGGGGGTTCATGATCTTCACCTTCTACCTTGATGGAGAGTGATGAGGGATATCTCTACTGAACTACTCTTTTCTTTCTGCATTAATCTTAACAGTTCAGGGATATCTCAATTCTTTCTTTTACTATTAGCTTGTCAAGTCTCCCAAACACTCCAAACCACAACCTTATATCCCCCTCAATATCTCCAAGTCAACCTTATATCTCCTTTAATTCATTCCCAAAGGGAATCGAACCCAGGTCACCCACTCAAGTGAGGAGCCCGGTGGTCAGGTGGGTTAGCCCACCTGGTTACAAAATTCATATATATTACTCAAAGTATGATTTAGTCTTGTGCGTATTAAACACTCCTTGCAACTCAAGAGCATTTTTAAATATTTACATCAATTATTATTGAAAAACCACATGTTACAACTAAAAAATATATTTAAAAAAAATAAAATTTCAACAATAACAGATGTGATTTTTAGAATTAACAAATGTAACTTTTTTTTAAATATATTTAAATTACACTTAAATGAATTATACAAATTATTTTAGGTACGGTAGAGAAGTAGGATAAAATGAAACACGTTTGGTTGTTAATTAAATTATTATGAAACGACTAATTCTTGTCCAGAGAGCTTGTGAAGCAAATTCAATACTTGATGTATATTTTTACTATAAAAATAACTAAGATCTGTAATTTATTTATTTATTTATTTATTTTTTATATCTTATTCCTTAACAAATTGCTGAGGGTAAAACTGTGGATAACTATTTGCTGCCCCAAGTGACTTGAATATAAAGGGCCCAATATTTATTATCCGCGGGCCTTTGCATTTTATTTGGGGCCCAGGTTATTTTGATACTACTGTTTTGTGGAAAGCACACCCTGCTAATAAGAATACCCTATTGTATATTATCAATAGATTTCAAATTAATTTCTTAACTGGTTATTCTCTCGTATGATGCAAGAATAAACATTGATAGTATTTTAATATAAAATAACATATATTATAAATTTAAATTAAATTCATTTTATTTTCCAGTTAATTTTAATTTTTTTAAGTTTTTATTAATATATAATTTATGCGAGATAATATATATGTAAGTGTCACACAATTATGTAATTAATTATATATATTTGAATTTTTCTTTAAACTAAAAAAATACTAAAAATTTTAAAATAATATTAATATTGAAAATACTAATAAATTTTCTTTAATTCAAGTATTCAACTTTATAATAAAATAAATAAATTTAAAATTATAGAATTCATATTTTAAATTTGAAATTTATTTTATATATGAACTATGAATGTGAATTAAAAATAAAAAAAGTGTATATGGTTCCTTTGCCGCCACAGAAAATAAAATTGAACATTATTTTAAAATATTTATATTGTGAAAATCTACATTCAATATAATTTTTTGAAAATCATTCATAATTTTAAGACTTTTTTAAGATCTTACATAGTTTTGGGGAAAAAAATCCAAAAAATTGTACACAATTTTGGCAATATTTTTGAAAATTATATCAATAACTCAATAAACCAGAGTTTGAGATTTTACAAAATGTAAAAAAAAAACTAATAAAATGAGGAAAAATAATTTACCCTACATCATCATCCTCTCTAAATCGTTTCATTAACCAAAATACATAAAAAAAAATCATTAGAAACAACAAATATTATCCTAAAAAATGATATACTTTAACCTAATTTTATAGAAAAAACTATAAATTATTGTTGTGGTATGAATATTCTGAAATTCCACATGAGCATAATCAATGTCGAGCCTGGGGTAACTAGGATAATCTATTTCCCATATGCGCGCTTTGAGTCTCTTAGATAAGAAACTCACCTTATGAACCATGAAACTCGGATATCCTACCTCGCCCATGTCAGGTGTGAACCATCAAAGTGAGAAAACTCGCTGTCATTGACTAGGAAGTTCAAAAGATTGAAGGTTAGTGAGATCAAGTACCAGACAACCCGGAGTGAGGTTATCGAGCTAGGGCTCAAGAGAAGTTCTCCGTTTCAGCAAGGAGCTCAACCTCGCCATAAATCCCTTAGGAATGATATCTCGTAAAAGTTAACTGAATCACCCCATAATTCTTTTTGTCGATTGACTTATGTGAAATTATGGACTTTGGTGTTATTTGTTGAGCGATTAGTGAATGCTATTATTAATTGATACAATTGGCATAATGAACATCGATTCCGACTCTGGTGATTTAGTTATAGTTTTTTGGTTAAATTTGAGATTTGTTATCTTTTCTGTGAAATTTCTTCTCTCACTATCTCTATTCATTTTTCGGTGATCTTACTTCCCTTCTGTCATTTCGTCTTCTCTTTTGTGATGATCTTACTCCCTTCCTTTTCCCATCACTTTTTTTTCCTAGCGATTTTATTTCCCATCTCTCTCCCCCTATGGGTATATTTGAGATTTTCACCTTAAAACGGAATAAATTGGAACCAGGTGAGTTAGCTCACCGGGCCACCGGGCCCCTCACATGAGTGAGTGACCCGGGTTCGATTCTCTTTGAGATCAAATAGGAGGGAGATATAAGGTTAACTTTGAGATATTCATGGGGTGTTTGAATTTATATTGCCCATATTGATAAATTTATTTAATCCATCAAAATGCATTAAAAATTATGTTAACCTTGGTCGGAGTTAACCCACAAAATTGAATTGGAAAAGTAAATAGTGGGCAAGAGCCTATTAATAGTCTTATCCGACTTTATTGGTGCAAGTAAACATAGCCTTTTATGTGTTTTGTTAAGAAAGATGAATCAAAGTTAAATAAAATTTTATGTCAAATCAAATATGATATTACATTATTTTATTATTGCTAAGAAATTAAAGTGGAAGAAATAATGATGTCAAAATTTTGTATGAAAATTATTTATAATAAATTTATCATGAAATTATACTTTAAATATCAAATATTTGATCAAAAGTATCAAAAATCTCATGAGGATTATTAAAATTCGGGATTGGTAGCATTATATTTTAATAATTTTTTATTTTTTTGACTTAATCTTTTTACTCTACGGACGAATTGTTTGATACTTCTAATTAAAAATTTGATACATCAAAACAGTTTAATGATAAACATAAATGTGTAGGTGACATAAAAAGTATAGAGATACACGGAAAATAAAATTATAATATTATTTTATAAATAGATAAAAAAATTATTATATAAATACATTATAAAGGTGAAAATATATTTGAATGGAGAATGCAACATCCCCTTCAAAATCAATTGAGATGTTAACCCAATTTGGCTGAAAGAGATAATTTTGCATAATAATTTCTAAAAATACAAGCAAGTTTTGTGCAATTAACCCATCAACAATTCACTTGATCATATTCTTTCTTAAAAACTAATAACAATAATTATTTTAATAAGTTGAAGTAATTTTTCTATTTTCATGAAAAGTATGTGTTTGATTGATTGTAATACTAGTCACCAAATTGGGTGTACCGGACGGTTGGCCTCAACCTCAACCCAAATCGGTCTTCACACGCAACCGAAAACCCACCCACCAATTAGCCAACAGAGACTCCGCGTGAGCGAGCCCTTCTCCCATCTTAACCTCACCTCCTCCCTCCCCTACATATTAATCCGATGGCCTCCGCCGACGACCCCATCGACGTCGCTGCTGCTATCTTCAACGAAGACGAAGAACTCCTCGATGATGACGACGACGACGAAAGTTTCGACCACGATGAAGACGATTCCATTTCTTCTGCCCATGTCGCCCTTGATCGCCCTCCTTCGTCCACCTCCGCCCATCAAGTGACCATCGCCGTCCACGGTATACCCGATCCCCACCTCAGGCTACAACAGAAGCAGAAAATTTTACCCGAAAATGTCACCAATAAAAAGCCGGCGATACCGGACGAAAGTCGCAAGCTTTTCCAGCGTTTATGGACCGACGAGGACGAAATTGAGCTATTGCAGGGGTTCCTTGACTACACAACACAGCGTTTCGGGGCCAACAGTTCTACCCAGCACCACCACGATACGACGGCATTCTATGATCAGATCAAGAGCAAATTCCAGCTTGATTTCAATAAAAATCAACTCGTCGAGAAGCTCCGCAGGCTAAAGAAGAAGTATCGTAACGTCATCAGTAAATTTGGCTCTGGTAAGGAATATGTATTCAAAAGTCCTCATGAACAGGCCACCTTTGAAATCTCCTCCAAAATCTGGGGAAACACTGTTGCTCCGAACGGCTCCGCCGCGTTCCGTGCCGCCCCTGTCCCAATCGAAGAGGACGATGATGACCTTAACATCCCAAATTTTGCCGATTGTCAAAGCCCTAACCCTAATGGCATCGATATTAATTTCAAAACCCCGCGCCCTAGGAAGAGGAACCGAGCTGGAGCAGTGAAAGTGGAGGAGAAGCAGCTGAATGCAGCCAATAATAATATGAATAACGCTCCACGATCAGCGCCGGTTACGCCAGTGGTTGCTGCTTCGGTGATTGGCGCGGGAATAACAGGATCAGTGTCCAATGTTATTGAAGAGACTGTGAAGAGTTGCTTGTCACCTATATTCAAGGAGTTGTGTAATTCCTTGAGCTCTATTCCGAGTTCCAATGGGCCGTGCTGTGGAAATGGCTTTGGATTAGCACAAAGCCCGGTATCTTTGTTCTTGGGTCCAGCCATTGGTGGGGGTAAATCGGTGGACGAGAGGTGGAGGAAGCAACAAATATTGGAGTTGGAAGTGTATTCTAAGCGGTTGGATTTGGTGCAGGATCAGATTAGGGAGCAACTGGAGGAGCTGAGATCGGTCAGGAATTGATTGACATCTTCTTTGGCAGTAAGTATGTTGCTTGTTCTTCGTAATTTTCTTTAGACATTGGATCCTATATATAGATTATTTAATGACTGTTGATAGATGTAGAACAGCAGATCCTGCTTAGACAATGATTTGGTGAATAACGAGTTGAAATTATTCAGCCCTTCATGGGTTACTCGTTTCTATGTGTTAATGCTTGATAATTTGACGACTAAACGTGTATCTTCTGGTTCTGGTATCTTGATCTGGGCTCTGTTATTTGTTTGTTAAAGTATGATTTTAGCCACTGTTATTCAATTCATGTGATTGGAAGCAAGACAATCAAGGTTTAGAATCTTGGAACACATATAAGGTGTTGAATTAGATGTTTTGTGCATTGAAGATGGTATCACAGTCGGTGTTTTTCCTTTTCTTTCTTTTCCGCTGATTAATTACTTCTACATATAGAAGCATGACAACAATATCCAGTTTTGAATTTTCCAGCACCTGATCTTGTATGCATTTTTACGACAAAGCATTGTTTGTAGCCTACCATAGAGCGCTTTTACCCTGGCAAGGAGAGTAATATTATAAAATGTTCCATTAGTCTTGGGCTTATAGTGGCAACTTTGTTTTGTCTATGAGGGCACCAGTAATTGGAACTGAACTTAAAGTTACAAATTTGTGAATGCTCCTCCATGCATAAATATATTGCCTCTGTTTCTACCCTCCGTGTAAAAACTTGATATATTTAGCTTGTTATATATTTGTCATTATCTAAAAGTAGATCCCAAACAAGTTGCATATTATGTGATCCCTGCCTTCATAGGATTCACAATCTTAAACATCAATTGACTATTGAATTTTGATTTCAGTGGGAAAGGGAGAGAGAGAGTCAGATTTTGATTTATTCTTTTTGTTGGTAGAGTCTGGACAGCCTTTTATGGGTCACGGGTCACCACCAACGTATAATTTATGCATATGAGTTTGTCTTCAATCCTACTTATAGAAGTTAGTCTGTGCCCAAATATTAAGCTCTCAAGAAAAAAAAAGAAAAACTTCTTGCACCTGCACTTATCTTGTCTTTGATGGAAATATCATGATGCATTGTGTGCAGAACTATCTTTTGTAGTTTGGTTTTGCCTCCGGTGTATCTAACATAGGAATGCATAAAAGAATAGCTCATAGTATTATTTTGTGCACTCTAATTGTGTTAGAGCCATACATACAACAATTATACACACTTCATTGTTGATGCTTGTTGTAAGCTTTTGGATATGGAGGTTGGTAGGGCCAAGAAATGGCTTTCCTGCTGATTCATTTATAAGCAGTAATTGCACATGAATGCATTGCAGATATACACTTTGTGACATTATTGGTACTTGTTCAAGTATAGTACCCCCAAGAGATGCACTGTTCTCGTCGGAACAAGTATTTATTATGGAATGGATCATTTCCATTTAATTTGTGTACTTTTAGAGAGAGATGCACGCATGGAGAAATATAATGTAGGTTCTTCTTTTTTGGTATTTTCGCTTATTATTGACTATGCATCTATTTCTCTCTAAATTTACACAAAGTAAATTGAGATCCATTTTCCATTATTACTCCCTGAAAATGCTTACATTGTTTATAGTTTTGAGTTGTGGTCTCGACCTCTCTGCTCTTATGACCAAATGTGTCATCTACATTTACGCCAAATGGTTTGGGTTCGGGTCTTGTTTGAAACGTCTCATAGTATGAGAATAATATTATTTGATCTATTAATGTATTATTTTTAACAAAACATGATAATAGTTTTGTTAAAACTAACTTATTCGTGTTCCTTTAAAAATATTGTTACATTTTATTAGTAATTATATGTTCTTTTTAATTTGATCGATTTCGTACTATGAGATGATCTAACATGAGTTTTTTTTTTTGTATTGTTTGATGGGAAAATTACAAATTAGTTCACAAAATTGATAAAAATTACAAATTGATTCTGTGCAGAAAAAAAAATATACTTATGTGATGAAAAAATTATATTTTTGTGTAGATATTGTGAACCAATTTGTAAATATAGTCACTTTTTTTAACTAATATATAAGTCACCCTTGTTTGATTTGATAATTAATAAAGATGTCCTAAAACCGATTATTTAATGAAATATTAAGTCTAGGCCGATTAAATATAGTTTATCACCTCTAAATTAAATTCATACCCTTGTTATGGTATTTCATGTATTGGGCTATTCAACCCATGAATTTGTAGACAAGAATTAATTGTAGTTGTTCAAAAGTTCACTTATGCTAGTTATAAGTGAGATTTTTATTTCTTAATCTGTAAAAATCCATCTATTTACCGTTCAAAAAAATCTTGTTAAATATCTATTATGGGTCGATTTTGAAATGCCTATTAATTCAATACAAAAGAAATGCTGAAAGAATTCTCATTTTGGGATTTTTTTTGTTTTTGTTCATAGTATTGCCAAATTTATGGCACTCCTCTTGCTATTATAAGAATTTTCATGGTTGAGAAAAACTCAGTGTTCTACTGTTTTTATTAATAAGTTGAAATAAAAAATTTGATTTTCCAAACTACTCGTTATGCCTGAGGTTTCATTGTCTTGAGTATGATTCTAGTCTCATCGTATTCGATTGAGTTTTTTGCATTTTTTGTCCCGTAGGACATGTATTATTTTAGAATTGGTTCCATACATTTCATTATTGGTCTCATAGGATTTTTTCCTTGCACTTATAGTCCCAAACGTTGCACTTGTAGTCCCAAACGTTACAAAATGTTTGGTCCCAAACATTGACAGCTCCGTTAAATGCATGGTTTGCAGCGTTAGTCCCATAAGATTTACTCTTCCTTAATTGTGTTTAACCCATTAATCTGTATTTTCAGATTTAGTCTCACTTAATTTTTTTAATTGCACAATTATAAATATTGAATAAAATTAAAAAATATTAAAATAAATCAAACAAATCTTCAAATAATAAAATTAAATCTTTAATAAATAGTTAAAAAAATTCAACTATATCTTAAAAAATAGTTAAAACTAAGAAATTAATTTAAAAAAATTCCAATTTTAATTCAAGATAAATAATAATTAAAATATAATAATTTTTTAAATTTAATTATTTACGAAGTCTAATTGAATTTGAAAAATCTGATTTTATTAAACTTTGACCTAGTTTTTTAAGATTTTTTTAAATTTAATATTTTTTAAAGATTTTGTAGTATTTATATATATATATATATATTAAATTT
>JAPKLY010000014.1:1977085-2010679 GCA_026898435.1 Prunella vulgaris | reverse complement strand
GGTTCAACAATTGAGCAAAACGAATTAAAAGAGTTCTCTGAATGGATTGCACGTATCGGGAATGGAGCAATGGGGGTTGAGACTGATGATCATGCAATTGTTGAAATTCCTGAAGATCTCATAGTAAAATCTTCAGGTGATCCAATTTTATCTATCGTGCAGAGTATGTATCCATCTTATATGAATTCCATGGGCAATATGAGTTTTTTGAAGGACCGTGCTATACCGGCACCAACACTTGATGTTGTTGATAGCGTGAACAAGTGTATGTCCTCATTGAATTCTGGTGATGCAAGAACATATTTAAGTTCCGACAGTGGATGCAAGTCTGATGCTAATTTAAATGTATTGACTGACGTACACACTCCAGAGTTTCTAAATGGAAAAAGATGTTCAGGTGTTCCTAATCACGAGCTAAAACTGAAGGTTGGCACTCATGTGATGTTGTTGAGAAATATAGACCATTCACTTGGTTTTGCAATGACACTCGATTGGTAATTACCAAACTTGGATCACATGTTTTAGAAGCAAAGATTATATGTGGAAACAATGCAGGCCATAAAGTTTTGATCCCGAGAATGTCATTAACTCCATCAGATCTAAGGTTACCTTTTAGATTCCAAAGAAGACAATTTCCCTTGATCATATCTTATGCAATGACAATAAATGAAAGACAAGGTTAATCACTCTCTCATGTTGGTCTGTTATTGAAAAAATCCGTTTTTAGTCACGGTCAGCTGTATGTTGCAATATCAAGAGTGACCAATCGCAAAGGACTTAAAATTTTAATTTTGTGATGAAGACGATGAACATAGTCAATCCACATAGTCAATAAAAAAAATGTTGTATATAAGGAAGTATTTCAAAATCTGTAATGTATATATGCATAAATAGTTTATGCATTATTGATATTGTTGATAATTCATATTAGACATGTAATAAACTTGATAAATTTATAGTTGATCATTTTTGCATTACTAGTTAATAATAAATATTATGGTATAAATTTTATAAGATCAATAAGTTTCACCAAAACACTACTCATTATAGTAACTAGTATATCACCCGTCCATTTGCACGGGTTGTAAATATAAAATATATATAATATTACTTTTTATTATTGTTATTTTTACATAAAAATATGTATTCTTTTGTTGTTGAATAAAGTGTAAAAAATATTACATGCATATTTTGTGCACAATTCGTACATGCACATTTTGTGCACGATTCATATATGCACATTTTGTGTACGATCCATACATACACATTTTGTGTAAAATTCGTGCATGCTCATTTTTTGAATGATCGATATGTACACTTCTCGTGACTGATATCTACGTTCACATTTTATTCATCAAATAAACATCTCTTTGGGCCACTCTCTATTGGAAATTTCTCTATACAACTTCATCTTCTATCTTGATAGGGGGTGCATACGCAATCTTCAGTTGACACCTAAGAGAAACAAAATCTCACCATTAAATCATTAATGCTTTTATTTAAATCGTAAAAGAGTAACTCAATTACAAACTAAGTTTAATACTTGATTTCATAATGAATCAAATCAACATTTCCTTGATTGGGTGCATCATCATTCTTGTCAATGTACAAAATATATCATCAAGATCAATTAATATTTATTCAGCAAAAAATTAGCTAAATAGTTTATTATTAACATTGCCTCATTAACACATGCTCAAAATTTCATTAAATCTTTTTCAACAAATTGTTATACAGGGGAAACACACATATACTTTTTTTTTTACATAAATGAATAAACTTTAAATAATTACCTTTTTCATCCAAAATTTCAAAACATAACAAAATACCTCATCACTAATTAAAGGAGAAAAAAATTTATCAACTTCTCATCCGTAATTAATTTTATAACAATGTACTGATTATCGTCGTCTACTTACTTGTTTGGTTCTCACTTGTGAACTTTAAAAAATGATCTCCCCAATTAGTTGCATTTGCACCATTTCATTACTAATAAATTCAAATATTCAATTAATTCATTTGTGCAAATCTAATGCTCAGATAAAAGTTATCATTTTTTGTTCTATTGGTTATCACAATCTATATATTCAACAAAAAATTCAATTGATTCCAACTTTTCTGGAAAAAAATAAAAAATTCTCAATAGTAAGAAAAATTTAGAAAATTAATAGCTTAGTTTGGCAAAGATTTTAAAGCAACAATCCATAAATTATAATCAATTGCAACTATACATTTTTTCAATAATAGTAGAAACCCCTAAATCTCTTCAATATAAGAAAATAATAAAAAGTAGCAGAACTCCAAAATTCAAAGTGTTAGTGAATTGCACTAAATAATGTGTCTCGCCGAGGTGAGTAAAAATTTGTCATGCTGGCGTGCATACATACATTTTAGAAATTCAAATCTCCAGTATTGAGATTTTTCAGAATTTGATAAAATTTTGGACAATTTTTCCTAGGGTATTTGAGTATTTTTCAAGTGTTTTGTGAATCTGATATTGAATACTACAAACATATAAAACGTTTTCCCCTTTTACAACCAAATTTTTTTTTTTATATATATATGCATATGATATATGATGTGAAAATTAAAAAAAAAAGATTATTGAAATGTGTTTACGCTAGTGTGGTAAACTTTCATGTGCTCCGATGAGCCACGTCATTAGTTGTTGGCCGAAAATACAAGAACATGTATCGAATTGAAATTTCGTAAAATGTGGATTTTTTTTAATAATAATCGTGAAGACCAAGATTAAATTGAAAGTTGAGTACAAGGTGGTGCATTTTCATAGAATTAACCCTTTTTTTTAAAAAATTCCACAACTATATTCCACGCCTTCATTGCAAATATAATTTAACCATTTGTTGTTAATTAATTTAAAAATGATATATATTAGTAGGCATATAATTTTCATAATTATTTATATTTAATTTTTAAGTGGATAATAATAAAATAAAGGCAATAACTTAGAAAAAAATAGAAATTTTATTATTTATATTTTTTATTGTCTTTGATCATTTTGAAATTTTATTCATAATTTAAATTTAAAAAAATTTATAATTATAATATAAATGTAGTCTCATTATTTTAATTGTAAGGAAATTATGTTAATTAATAATTGAATAATTAAATTTGAAAAAACTTTAATGAATATGATAATATATTGTGAAAGTAAAATAAATCCGTTAATTAAATTTATTGACCAAATATTTTAATAGGTCACTAAAACGAACTGTGAATGGGGTCAATAATTACTAACTATGACATCAGAGTTGCCATATAATATTATAGTTTATTAGTTGTATATTAAAATTAAGCACAATCATTTTTTCTGAAAAGTAGGGTATTAGCAAATAAAAGTCTATGGTTCAAATTTAAATTTTGAATTTGTCTACTATTCAAATTTAAAATTTAAATTTATTACATGTATTTTGATAAATGATAATATTTTCATGAGACAATCAGTGCAAAATTCTTAATTACTTTTTATTTGTTAAATTAAACTTACTTTTTTATATAATCAGAAATTACGATTAACAAACTAATAAAATTGACAAAATTATGATTAAATAATATTAAAGAAAGTTGTATTTGTCATTCCACAAAAAATATAATTATGCATATTTAAAAAATTAATAAAATACATCTTATTTATTTAAGATCACACTTATTTATGCCTTTCCTTTTAATTTAATTTTATATTATAAAAATAGTTATATACCAAATAAAATTAGCATATTATCTTATAATAAATATATTTAAGTAAAATAAATAAATGAGAAAGTTGGGCCAAGATTTCATTAATGGCCCATGAGACCTATATCTAAACCTAAAATTTCAGAAACCCACTTATCCACATTGAAGTCTTGGTTCTCTTCCTCAGTCATTACGACGGATTTTCCGAGGGAGTATTTGTTATTTTATACTCCCTCTGTCGGCAGGAATTTGCACACTTTCTTATTTGAACGTCTCACACAAATTTGCACACTATTAAAAAATGAAGCATTGATTTACGTGCACACTCACAAATTTTTACACATATTTATCCATATACCACTATTTTATATATAAAATTATTTTTTCTTAAAAAATGTGCAGCCGTAGAGCGCAAATTCCTACTGGATGGAAGGAGTATATTATTATAATTAATATTATGTTGGAGCGTGTATACACTTCAAAAACATGTGGGTGCAGGTAACCAGGGCCAAGAGGGAAAAAGGTAAACATGGCTTCGCCCGGACTCGAACCGGAGACCTTCAGTGTGTTAGACTGACGTGATAACCAACTACACCACGAAACCACTGTTGACAAGGTTGCGCATTTTCATGTCAAGTCGATTGAGGTGAGGAATGCTAATTTAATTGTCATCATACCGGTCGATGTTGTCTCTTGCCCACCGGATCTGTTTCTCAGGGCGTCTTTCCACCGTCCACCGCCTATTCCGCACTTCAATTAAACATCGACGAAAACCTACGAAAGGTTTTGATTCCTCTTTCTCGCTCCTCATCTCACGGTGGCAACCACGCCGTATTATTTGCTCTCTCGTCCATCGCATGCGCCTCCGTAATTTACATTGTAGCGCGCACTGCTGCTGATTTACACTGGTAAATTACTAATTCAATGTTATATTCTCTCTGAATGGGATTTCGTATCCTTTTTCTACTATCGACTTAATTGCAGTTGGTGGAGGTTTTGTAAGTTGAATTTGTGATCAGTGTAGATGAGCTTCTAACTGTGACAATGTTCCATGAGCGAATTTTGGTGATTGTGTATATTACACTATGTAAGAAAAGACATTTCACGTTATGAATTTATGAACTCGTCTGATTATTGCTCATAATCTTGTGATGTGAATTTGACTTTCTATGCGTTAAAACTCTCGAATCCGTACTCAAACCAAATCCTCCAATCCAAAAACTGCTTAATAGATTTGTTCCGAATAAAATTCGCGTTTGTTGAGTTTTTCTTTGATGGGGAACAACATATGAAACACATTTTTCTGCTCTCCTCGTTCAAGAGTCAGTAAACTGTATCCAAAATCTAGGGAGTGCTTTACATAGACAAGACTATACATTTATGCACTTGATACATACAATTAAGTACAAAATTACCATTTTACAGGGTTTGCATTCTTTAATTTGAGGAAAATGGATCTTAGGTGAAGATGTTTGACAGAATATTTCACTGACCAGTTGCATCTATTTTTTTGTCTGCTATTTCAGTGATTAGTTTGACATGGCATGGATAGCATTAACCTTATCAGTACTTGTGCTCTGGTTTGCTTCTCTCTGCAAAGTTTTTCTTGGATCTTCCTCTGCCTTAAAAACAACATTCTTAGATGGTGGGTAATTCATTTTCTGTGTTCATAAGCATATATGAAATGTTTTAAACTGCAGCATTAGAATTCTGCTTCTTGATAATTGCTTTCTCTCTGAGTAAAAGCATTTAGCGTCCCTAATTGGCTGTCGTAAATGTGTTTGTGCGGTAATTTTTTTACTGATCTCCATTAATTTTCTTGTTGACTTGTTTATGCCAGACAGGAGTTCTAGAAGGAGAAATGTCTTATTAGTTATTGCACATCCTGATGATGAGTCTATGTAAGATTGAATCTTAAGTATTGTAATTTGATAGAGAGAACCTGTTAACTGAAGATTATCAGAATAAAATGAACGATAAACATATTTGAAGCCCTGCTGTAGAGAAAAATTCTAACTGAATTCACATCTTCTCTAAGCGTTTTTCTGCTTGATCCAATTATTGCAATACCATTGTTCACATTTATATATTCATTAATTATTTCCCACTGCAGGTTCTTTGCTCCAGTGATTAATTTCTTGATTTCAAGGGGTCATAATCTACATGTACTCTGCATGTCAACTGGTAATGCTGCCACATGACATATATCATCCCCAAAGTAACTTTATATGTTTTTCAGTAAGTGCCACTGTAATATGCACTAGTTGCTTGTTTCCTAATAATTAGGAGTTCAAAAAGAAGAGCGTTATATTATTAGATTAACAAGGTCTTTAAATTAAGACATTGAAACTCGACTCCTTAACTAATTTGAGATGCTGATAACTGAAAAGAATTCCCTCATGCAAAAGTGATGCAAGACGGTTTACTAAAGATCTATGGGTAATATTGAGTTCACAAAACTTGAAGCATCAATATTTTCTGCTTAAATGACTATGGCTGTTCCTTAAATTAGAGCTTAGAAGATTGACTTACTTTGGCTTTCATAATTCTTGATCTTCCATCCACATTAACTGACTCTGGTTATCCACCGTAAATTCTGTACATGGAATGTAGCTCTTAACAGAGATGAGAATATGCTCAATCAGAGTCACTTTCTTCTCATATGTTGCTCAGTGTTCTCAGAGTTAATGACAATGTTGCTATTATAGGCAATGCAGATGGCTTGGGAAGTATCAGAAAAGAAGAGCTTTACCTGGCTTCTGCCATTCTCAAGGTCCTTGCATTTTCTTTTTCACTGTTATCTATATGCAAAAAACCATCTGTATTATTTGTGGGAGTTGTAACTTCAGCAATAAATTTATTCATTTTAATAATTAATGCTTTGTGTATTTCAAAAGTAATTTCTGATGTTTTTTATCCCCCCAAAAACAAAAATCACCCTAATTGAATGTACGCAGATTCCAACCAACCAAGTGAAGATTCTAGACCATCCGGATTTACAGGTTTCTTCCTAAACTACCTCCTAATTTGAATAGTGTTGTTTACCTCATAAGTATACTGTTGCTAATATAGTGCGGCATTGCAATCAGGATGGTTTTGGAAAAGTGTGGAACTGGAATTCGTTGGCAAACATCATTAATGAGGAAGCACGCATCCATAATATTGACGTAGTAAGATTTGGTTATTCAATGGGCACTTGTTTTGAGATTTTTAGGATTTCTTATACTGCATTACTGTTGGTTGCTATTATATGCATCTGTGTGCTATCTATTTTTATGGCTTTACAGCTCTTGTTATATTTTTTTCTAGATAATTACATTTGATGATCATGGTATCTCTGGACATTGTAACCACCAAGACGTACATCAAGGAGTAAGGTATTTGTAAGTTGAACTTATGAATCATGCTCTTTAGGGAATTATGTCATTTGTTACCTAAGTCCAGTGTTGAAAGGTTCATATGCATAGATAGTTACATGATAAGCTTGAGAAACTGGTTATGATTGTTGCATTCAAGAATTGAAATTAAATAGGTACTTTCTTTGTATCTCAGAAAACTATTGCATGATGCTACTGGAGGGCCTATTGAAGCGTGGGAGCTTGTAAGCTAGCCTTTGTTCATCATTTCGCCTTTTATCTATATTCGAACTTTACCCTTTGTAAATTGAATATGTATTATCTGATAGTCCTAAACTTACCTTCCGTAGTTTCTCAACTTTTTCTGGAGCCGTGTGTATCATGTTTTCTACTTTGACGCTATGAGGCATATTGCTTGTGGTGATAAGTAGTTAATCATTTTCAGGTGAGTCCTAATATAGTGCGCAAGTACATTGGACCAGTAGATGTTTGGTTATCCACCTTATTTACCAGATGTCAGAGAAATAGACAAACACATTGCTTGCTCAACTTAGATCTCCGTAAAAGTTATGCTGCAATGGCTCAACATTCTAGCCAATGGGTTTGGTCAGTCTTACCAATTCTTTTAGCATTTGCTCATTTTGATACCATTACAGAGTGGTGGTGATTGGTGTAATTAGATTGTCACTGACTTTTACTTCCTATTGCAGGTTCCGGAAACTTTTTGTGGCGTTTTCAAGTTGCACCTACATTAGCACTGTTAGGAAATTAGAATGAGTTGCTTTTCATGGCTTCATATAATTCCAAACTTTAACCAGTCGAGGCGATCGACTTATGTCGTTCAGATGAGGCATTAGTTGGAAAGTTGATTTGATGTCAACTGTCAAGTGTGCATGATATCAGATAAATTGGACAAAATCAGACCATTGATGTGATACTGTATGCTACTTATGTTTGTTGAGCTGTTGCTTGCACTCTGTTGTTTGTAAAGGACAGATTGGTCGTAATGGTCGACTGTTGAGATGGTAAAGTGAATATTATTGAATTCAGGATACATGTCTGTTAAGGGCTCATTTGGTTCGTAAGATAAATGTATCTATCCGTCGAAAACATGCATGTTTTCGACGGATAGATACTTTTATCTTACGAACCAAATGAGCCCTAAGTTTTTGGTGTACTTGACGAACAAATTCTTTGTGGAACCTTTTAAATTGAATTTATCTTATATCTTTTCATTAATATATTTTGTATTTATTGTCTAATCAACTTACCTACTTTGAGGAGTTGGAATATATTTTTTTTTCTTGAAAAGAACGACAGTCTAAATTTTTTTTAGCAAATCTTGCGAGTAAATTTCATAAACAGAATTGGAATGATATCATAAATTTAGAGGGCCGTCGTATAATCTCATATAAAATTTTAACAGTTTCTTTTACTATTTTTTCGTCAATATTTTTCAGAAAACGCTTGGTGCGTGAATATTAAAGAATAATTCTATGAAATTAATAATAATTTTTTATTTAATCTATTTTTTAAAAAAATTTATTTATATATCTTTATATTATTATATAAAGATGAAGTTTTGAAATCAACCAGAATGCTCGATTTTGAAATTCCTCTCTTCTCATTAACTCTGGCAAAAAAAATTAATGTCGACCTTATATTTTAAGTGTTATATTATTATATATATATATATCTACATATATATCTTATATAAATCTCATAAATATATTGATAATATCAAATCATATATCTTATTTTTTTAATCTCAACCGTTCATCTTAATTTCTATACTTCTATAAATTTTAACTCTATAAAAATTATTATTCTTATCTTATAACCTTATTTCTGCGTGCGTCTCTTTCTTCTCCTTATTTCTTTTCTGATGTTCTTATTTATAGTATGATATTATAATTGTTTATCTATCTTTTTATGTTCAAATTTTTTTTTTGCAGGTTTATATTTTACATCTAACAATTTGGTGAAATAATATTTTTCTACAACACAATTTTTGTAATTTTCTTTTAGATGTAATGTTTAATTGCTACATTGCACATCTATTTAATTTAAAATTTTGAACTCACATATTAACGCAAATAGATTTTATAAAATATTATATTTACAATAATCGTGAAGCTCATGATTAAATTAAAAGTTAAGTAAAAGATGGTGTATTTGTATATAATTAACCCTTTATAGAAATCAATTATTATCATATTAATCACATATTAACGCAAATTTCATGGTTAAATTTTATAATGTTTTTTATTTTTTAATAATAATGAAATAATCTTATAAAATATTATATTCTTAATTTTCTTTTAATATACTCATAATAATAAAATTTATAATTCAAATCTTTCTCGATTATCTTTAAATATAAATACATAAGTCTTTAATATTTTTTTATTTTCTTCAAATATGACAAACTAAATCTTATATATTTTTTAATTTTAATTCTCATTTCAATTCTATAAACATGTTAAATTAGATTTTTTATTACAAAATATATTTTAATTCTAAATGATACTATTTCTAGGAGTTATTTTTTATTTAATTTATCTAATTAATTATAAATATGTACTCAAATCAATACAAAAAAATCAAGCAAATCAAATAAAAATAGATTATCTTATAATTGAGTATTTTATTTATTAAAAAATTAAATAAATTACAAAAAATATATAATTGTTTCTCTAATATATTCAAGTTTTATTTCATACCGCGAAATTCGCGGGTATAAATACTAGTAATAAATAATACTAAACAAAAATAATCTTTATTAATCCTCGTTCGTTTTTATTCCTCGCACTCAATCTCTCTATGATTTCTACTTAAACCCAGATAGTGTGGGTTTAGTTTCTATTCTAACATTAAACCCTAACATCGAAACGGTAACATCAACGAACCACGTCACTAATCCGTTACATATGTGTGATCATTGCACCAAATGGTAATGCTTCGATTGTTAATCTCATCGCATTGCCGCGCCGGTGGCCGTTACATCGCTCCGGCAACTCTGCGGTACATCTGTTCGACGACGCATCTCAGCGGATGGATGGACAAGGTGAAAGGAGTTTTTACTGGTCGGAAGAGCGAACCGCAGTCTTTTACCCTTCTCCGTGAGTGATTAGTGATTACTCACCCCCTCCCCGGTAATTAATTTTAAGTGGCGATATTCTGCTGAATTTTTAATGTGAACAGAGTTCGCTGAGCAGATGAGGACAGCTAGGAAACTTGGGAAATTGAAGAACTACGTAGTAGGAAGAAGCAGTGAGGCCACTTTTTCCGATGCGTTTGAGAAGCAAGAAGGCATAATTCGGTATCTAGGGGGTGTTGATCCTACTGGGGAGGTCGGTTGCGTCGCTTCCCCTTTTTATTGATTGCATGATATCTATTGTTTTCTTAGGCAATCATGTATTTCGGGGTCTCTAATTGCTTTATGCACCAGCTACTTTTCTATTATGTATCTAGTTCTTAATTGAGAATTTTCTACTTGATAGTATGCAGGCATATGAGAAATAGATTGAAGCTTTTGTTCCCAATTCTGTAAATCCTCTACTTTTTTCAATTCTCAAGCCTTTCTGTGTAAACAAAAGGATCTTTAACCGACCATTGCTTGGACCTCAGAATTGTTATGGTCATAGATAAGATTTACTGATTACAAGTCGCAAGATATCTGATTAATTGGATGGTTAAATGCGGATGACAAATGCTACCTTTTCAATTTTAATGTCTTTATAATTATATATATTATGAAGGATTCAAGGGAAGAAACTCTAAGGAAGGATTAATTTGCTCATAGTTGTTGGAATACCATCAAATATTTAAGTTGTATCACATTATTGTGTACAAAGTGCAGTTGCTGTAATCTCTTATTCAACAAGGTTTGTCCATCAGTTGTGTTACCAATGGTTTAAGAACCCCAAGAAAAGCTGTTTGACTTGATACTCTTTTGACCAACCCTGAGGTATTTTGTCAGGCTTTGATATACCTATTCAGACATTATTGAGAATAATTTTTTTTAGGACATACCAACTGTAATCTTCAAATTAAAATTGCTGGAATTGTACTATTGTCTTATAAACATTTATGTTATAAGCTTGTTTTTCACTTAATGTTGGCTATCATCCCTGAAGCACATCTGCCAGAAGATGCATCCTGACTCCAGATTTGGAGGTTCAAGGTTGTGAATGTAGCTTTTGGACAGAAAGCTAGAAGTTGTTGCATCTTCATTTTGCAGCTTTGGATAATGTTTATTTGTCCTGCTCTCTTGTCTATCTGCACTCCCTTTTTTTAAAAAAATTTAAAAATAATGGTGCCTTTTCAGGGATGGTCTTTGGTTTATCTAAGAAAATTTCTTGTTGGTTCATCCACTAAGTAACTGTTATTCAATTTCAACAATCACTGTCTTCCTCATTCAATATTTCAAATTATTCAGCATCCAAGTAGTTGAAATTATTGAATGACATTCTTAGCCTAATGCACTTTATAATATTATGCTATAAGAAGTCATCTTTGATACTCTGAGAATAATATATTAGGAATGCTTTAGTGGTATCTGACATTCCTTTTGCTTCATATTTGCTGCAGAATATTGGGCCCAGTCAAAAGAAAGAAGCAGCAAAACAGTGTAATTGCACAGTGGCAGATATTGAGAATACCTTATCAAAGTTTACATGGGCAAAAGCAGCACAGGCAAAGATGGAACAACTTAAAGCTGAAGGCAAACCACTGCCAAAGAGCATGGCAGAGGTACTAATCATAGAACACTAAGTTTCTAGTTTTCCATCGTTGCTATAAGTTTTTTTTTTTTTTTTCCTTCAATTGGTTGGTGAATTTATATCCCTTCGACAAATCTAATGGTTTTACCAGAGAATAATTAGTTACAATTCCTGAGGTGATCGACATTCATGTACATCTAAATTAATAAGGTTTTAAAACGCATCCACCTGCTGTGATGCTTGTTTCTTACATATAGCGTTAGCTGTTAGTTTGCTTCACGTTGTAAATTCACTTTCCAAATATTGCCTTGATTCTTGAAGCACTATTGTTATTAACTTATGCATGAGTGAAGAAATAAATGGTTTTATATGTCAATGGCGTTCTTTTTCTAATTTTTTCTTAAATATTAATTATTCATGGGTGAAGGAATAAATGGTTTTATATGTCAATGGCATTCTTTTTCTGATTTTATGTTACATATTAATTATTCACTTGTCAAGGCATATCGAATTGCAGATTCAGAAATTAATGGGATCAACCCCCTTGGATGTTGCAAGATCAAACTTGGCCAAAAGTGGGCAAATAAGTAGGAATACGCCCTGCCCCTGCGGGTCTAGAAAGTTGTATAAAAGGTACTTTCTTAGTTTTGATATACAAGAGGAAGGTAACTGAGTCTACACATGTGTTTCTTGTTGTACTCAAGTGTTATTACAAATACCATTTAACACTCAAGAACAAAGGGTCTGAGGTCAGGTGACTAGACTTTGGAGCTTACTCAAGACTGGTCGTTCTTAAAGTCAAAATACAAGTAGTATTCCAGCATGCTGACAGACTTTGTTTGTATTTACATGATTATAGCATGTGTCATGCTCCTAATTCTATAAAGCAATTTTTCGTACCATTTGTCCCGTGTGTTTACACTTTAAACTCATTGATCATTTGTGTGTGATTGCATTGAGTCTAGATTCTAGAATCTAGATCGCCAATGCAAAAAACTTTGGCTGAAAGGTTCAATGAATTGTTTCAATGTCTGGTCTTATTCAACTATGCCAACCTGGGTTCTTCAACGTCATGCCTTTATTGTACATATGAGAGAGTCTGCAATAGTGCATTTTAAAATTACAATATATATCATATAGTAATTTCAGAATTGTCTTATAAGCTCTTTTAATATTTGAAGGTGCTGCGGGAAGGACAAGAGCAGTTGACGATGAACTTGGTAAATCCCATTGCAACTCACCCCGACGAGAGCTGAAAGCAGGGGGTGACTGATCTTTACCTTCCAATAACAGCTGCTTGGATCATGTTCAAGATTAGATTTTTGTCAGTATGGTGGACATTCCCAAGGGTAAATTCTGTTACCAGTCATTCTTGACAAAAGGGTGACAAATTTGGTATATTTTAAAAAACGGTTTTAATTAATTCTACTCGGTCAAAGAGAACTTCCTTTGAAATAGGGAGACTGGTTATTGTGTATTGGCCATGTGAGTAGGATTGATTCTCAAAATAAAACGGATATGTGAGAGCTTGAGACCATTATTCTACTTCAGGAGAAGGTTTCTGTGAGGACGTGATTGCATGATTTTTCTGTCATTGTCGTCGTCATCATCATCATTAAGGTCACGAATTAGCTTTCCTGATGGGTGAGTTTGTCATTATTGTTTAAATTAATGGAATTGATGTAACCTAATTTGTATATATTTTCAGCGTTTAAATCTTTCTGTTTTTGAATCACATCAAATTTTCCGAGGTCTTCGCCTAAAAATAGTTTTTTGTTAATTTCAAATTTTCAACTGTTGTTAAAATGTTGCTCTAATGTTTTTTTTTTTTTTAAATTTCCCCTAAATGACTTTTTCTCATATTTATAAATCAACCGTTCTCACGTCTACGCTCTATGTTATTTATCAAATTTTATTTCATTGTAATTTCTTTTTTAAACATGCCAAAAAAACTAATAAAAATGAGAAGAAGAAAGAAGCCATGCATAAATATGTTGAAGTGTGATTTAAGATCGATAGAAGTAACAAAATTGACATACCTTAAGTTTGTCGCTTATTAAGTGATGAAAATCATATGATCACATATCGTTCTAAAAGTTCAACGATTTGAATTTGATGCGTTCACTTCAGTCACTCACCTTTCTCTGACTACTTTTATTGGTAACCTTTGCAAAAGGTCACACGAAAATCAAGAAAAAAATAATACTCCCTTCATCATGTAGGAATTTGCACACTACAGGACGACACATTTTTTAAGGGAAATGTGTTTTATATATAAAGTAGTGAGTAGTGACATATGGGTAAATATGTGTATAGGTTTGTGAGTGTGCACGTAAATCAATGTTATCTTTTTTAGTAGTGTGCAAATTTGTGTGAGACGTCCAAATAAAAAAAGTGTACAAATTCCTGTGGGACAGATGGAGTAATAAAAAAATTTGTTTCCAACCATTTTGCCATGACTTGGGGTGGCCGACAGACCCGAGGCAGTGTGGAAATTATTTTCATTGGGTGAGACTTATTAAGATGGACCGGGCTTATTAAGGGGGTGGATCTTGAGTATAATAAAATGAGTCTGGCTTATTAATACAATTTGAAATCATTTTCATTTGGAAAGAACCAAAATCGGGAGCAGCTTCTACAAAATCAGGAGAATCAATTCGTCCATTTTCATTTGCAGCAACTGTAACTCCATTCCAAGAGAAGAAAATCGTTCGGCTTTCAAAAATGTCGTCCACTACTTATTCATTCTCCATAGCACGACGTAATTACACTCTCTTTCATTGTGGGGTGGAATTTCAAATACGCACCTCTTAGACTGAAGAAAATCTGGAAGATTAGTTTTGAAACAATCTATTTTTACAGCGTATTTTGAAATCTAGGTGGAGCCATTCAGTTACACAATCTATTGTAACCGGTAAATGTACTAAAATCAAAATAATTTTAAACGTATTGGACCAATTTCAAAAAGTGTGAAACAGGTGGACCGAATTTAAAAATGTGGCAACTGACAACTTATGGGGCATATAAAAATATAAACCCCATTAGTGTATATATATATATACACACACACGTATACTCCTATTTTCTTCGTCGCAAGAAGTTGAGTCCTCCCTCTGTTCTAGGACATTTTTCATAGTTGTACTGGACACGCGAACTAAGTACATGTTTGCAATATCTAGTAGAATTGAAAAAATGATATTAAGTAATTTTAATAGCAAAATAAAAAATAATGAGTGTTTTAAACTTAAGTGATTTTAAAAAAATGTGTTTGCAAAAGAAGTGCTTATAAAAAGGATATTGAGTATTATTTTATTGGGGAATGTGTAGAAGTGCATAAGTAGAAGTTAAAAGCTAAAAATTGTTGCTTGACCAAAAGTAATAATAAACACTTAAAATAGTTATTGAAAACATGTTTTAAGTGCTTTTATTTAAAAAATAAATATTTTTACTTTTTATGTTGAGTTTGCAAACATGCACTAAAAAAAAGTGAGTATGTGAGTGTAAAGTTAAATAATAATAAAAATATTTTTATGAATTTTTTTAGTGTAAAAAATTTTCTTTTTATGTGTGTGAAAGTAGAATTAGAACGTTCAAATAAGACAGTAATTTTGGACAGATGGGGTATTTTTTACTCCCTCCATCCCAGAGGTGTTTTCACATTTGAGATGACACAATTTTTAAGAAAAGTAGGGTAATGTATAAAGTTATATTATTAAAATAATAAGATTATTTAAATTGAAAGTAAAAGTAATGACATTTTGTAAATATGTGAATATTGTGAGGATAAAGTTAAAGTAATAATTTATATTTATAGGGTGCGAAAACAACCGTGGGATGGACGAAAAAGGAAATTATGGAAACAATTATGAGACGAGGGAGTATTATCCAAACTAAGAAGCTACGAAATAAATCACTAATTCCGCCCCGATTCTTCAATCCCTCTTGGACTTTTTCCCTGAAATTTCCAGACTAGTACTTGATTCGTTTATGGGGTTAAAAATTATTTTGAAAAAAAAAAAATTAAAGTTGAACAAAATTATGGTTTTTAAGCTTCAGCATTAACACTTGCAGTCAACAGCAGCCCTTGTGAGTCAAATTGTGTTTGTTTGCAGAAATAGTTGAAGAGTTTTTTTTTTTTTGAAAGGAAATAGTTGAAGCAGAAGTCAATGCAAACTTGGATTAGGTTTAAAAGGTCAAAATTTACTTTGTGTGGACGCGCATTCTCATACTCAAACTCAAACTCAACACACGGTTGATTTTTTAGTTGACTGAAAGTCAATGCATCAAATCCAGATGTATAGCAGAACACAGTCTGTTGTTGCTAATTAATTAGCAAAAAAAGTGTGATGAATGCAGGAGGAGGGGTGTGAATTCGAGAAGCACTTGAAGGAACTAAGATTCTCACGTGACAAACTTAAGGGTGGATTGGTTATATGGAGTCTGTCCTAAGATCTCATTATCACTTCAGCAGATCAGGATGAGAAAAAGGATCAAACTTGTACTGAAGGAAATGAGTGAAGTGACAATCAAGCTGTGGTGTCTCATACAGTTTTGGGCAATCGAGCAGCATGTCTACCTCACCACTTTTAACCAGCCTTTTGCGGTTGGCCATCAGCATTCAGAGAGCGTTGCATGCGTCAGCGCTATCGTGTGGACGAGGAAGCTAATGAGGAAGAATTGGGTGTACAGAAGCAAATGCTTAGAGTATGGACCGGACTTGAGATTCTACTCTGACAAAGAGTTTCCATTTCGTGATGATGCCTATGCTTGCGGTCTAACAACTTATTGCGCTTTGAAGACGTGGATAATTTCTATTGCATCATTGAGATTTTGCATAAGAACTTTGATGTTTCTAATACGTTTCCGACGATGCAAAGTTCCATAGAGGTTTGTTTGTATCTCATACTTTGTTTTACAACAAAACAATCGATCGAGCTTAGTGTCTTGTTTTGTGTTCATTTCAGTATTTGCATGCAGACAGTGCAGTTGAGAACCACTCATCACAGTTTGGAGAAGGGCCCACCCAAGGTAACAGCTTTAATTATGCTGATGAAAATTATTGATATATATTCTAATTGCTTCTATAAGTATCACCATTGAAACTCTCTGCTCTCTCATGATTGCTTTACTAAAAGTTAATGCATATATGTTGGTATTATTGTATGCTCAACTCAGGATGTGGATAATGAAATTATAGAGATGCTTCAGTTGGCTACAAGGACAGTGCCTCAGATGCAGAGAGCGCACCTCGCTTTGGATGTCCCGATAAGAAAAATAACTTGAGTTGCATGGAAATTGCAAAAGTCATAGTTGCTGAGACAAAGTTTATAAGCAAGGATCGTAAAGCTTTTCACAGTGATGCCTATGCATTCCACCATCTAGGAATAGGAGAATGTACAAATACATCTGCGAATACAATGATGTCGTTTGGTAACAAGCCCCGCATTTGTCAAAATGTATGTGATTTTCGCATATCCGAGAACCCTTTTGCACATTATGCCCAGAAAGAAAGGCTATCCTTTTGTTTCGCAGTTCGTCTTCATAATAGCACAAATGACTTTGTAGTAGTGGAATTCTTTCTTCAATTTAACAATAGAGAAGATGAATTTTCCAGGTTCTGCCTCCCCTTGATATTAGGATTGATGAAGATGAAGCTCAAAAAATATGAGCTTGCATATAAAGGAGAATTAGGAGATGAATTAGAAGTTGAAGTAGTTGGAGAATCCAGTGTGCTTAGATTTGAGTCTATAAAATACAATCATCAGACCACAGAAGCACTTATGATTTTGATGGAAATAATGGGGTGTGCCGAAGTTCATTGGCCGTTAGATTATTTTCCAGCAAAGGCCAACTTACGTTGCATAGAATCATATGAAGAGCAGAATAAGTGGGGATGGGTGTTTTGGAGCCACAGAAGTGAAGAAATATTCCAGGAAAGGATCAAATGCCTAATGATCAAAATAGCAGGTTGTGCAGTTTTGGTCACCTAATTTGAATGGCGATAAGTGTTATCTAGAAGCTTCAGGACAACCTTTTCGTCTTGATCATCCTTCTCATGAAGACTTAATCTATTTCATGATGCAATGCATGGGACATCGCTATTACGTGAGTGGGAATGCGGGAACAGAACTCGGACCCCCAGGACGTGTCTTCTTAAACGGGCATCCAGAAATCACCCCTAACTTGTGCCTCTACTCTTGTACAGAGTTTCCACTTACAGACCATGCTGTGCATGTTGGTCTCAAATCTTACGTTGCTTTACCCATTTTTAAATTGAATGAGCCCCAATGCCTTGGGGTGCTAGAGCTTATGTCTTTTGGTAACTCTACTCTTAAGATCATTGGAGAAGAATTAGAGGTACTCACTCTTTTTTTTTTTTTTTTTCTCTCAAATATATTTGAAAACTTAGATGTTATAAAATAACATTGGATTTGTGCAGGCTGCAAATCTGAGTTCAACCCATATCAACTTCGAGCCAGCACGTTCCCTATCAGGCAATGTAAATAAAACAATACTTCAAATTTCATGAAACTTAAATGCTCAAGATTGCAAATATTTCCAGTAATATTATTTTTCTCATATAGAATGATGAATTCTGGGAATTGGCATCCACTGAGCTTCGGCGGGCCTGTGAGTTGTTTGCTGAAATTTCCCAGCTGTATGCTGCAGAGGTTTGGATCCCTTACAAAGAATGTCCTACTAAAAACAATACAAATTTTTGCATGGAACGAGTACGAACCACTGAGATAGGAGCAGAATTGGATCCGCCATTGTATCACGTTCAACATGTAGAAGTTGGGAAGGGGATAGTTGGAATGGCCTTTGCATCTGAAAGCAAATCGTGCTTCTGTCGCAGTTCATGTGAATTCAGCATAGCTGACCGATCCCTTGCTCACTGTGCGCCGAGAGTCTGGTTGGATGTATGTTTTGCAATTTGTCTGCGGAGTCACCACACTGATGACCTTGTTTACGTTCTGCAGTTCTACCTCAAGGGAACTTGTCGAAAATATGAATATTTCAGAACCTTTTTGTGTTCGCTGCTACAAATAATGAAGCAGACACTCAAAAGCTTTAGAGTTTCGTCAGGGCAAGAACTAGGGGAGGAGTTAGTCGTTGAGGCTATGGAATTTTCACAAGTGAATGAGCTGGATTTCTGTGGATTGGACCAGTCGGATGGCCTTCAAGTTACATTTAAATTTGTCAACTACATTCCGAAGATAAGCAAGTGGAATCTGTTAGAGTTGTTGCATATGAAGAGATAGGACAATGCAGTGCTACCACAACAATTTTGAAGATAAAGGACACAGAGAAGGAAATAGAGGGGAGAAAGGTGGAGAGAAAGAAGGCGGCAAAGGATATAGAGAGGAGCAAGGGGAAGAAAAGGGAGGCAGTGGCAGAGGAAACAATGCTGAAACCATTATTTGGGAGGAAACTGGAGGATGCTGGAAAAATACTTGGTGGTGAGTCTCAAAATTCTCCAAAAGTTTCTTGTTTTAACTCATGGAATTCACTACTTAAAAAACTCTAGCAGTTCATAAATCAACAATAAAGCGCGTGTGCAGAGAGAATGGCGTGAAGGAGTGGCCGTGGATGGAAAACCACAAAAACAACATTTCCAGCTTTATGAAAGACCAGAATACCTGCAACCTTCCTCCCCAAAGTGCTCGTGGTCCCATTGTCGATCCAAAGGTGAATATGGTGGTAATAAAGGTGAAATATGAAGACGAGAGTTGAGTCGTGCCGCTCAGCAGGACTTGAGAAGCTTCTGAACGAAGTGGGAAGGAGACTAAATTTGAAGGTTGGAAGTTTTAAGTTGAAATATTTGGATGAGATCCTTCTAGCCTGTGATGATGATTTGCAGCATTGTCTCAAGAGTCCTATTGCAATGGACAAGCCTTATATTCAGGTGTTTGTTAAACTAATCTGACAGAAGCACTCTGTGCATATTCTTGAACCCTCTAAATTACTCAACATTCCTTTTTTCTTTTTCAGTGTGCTCTTTTTTCCTATTATCATTGCTTATTACCATGTTTGTAATGATTTTTACATATTTATTCTGTAATGGTCAAACTGCCAATGTTCTTGAGGATGGTCAATGTGGGTTCCGTGCTGTTGCTAAATCGGGTTTCCGAGAGGAGGCCTGGGGTAGGGTTCGGGTCGAGCTTAAGGAGGAATTAAGATTGCACAGAGATTTATACTCAAAAGTATTCATTGAGAAACATGTGGTTGATGATGTTATGAATAAGCTGAAAATTTTTTACACCATTTTTGCTCCCGAGTATAATTGGTTTATGTTGCCAGAGATGGACCACCTTATTGCATTGACATACAACGTAATATTAGTCACACTGTCGAATTCCATGTGCAACACATTCTTACCTTTTAGGACTGGCACCAACAAAGCCGAAGTGCATTTGTATTGGATTAGTCGAACAAAACAAATATTTTATCGTAACACTTGCTATATAACTTTCATGGACATTGCTATTGATTATGTATAATCACTATCATTTGTTGTAAGTAGAAATCACTGTATCAAGAGCTTGTATTCACATGTTGATGTAGAAGTGCTTTTTCGTTAACTAGATTGAGAGTCCAATGCAATGTAATAATAATTTGCAAGAATTTCAGAAATTAGATTACAACCAAATAAAATGAAAAGGGAACCAACGGCTGAGATAACTGACTGCATCTCTAACATTATTTGCACACTAGAAAATATTAATCTTGTGAAATATTATTATCAAATATGTAATCTAATAATCAATCCTTACCCACACAGTCGCTCTTCTCCACCATATCAATCATGTTATAATATATGCAAATATATTATTATATTTTATGGATATAATATTAGATATATCCAGTGGGCTTTAGGCCCACAAGACTTAGGGTTAGATATCCTTTATATATTGTATCTTCTCTTTGTATTCTCAACTATTCTACACATTCATTGTAACGGCAGTTCTTAATAGTATAATCTCCTGGCTTGGTCGCCCCCAGACGTAGTCACTTTGTGACGAACTGGGTCATCAATATTGTCCATTTACTTTTATGCTTTACGCTTTCCTCTCAATATTACAACACGTTATCAGCACGAGCCTCTACGAGCGTTAAGGATTTACGAGAGGATTGCTCCAGCACAATTTTCAGATCGGATTCAAAACTCACCCTCTGATTTTATTTGGAATTTATTAAGCGAAAATCAGTGAGTTTTTATTTAATGTATTTTCTGATATTAAAAGGCATGTATATCCTGAGTTATATGATTATTCTGCAAATCATATGATTAAACGTTTACTGCAATCTGATTATGATTCATACGCCTATTTGGATATATTTGATACATAAATCCATGCATCTGATTCTGCTTATATGCCTTCATATCTCAATATCATATGCGGATATTATTCTGTGTTATGCCCTGTTATTTTTGTTGATTCATATGTACGTATGTGGCTTTTATGTGCTTCTGATGTTGATGAGCATAACAAAACCCTTGGACAACAACAATTTATCCCCGATCGAAATTCCTTTTCTCTACTGTTTGCAAAACAAAACCCATTCGTTTCTGATATTTTTGCAAACCCTTTTTCCAAAACGAATTCCTCGAAACCCTCTGTTTTGTGAAAACAATTCTGGAATTTTTTTTCTCTCACCAGAAACTCAGGAAATCAAAATCGGTTACAAAAACCCAGGACACAATTCTGATTTGCAAATTTTCCTTTTTCGAAAATAGAAAATCAAAGTTTATTTTTCAAAACCTGGATTCAAAGCAAAATTGTTTTTCCAGAAAACAATTCGATTTCAAAGCCATAAATCGAAAATCCCCAAATCTGTAAATTTTGAAACCTGGCGTTTTGATTTGTTCACTGAGACTCGCCTAATAGCCGTCGCCGCTTGTGTGTCACGCGCCACCGCCTCTGTTCGCTAGAAAACGAACGATGGCACGTAGGCCCCCTGAAGCGGGCCGCGACGCCTCCGTTGCGACAGCAACGAGCCTATACGCGACGGCGCGAGTCCTTGCGTGCATCCGCGAACGGCGGCAGAAAGCCCCCCTCCGACGGCGCGATGGCCTCTGTTCCGGCAGACGGCGCTGCGCGCGGCAGGTATGTGCGACGGCCAGGCGGCGGACGGCGGGCCCCGAGCCACGTCGAACGGCGACGCCGCATCTGATGGCGGAAAATCAGCCCCAACTTCGCGCTGAAAATCCGCCCACGTCCGCCTTTACTCGTTCAATCTTGATCCAAGACTCTGAAACCCTATTGTTTTGGGTCATTAATTCATGGTTATGGGCTTCCTTTTATTTGTTTGGGCTTAATAAATTCAGCAGTCCAGACCCTTAATAAAAACAAAAAATTGTTTTGGGGCCTGATTAACAATACCAATAACTTTGGTATACTGGCCAGTTTTTGGGCCTCCCTTATTAATCAAAATGGGCCGTGCCCTACTAATAAAAAATATTAATTAATAATAATATTAATTAATTACTTAGGCCAATTTTTTTTAATTGATTGGGCATTTTATTTTTAGTCGATCCTAATTAATTTGGATCCTAACAATTATTTTTGGGCCCGAAGTCCCATTAATAAAATTCATAATGGTATCATGAAGCCCAAATCATCAATTTTTTAAAGGCCTTATTCAATAATTATTTTTGGGTTAAAGTCCCATTAATAAATGTGTCTCACAAGTCATACACCCAATCCTTTATCAAATACACCCCTTTTTAATAAATTGTCATTGCATTTTTTTTCTTAAGCCCTATTTTTTTTAAAAAAATTGCTACAACACAATAATAAATTCTAAATTTATTAGTTCTTTTTCTTTGTAGCAACAACAATGTCAAACATCACCAAACGCGAATTTGATGAACTGGCACTAGATGGCCACAATTACTTGACATGGGCTTTAGACGTTGAAATCCACTTAGCTTCAAAAGACTTATCCGACACCACCACTCAAGGGTGGAAATCCACTACTGCCCAAAAGGCACAAGCTCTTATCTTCTTAAGACATCATCTTCACAAAGATCTTAAGAATGAATACCTCACTGAAAAAGATCCATCAATGTTGTGGAAATCCCTCCAGGATCGATTCCAACAACAACAAAATGTGATCCTCCCCGAAGCCAGACATGCTTGGACAACACTTCGTTTCCAAGACTTCAAGTCTGTGACGGAGTACAACTCCGCCCTACATCGCATAGTTTCACAGCTCAAGCTGTGCGGTGAACCGATCCCTGATGATCAGTTGATCGAGAAAACTCTTTCCACATTCCATGCTAGTAACCTTGTACTCCAGCAGCAGTACAGGGCCAAAGAGTATCAAACACACTCCGATCTTATTTCTGCACTTCTAGTTGCAGAAAAGCACAACCAATTGTTGATGAAAAATCACAATACTAGACCGGTTGGCTCACAAGCTGTGCCTGAAGCACATGCTACTCGGAGGAACTCTAGAGGCCGTACACGTGGGAAAGGAAATGAGGCGAGTGGGGGACGCGGATCGACCCGAAGTCGAGGCCGTGGTAGGGGAAGAGGTAGAGGTCGCAACAATGCACAATCTAGTGCAACTGAATACAATGCACCTCAAGACAAACCATCGAGCTCAGGTGCACAGAATAAGCAACTCTGTCACAAGTGTGGATGCGACGACCATTGGTCTCGCCAGTGTCGAACTCCAAAACATCTAGTGGAGCTATATCAACGCATGCTTAAAGACAAAAAGGGAAAAGCTCCTAAAGGTGAATCACACCACACCAACCTGCCAGAAGCAGGCTTTGATATGGAGAAGGATGACCTCTTAGTGGGTGATACAATGACTGTAGACGCCTTTGGAGACAATGAGTGATCGACATCAACTTGCTGTTTACTTGCTTTATCTATTAGACTATTTGATATTACTTGCTACTTGGTTGGACCAGCATGTTTGACTGGATTTTATCTTGACTATTTTACATGATACTTTTATGGATTCCATTTATGAATGCTTATCGATGCTTTATTTTTTACAGTCAAATCCAATTGTCGATCACTATTGTCTACAAAAATAATTTAATACGTTCTTGATAAAATAGGACCTAAGTGATCCCTTGTGCGGCTGATCAATCAGCGTCTGTAATCTTGGCTCTCCTTAGCATTCCTCATATCTAAACGTAACCAAACATACACTTAAGTGCTTATGGAGATTAATGTGTTGTGCTTAGTAGATAGTGCTACTACACATACTATCTTAAAAGATAGACAATTTTTCCAAACATTAACCGAAAAGAAAGGAAGTGTAACTACTATTTCCGACGACGACATACAAATCGTTGGCTCCGGAAGAGCCTCGATCATTCTACCTATGGGTACCGAGCTGATAATCGAAAATGCTTTATTGTATCCACAATCAAAGCGTACCCTCCTCAGTTTCAAAGACATTCGACTGAATGGCTATCACATTGAAACAAATACTGAGGACAATAGTGAATATCTCTTGATGACTCACTATTTAAATTGTCATAAACACATCGTCGAAAAACTTCCATCTTTCTCGTCTGGCTTGTATTACACATACATCAGACCCTCAAATCTCCATATAGCTCTTAATCTAAAATTTAATGATCCAAACTCTTTCAAACTATGGCATGAGCGGTTAGGACATCCAGGACAAACTATGATGCGTCGGATTCTATGTAATTCATCAGGCCATAACATAACACACAACAGAATCCCTTCTGTTAATGAATACATATGTGATGCTTGCACAAAGGGTAAGCTAATAATTCGTCCTTCTAGTAGTAAAGTAAGAACTGAATCTCCTAAATTCCTTGAACGGATTCAAGGAGATATTTGTGGACCAATACACCCAGCATCTGGACCATTTCAGTACTTTATGGTCCTAATAGATGCATCCACTCGGTGGACTTATGTAACCATGCTATCCACTCGCAATACTGCTTTTGCAAAGCTTATTGCACAGATCATCCTGTTGAGATCTCAATTCCCAGATCATCCTATTAAATCCATTCGTATGGATAATGCCGGTGAATTCACCTCTAAGGCATTCGATGATTTTTGCATGGCACTGGGAATCAAAGTGGAGCATTCGGTCCCTCATGTTCATACTCAAAATGGTCTAGCTGAATCATTAATTAAACGTCTTAAATTAATCGCTAGACCACTACTACACAAAACGAACTTACCTGTTTCATGTTGGGGGCATGCAATCTTACATGCATCATCACTAATCCAATTCCGACCAACTGCATATCATGAATATTCCCCTATTCAACTCGTGCGTGGAAATGAACCTAACATTTCCCATCTGCGTACATTCGGTTGTGCAGTATATGTTCCAATACCACCACCTAAGCGAACATCTATGGGCCCACAAAGGAAACTCGGTATTTACATCGGTTTTGTATCTCCCACAATACTTAAATACCTCGAGCCTTTAACTGGGGATCAGTTTACAGCCCGTTTCGCTGACTGCACATTCGACGAAGATCTATTTCCGGCCTTAGGGGGAGAGAAAAATACCACAATTAATAAATGCCGTGAAATAACTTGGAACACAAAAGATCTTCAGTTCCTAGACCCACGCACAAATCAATCTGAACTTGAAGTTCAGAAGATAATAAATTTGCAATACCTAGCAAATAACCTGCCAGATGCATTCACTGATCATAAAGGAGTGACTAAGTCGCATATACCTGCGGTAAATGCGCCTCAAAGGGTTCAACTCCCTTTGAAGACAAATGTTAATCCCCCCATGCGCCAGAAGCGTAAAGGAAATATTAACATAAGCGAACCGAATTCGCGTAAGTGTAAAGCTAGCAAACACACTATGTCACCTCTAAAATCTCCTGAAGAGATTCGTCCTGCAGACGAAAATCAGAGTCAAAACGCACGTGCTAAATCAATTAATGACTCTGAGAAAGCGGAATCATCAGACCGATACCCTTTGGGAAATGAAGAGGATCTGGTCGATGTAAACATTGAAGTTTCAACAAACTTCGTAAACACGGGAGAAACTTATAACAGAAATACAACTGTTGTCGACAACACATTTGCAGCCTTAATTGCCTTCACCATTTCTAATAATGATCTAGATCCTGAACCCAAAACTATATCCGAGTGCCGGAAGCGCTCTGATTGGGTGAAATGGGAAGCTGCAATAAAGGCAGAGCTATACTCGCTAAACAAACGAAATGTTTTCGGTTCCATCGTTCGTACCCCGAATAATGTAGTCCCTGTTGGATACAAGTGGGTATTTGTACGAAAGCGAAACGAGAACAATGAGATTGTGAGATACAAAGCGAGGTTAGTGGCTCAAGGGTTTTCGCAGAGACCCGGTATCGATTTCGATCAAACTTACTCTCCTGTTATGGATGCCATAACATTCCGCTTCCTAATATCCCTGGCAGTTAAACTAAACTTAGAAATGCAGCTAATGGACGTAGTTACCGCATACTTATACGGATCATTAGATTCTGACATCTATATGAAAATCCCTGATGGATTAACTATTCCCCAAATGAGGAATAACGAACATCGTAGTATGTTCAGCATTAAGTTGCAACGCTCGTTATATGGCTTAAAACAGTCAGGTCGTATGTGGTATAATCGACTAAGCGAATTCCTCCTGAAGAAGGAATACGTAAATAACGAGGCTTTTCCTTGTGTCTTTACTAAGAAATCCCTTAATGGTTTTTGCATCATCTCGGTGTATGTGGATGATCTAAACATTATTGGAACAAGGAAAGAGATTGAAGAAGCAAGTTCAATCTTAAAAACTGAATTTGAAATGAAAACTTTGGGTAAAACCAAGTTCTGTCTCGGTCTGCAGATCGAGCATTTCCCTGAAGGAATACTGATACACCAATCAGCTTACCTAAAGAAAGTGTTGGAGAGATTCCATATGGATAAATCTCATCCTTTAAGCACTCCAATGGCTGTCCGTTCCCTTGATTTGGAAAAGGACCCATTCAGACCTAAGGAAGATACCGAAGAGCTATTGGGACCTGAAGTTCCATATCTAAGTGCAATTGGTGCACTGCTCTATCTTGCAAACTGCACTAGGCCCGACATTGCCTTTGCAGTCAATCTACTTGCAAGGTTCAGTGCCTCCCCTACGAGGAGACATTGGAATGGTGTGAAACATATCCTACGATATCTTCAAGGTTCTCAAGATCTTGGTCTTTTCTATCGAAGAAACCAAGACAACACGCTTATAGGTTATGCTGATGCTGGTTATCTATCTGATCCCCATAATGCGAAATCGCAAACGGGTTATGTTTTCCTCTGTGGTGGAACAGCCATTTCATGGAGATCTGTCAAACAAACTTTGGTGACCACATCGTCAAACCACTCAGAGATCATAGCTCTGTACGAAACTGCACGAGAATGTGTGTGGTTAAAGTCCCTTATAAAACACATTCACGATTCGTGTGGTATCCCTTCTGTTGACTTAAGCCCTTCAATTATCTACGAAGATAATGCTGCATGTATTGCACAAATGAGCAACGGCTATGTCAAAGGGAACTTGACGAAACATATATCCCCAAAATTCTTTTATCCTCACGAACTCCAGAAGAGTGGTGAGATCACGATAAAACAAGTACGCTCAAGTGACAATCTAGCTGATTTGTTCACTAAATCCCTTCCCACTTCGACTTTTGAAAAGTACGTACATGGAATCGGGATGCGTCGACTTGGAAGGTTGTTATCTTCAGGGGGAGTAACAAATGTTAAACAATCCTGATGATTGTATCCTCGAGGCCATTTGTAACACTCCACTAAGTAACACTTGCATTCTTCCTTGTCATATTATATCCAAGGGGGAGTGTTATAATATATGCAAATATATTATTATATTTTATGGATATAATATTAGATATATCCAGTGGGCTTTAGGCCCACAAGACTTAGGGTTAGATATCCTTTATATATTGTATCTTCTCTTTGTATTCTCAACTATTCTACACATTCATTGTAACGGCAGTTCTTAATAGTATAATCTCCTGGCTTGGTCGCCCCCAGACGTAGTCACTTTGTGACGAACTGGGTCATCAATATTGTCCATTTACTTTTATGCTTTACGCTTTCCTCTCAATATTACAACAAATCAATCCTCTTAATTTCTGGTTTTCGTTTATTCCATCCAAAATAATATCTTAATCAAAATCACGCCTATCGTCGTCATTCTCTCTCTCCCTCTCTCTCTCTCTGCATATTTGATTTATCGAGCAATCCGGAGCCATGGCCACCGCCCCAACTCTTTTATCATGGGAACCAACTCTTAAACGGAAAAACCATTTATATCACTCTCCTCAATTCCCTCCTCACGCTTCCTTTCCCTGTATCAGAATTCGTAAAAATCTTCAAAAACTCACCTTCAAATGCTTTTTCACCGCCGCCAACAGCAAACGCAATGAATTCTCCACTTCTGACCCAGAAATTAACCTGAATGGCTCGGGGGGAATGGAAATTAAGCAAAACCCAGTTGAGATTGTGGCTAAAACCATCGCAAGTGCACTCAGGGCGTTGCAGAAACCGGCGGTGGCGGCCGTGCTTGTTGGGCTGCTGTTGATGTATGATCCTAATTCTGCTTTGGCAGCTTCTGGGGGAAGGATTGGCGGCAATTCATTCTCTTCGCGGTCGTCAATGTCGTCGTCGTCTTCGAGGAGTTACTCAGCACCGAGAATGGGGGCAGGGTCTGGTTTTTCGTATTCTGTGCCCTATTATGCGCCCTCTCCTTTCGGTGGGGTTTTTTTTGGCCCTGCAGTTGGTATTGGATCCAGCTTTTCCCTAATTATGATTGCCTTCATTGCATTTGTTATGGTTTCCGGTTTCTTGTCTGAGGGTTCTGAAGGCAGTGTGCTCACAGCTACTGAGAAAACAAGTGTTCTCAAGCTTCAGGTATTGTGGTTTAATGGACAATATTTGGTGTTACTATTTTTCGTTTTAGTATATATCTACTGCTAAATCTTTGTGGCTGATGATGTATTTGTATAGAGTTTGTTATTAGGTAAATTATTGTTGTTGATGCGTAGCTGTCGTTATTAGATGATGCTTATTTGATTAGGATTACATCATTATCATTGAAATGTGAAATGGGAGGTGGATAAAATGTTTTGCTGGCGGCAATTCTTTAGGACACAAATACATGTTTAAAGACAACATATCTGTGAATCATGCTTTTCAGAATGTAGAAAATGCTATGTGGATTACAAATAGTTCATAGGATTTCATGTGAAAATAGGCAAATAAATGTTTCATTTGCAGAATAGTATTAGTCTCTCTTATCAGGGTTATGTTATTTTAGGTGTATTAGTTTCTAAATTAGTTTCACTGACATTTTCAGTACTTATTAGAATTATTAGTTTCACTCATGCACTGTCCTTGAGGTGAACTTGTATAAGAAGTTTTCTGTTTTGTTTCTTTGTTTTCTATGCTTATGGTTCTTTTAATTTCCCTAATGCTCTTCATCGCTTTTTGTTTGTCATAGGTTGGACTATTGGGCTTGGGGAGGTCACTTCAAAAGGATCTGAACCGAATTGCAGAAACTGCAGATACATCCACCCCCGAGGGTCTTCACTATGTATTGACTGGTAATTCATCTTTTATTCCATTTTTACATGGTGAAAGATGCTGTGGAATATCAATTAGCATTGATCCTTTGAGGCATTAGCTTAAGCTAAAGTTTTCCTGGGAAATAAATAGTGGTGTCTCTGCAAAATTCGAAGAGGTTAACAGATAACCCTTGGGAGAAAGGAATAATCTTGGTAACTATGGCATAATGTTGTAAACTTTACTGAATTGGATATATCACGATAGCTATACCCTACAGCTTTTCATAGCATCTGGAAAGGGAGCAGTATTAAGATTTCTAGTAATGGAAATATAGTTGTCAATTCAATTCATGCTCTCCAACTTAGATACCTTTAAGAACTTATTGAGCTTCATAGGGTGAAGACACACTAGACCCTGTATTCTGAACATGTAATGTGTTGACGCTTCCAAAGTGATTTTCCATGTGAAATTTATCTAGGTGTTATCATAACTTAGTTTCACTTTTTGGAGGAGTGCTTCTTACTTTGTGACATGGGATTTACCGCCCTAGTTGATTATTTAATGATATTATATTCCAACTCTTGCTCTTGCATTTCAATTTTCAACTGATCGAATTTTTGCTGTAGTCCATTTTTCAAAGATCGTATTGAGCATCTCATTTCTTCCCATTTATCTTTATTATTTTTCTCCGTTTCCTCTTTACTACAATTTTATGCGGACAATTTTATTTTGATTGCAGAGACAGTACTAGCTTTGCTTCGGCATCCTGATTATTGCATCTCCGCCTTTTCATCTGTAAGTTGCAACATGTTGATTATTCTCTTATTAGAATTGGCTTTGTATTCATCTGTATCTTTGATTCTAATTGTGGTAAATGCAGCATCTTTCCTCTCATCTTATTCGCAATGAACATTAGCTTTATCGTGGGAGATAATTTATATGTATGTTCTTAATGCCAATTCCAAGGTTTGCAATCAAAATTATGAACTTGCGTACATTTCTCATTTATGTGGGACATATATTCGAGCTAAGCTAAAGGTCAACTATTTTGCACTTATAATACCTGAAGGAGCTCCTGCATTATTGCTGCTGATATCATTCTTCTTGTGCTTAATTACACATGTATGGATATACTCTGATTTACTCTCGGGCATTGTGTGGTACATAGATTGGAGGGCATTTTACGTACAGTTTGTGCAATGGAGGTCCCTTTTCTTGATGCACAATGCACTCATTCTAAGTTATCCTCATAAAATATCCAGGTTGATGTAAAAAGGAACATGGAAGAAGGGGAGAAAAGATTCAATAAACTATCTATAGAAGAGCGCGGTAAGTTTGATGAGGAGACACTTGTCAACGTCAACAATATAAAAAAGCAAAGCTCAAAGAGCATGAGAGCAGGCGGATTTAGCAATGAATACTTAGTGGTAAAGACTTGAAACTTTTTATGCGTTTCCAGCTTTTGTACATTCCATATCCCTGTTCCCATTAAATTTTGCAAACATGTTAAATAAATAAAAAATTCAGATCACGATCTTGGTGGCTGCCGAAGGAGGACTCAAGCTTCCAACAATCAACAACAGCAATGATTTGAAAGAAGCTTTGCAAAAGCTAGCTTCCATCCCAGCAAGAAGAACACTGGTAAGAATACGTACTGTCGTCGCTTGAAATTGCTAGGTTTCTCATTCTTGGGATTTTGTCACATTGTCAATTGTGTTGATCCTAGGCTGTAGAGGTGCTGTGGACCCCACAAAATGAAGACGACACTCTATCAGAACGACAACTGCTCGAAGATTACCCGTTTTTACGGCCTCTGTGAGAGAGGGAAAGTTCCCTGCATCTTTTATTTTCAATGGAGAGCTTTGTGTGGAACTGCTCTTGTTGAATTCATTAGGAAACCGATCTAGTCTTAAGCAAGATGTAGAGCAAACAATGGCCTTTTTCTTTGGAAAAGGGAAAATGTGTATATATCAAAATATAAAAAGCGGCATTATTGTGTAGCTTTCACCCTTATAATGTTTTTCGTTGGCTATGGAAGAAATTGGGGATTTTCGAGTAAATTGGTCATGTTCAACCAAAACGAAATAGCACAAAAATATCACTCAAGAATTAAGCTTTGCGATCCTTCCAATTTCAATAATGTTAAAGATAATGTCGTAACAATTTTATTAATGCTACAAAATTTTGTATGAATGATTCGGAGAGTAACATGGATCAATATATCTTAAAGGAATATAATCATATCATATGACTAAGCTTTCAACAATAACATTATGCTACTCATTTGCGATATTCAACTTGAATATCAATCAACAAAAGGAAAGTAGGAAGAATTCCCCTTATCAATTTACCACCAACTTGCACATAATACTAATGACACGTCAGATAAATACTAGTGGTCTGTCTGTTGATGCACATCTAAAGAGTTATAGTTAAACAGCAGTTTATTATTGCTTTGAGGAAAGTAGCTTCAAGATTGATCATGTATGATTAATGTTATAAAGTCAGATGCAACAACAGTTCTAACTTCTAAGGCTAGACAGACATTAATTAAATTGGCACGTATATATCTCAAAATTTGAAACCAAAATTAAAAAAATAGTGTGATCATCATATTTCTGCACAGCGTCTTTTATCCCTCAAATGGAAAAAACATTTATTTATTCAATCTAATCCATTCTGAAATCAAGAAAACCTCAAGACATCAAATTATTATAAAAGGAAACACCAAATCATAATTAATTAAAACAGAATTAAGTCTCCACATATCAAATTATTTAAAAGGAAACACCAAATCATAATGCCTACATATAAATTCCGAAAACATTGACAAGACCACAGATAGTACATAATAGTGAAATTCTATTGACGGTTTCAAAAATCGGCAAACGAAATAACAAAACCGTTGTATCCACCATAACAACGTTCCTCGGTCAGGCCTTAAGTCTGCCATAAAACTTAGCTTTCTCCTGCGTTGTTTGGAAGCGGCCATGTCCAAATTTAGAGGATGTATCAATGAACTTAAGTTTGATCTCCTCCAATGCAACCCTCGAAGTCTGGTTCAACAATGACTGCCTCAAGGTTACGACACGCTTCTTGGGCCCCACGCAGCAGCCCTTAATCAACAGATAGTCATCCTTCACCACCCCATAGTGAGGGAACCCACCCATTGGTGTGATGTCTTTCTCAGTCCTACAATGTTACACACGATATTACAACACATAGGACTACATCAACAGACGACAGTAAATGAGCAAACAATATAAAAGATCTTTACTGACCTATCAAACTCAGTCATGGCAGAATGAGATTCCTCACCACCCTTTCCCAATTTGTAAATCTTCTTGTTCATTTCTGTTCTATGATGATATCCGTTTTGACCAGCCCTAGCAACAGTGAAAGAAACCCTAGCAGGATGCCAGGCACCAATACAGGCAACCTTACGGAGCCCACGATGAGTCTTGCGAGGAAGGCGGGTGACACCCCAACGTGTCACAACACCCTCATATCCCTTTCCTTTTGTCACACCAACAATATCAATCATCTCATCTTTCTGGAAAACAGCATCTACAGGAATTTGTTTCTCAAAGAAGCCATACGCATAGTCAACCTTCTTCGCAACATCACCACCATTGACTTGAATCTCCATCAAGTGAGCCTTCTTCTGTTTAAGTCCTTTCATCTTTCGAATCTGAAATGCATTTTACACAAAATAAAAATGTCAACATTCAAACACACAAGTCCCAAATATATATATATATATATATATAAGGCAATAGGTTATAAAGTGCAAGTTGGGAAACCTGTGTATGAGCCAAAACACGAATAACAGAGCAGTACTTCTTCATTTTCTCCAACTGGGCTTGGATGTCCTTCTTCCCTTCTTCAGTGTCAAATTTCTTTGAATACTTTGAGAAGGCTTTCTTTTTTGACTTGCACCAGTTTTTGTAAAACCTCCTCTTTACCTCCTCACTAAGATGTTGAGCCCAAACAGTGTGCAAGGAGCGGAGTCCACGAGGTGTCTTGATATACCCAACAACACCAACAACAATCATTGGTGGTGTTTCAATAATGGTTACAGCTTCACATGTCTCTTTCTTGTGGAGTTCTGTAAGGAAAATATGAATAGAAAAGTTACAACCCACAAATACATAACCAGTAGTTGAATGAATAAAACCAAAATTAGTCCAAAAAAACACTGCAAAATGAAACAAAAATAGTACAACAGTCGCAACTGAACATTCGGTCCCTTTGGTC
>JAPKLY010000014.1:1958893-1973089 GCA_026898435.1 Prunella vulgaris | reverse complement strand
AAGACAATATTTGGGAGACTAAAACTTTAATCCACCCCAATTCAAATAATCAGATACACCCGAGTTTTCAAGGGGGAATTGTTTTTTCTCTCAAAACTCAACCAAAATTCAGCTAATGTGGCAATACTTTTATACCAAAAGTAAAATATTTGGTGATATGATGAGTGAGCACTATCTTTTTATTCGGTTATTGACGGCTCAATGTGTATTATGTATTAGGTCTATTGTGAACTCTCATGTTGTTTCTCCTCCCTTGAGATGATTTTATTAGGTCTATTGTGAGCTCTCATGTTGTTTCTCCTCCCTTGAGATGATTTTATTGACTAAGAATCTGAAGATCTTTTATAGAGTTAGATCTTTGCTTAATGCATAGTTATATTATTGGTATTAATCAGATGAGTTAGTTCACCTGGCCCCAGACTCCTCAATTGAGTGAGTAGTCCGAGTTTGGTTCCTCTTGGGAACAAATTAAGGGAGATATAAAGTTGGTTTGAAAATAACTCTTGAAATATTGGAAACTTTGTGAACTAACTTCTAATTGCTAATAAATAACATTTACCGATGAAAAAATATATTATTGGTATTATGCCTTTTGAGGTCCTGATATTTATTTGTAACGCCCTGGCTTAATAATTGTCTCCTTGACTTCATGACAAATTTCTCCAAGATTTATCATTTTATTGAACTTCTCCCTTGAAATTGGATCTGATTTTAGAACCTTTTGGTATTTTTTCTCTATTAAGCCAAATCATAAAATAGAGTCATCTCTTTATTCGTTTGGGTTTGACATTATGGATAGAAAATTAATCTAAATTCATAGAATCAAGTGTAATTTTATGCGAATCAATTTTAATTTTTGGACTGCACTAAATTATATACTGCATTGAATTACGCAAATGAATAAGAATTATTTCTTCGGTCCCACAATAGATTTTATAATTTTTTGAAAATTTTCTTATAAATTTATAAGAGTGTGAAAATCATAACAGAATGACAAAGTATTTTACTAAGAGTAGTCAATTAAATAAATGCACGTGTTGAAAGTCTAATTAGTAAAATATGAAAACAAATTGTCGTTCCATTAAAAAAACCACCTGTTTGTGATGGGTTATGCCTATTTTTTTATAACCTTTTTTTTCTTCTTTTTTCTTTTTCTTTTTTTTTTTGGGGGGGGGGGGGGGAGAGGGTGGGTTTGATACGAGGCAATTAGTGAAAATGATGCTATGTTTTAAAAGGCGGAAGCGGACATTGAACCGGACACTTTAGGTTTCTTGGTCGGACCGGGTCCGATCGGTCTGACCGTTAATAAAGCGGTTGAGCCGGTATGATGTCATAATTATATAATATATAAATTATAATATTATATAATTTAATCCTTTGTATTAAATATATAATGAAGACACTGGATGAAGACGTTGCACCGCTTAAAATTGTTGCAAAGCTCATCCAACCGCCAGAGATGAATTCAACGTCAATGAATTTAGTCACCATGTTCTTCGTCTTTTTTAGATTTTTTCAATAAATATATTAGGGCGTCAAGAAATTTTTTAAATTGCAAAAATAACCCTTAATTTTATTTTATTTTTATAAAAATCTTTATAGCAACCGGTTCGACCCGTACCGGTTCAACCCGATTAAAACCGCTTTTGATCGGTTCTCAAGCGCTTTAATAGATGACCGGTCGAACGCTTTTAAACCGTACGTTACTATGTTCGGTTAGCGGTCGGACCAATTTTTTAAAACATAGAAATGATGGTGTTTGGAGACGACAATAAAGGGACAAAAGCATTGGAGTATGACTTGGAATTCCACCATTCCGACCCTACAAATGACAACCTAGGCCCCAAAATCCCATACCACTGCAATTATTGTAATAATTATTATTATTGTATATAGAGATTTAAACCTACCTAAGACTCCTATTTATGATTTTCTCTCTTCACCTGCAAACCCTTTGTCCTTTCTTTTTTTGGAAAATCTCTTCAAATATTTTGACCAAGGGATTAAGAATCTTCCTTAATCCTCGCTCACGTAAAGAATGTGCTCAAATCCATGTGTAAGGTGAGAATTTGATTAGTTTCTTTGGTTTTCAATTAATTTTAAAAATATAATAAAATATCATGTGAATATTGTTAACTTTAATATTTTACACTATTTTTATTATAATATATAAATATTGATATTATTATTATTATGTAGGGCATTGTACACACTTTAAATATTCTCAAGAAAATAATTGTGAGTTAAAAATGGATTACCAAAAAATATAATACTCCATTTGTCCACCAAATTATTTCCCACTTTCCTTTTTTGTTTGTCCATAAAACTTTTTCTCATTTTCTTATTTGGAAACAATCTAAACTCACAATTAAATTTTGGGCTTCACAATACTCTTATTTTTCCCTTACTTTATCTATCATTTCAATATAATACTATTTTTTATTAAATCTCGTGCCCACAAAGAAATGGGAAAAATATTCATGGACGGAGGGAGTACTACTAATATTTAATTGTATATAAAATTCGAGGCCGGGATACATGTTATTCTCGATTATTTTTCGTTTTTCATTAACGTGATATAAAAAAATCTTAGGGGATGCTTGGTTGGATACTTTGGGGGTGAGTAATGGTAATCAAAGTCATAGTGTGTGTTTGGTATGACTCTACTATGACTTTGATTTCCCAAAACTAAGTAATCAATCATAGTTCAGCTATATGAGAACTATGACTTTCATTCCATACCCTTTCCATTCCTTACAATTATACCAAACGCCCCCTTAGTTTTGTAGGTACCAAGTGTATTGTACAAATCAAGTCTATTTTTAAACAATTATATCAATTAATATTGAAAAATTACACATACTATTATTAAAAAATTTACTTTTAAAAAATAATTTTCAATACTAACATGATAACTTTTTAATAAATAAAACTTTTTAAAAATATACTTAAATTATACAATATGTTTAGTGCACAATATAGTTACTTTGAAAAAAAAATTAAGAGGTCAGAATAATAAGTAGATATTGATGGATAGTGAGAGTGCTATGGTGAATAAAATATGATTATGTAATTTCCACTATAAACATAATAAAATAATCGGGTATAAATTCAAACAATATATAAACTAATTATAGCTACCATTACCATCACTTATATTATAGCTACGAAACTCAAATCATACGAACAAAGCATAACATTGCAGCAAAAAGGACAAAATGAGACATTCTTAAAACAAAATATAGACAAAATACTTTGAATACATTGTTTTTCTCTCTATTTTTGTGCTTTATTATTTGTCGGTCGACTCAATATTACCTTGGGTTATAGCCACTTCATTTTGATCATTCTTGCCTCGAGTTGGAACTGTGCTGAGCCAAGAGGTGCAAGTTATACTTCAAGTGTATTTTTAAAATGTTATATATGTTATTATTAAAATTTAATTATATTTCTATTACAATGTTAATAGCAATTGTTCAAAAATACTCTTTATTTTCGTAGTGAATATAATGCACAAGAGACACACTCTTTTTGAAGGATCGTGATTTTAATAGAACTCATTTTGAAGCTCACCAAATGCATGCTTTAATATTTTATATATTTATATTCTTATATTTATTATTATTAAATGAATATTAAAAGTTATCTTAAATATTTTTGTATTCCAATTTAAATTATTAAAATGTTAAATTTAATTTTTGTATTTTAAAATTAATTTAACGATGTTGTAAAGATTGAACCCATTCAGTACTAGATATAGTATTTTTTTTAGGGGATGAGTTTTGTGATACGTCAAACTTCTCTCAACGCTACTTTATGTATTTCAATAAATATATGACTAAACAAAATCCCCACCCCCAACCAAAAAAAAGAAGAAGAAAGATTTTGATTATAGTACATGATGTTTTATATGGTATTACAAAGAAATGCACACAGATTGGGTGAGAGGAAATATTAAAAATAATATATAAGATGTTAAACATGTAGAAATATGACATATTGTGTGTATAAAATACATATTACAAATGAGTCTTTGACTAAATCTCAAAATTTGAAATAAAAAATTATACAAGTTAAACATTGATCCATGAGGACCATGACCTAATATTTTTTTTAAACAACAATGACCTTATACATGAAAGGTGTTAAAAGAAGAAAAAAACACAAAAGTGTTGACTGTTGAAATATATTAGATACACCTAGTTTAAATAATTAAATATGCATATACATTACTTATTTCCTTTCTTGCCCTCTCTTTTTTCTTTATTAGAAAATTGCCCCTTTCATTTTTTCTCCCAGTAAAGGCAAGAAAAATAGGACCAAGTTGCAGAAATTGAGGCCACAAGCCAAATATGCTTCTTTCCCCTCTTAAATGAAACTACTTTGAGAGAAAGCTTTGCCAGCCTCAATGCTTTCTAAACGTGAATTCCTTGCTTTAGCCTCTCATGCCCTTCCTTTTCTTTTTCTCTTTATCATCTATCAATCAAAAATTCTTCCCCTAGCTACATTAATACCTTAATTCATTCACTATAATATCATATCATTCATTCGCATCCGAAACACACATATTCATATATTTTTGCTTAATTACACATACATACATTTTTATTTAGAAGTTAAAATCCAATTTAATTTGACTAGACATATCGCCTACGTTTTTATATTTTTTAGCTTACAATATGTGTTTATGTATATCTCCTTTATATATATACTTGTGATTTCGATCATAAAAAAAGTATTGCAATTGAGCATAAGTATACAATAAATTAGTTTCTTTTTTGAATTGCAATTGAGCATAAGTATGCAATAAATTGTTTCTTTTTTGAATTTAAGTGCATATTTACATGTTATTATTGTTAAATTTATACTTGATGAAAAGTGGTTCACCATATATCTATCAATCATTTAGCGATAATATATACTCTGTAAGATACAAAATGTGGGAATGAAGCAATGATGTGGGGGTACACATAGATTGAATAAAATCAACAAGTTCACAAGTGGACATTATATATGCATGTGTGCTAATAACAAGTCCTAATATTTTTACTTCTTACTTTTGTCACTTGTCAACTCTTCCTCTAGTTCATAACATTAAAAAAACTTGAAAATCAAACACAACATTAATGTATACTCCTTCCGATTTCACAGGTAAAATACACATTTTCTTAAGAAAAATTATACTAGTGATTGCGGAATTGAATAAAAGATAGATATTTTATTAATTTTGTGAGTATGAATTACTTTCAATTTTAGAACATCTAAAAGTGACAAATACGAAAGTAATCACGGTACCCATGGAGAACACTAGCCTTCACGTGTTTATCAATAGTTGGAAATAAAAACACAAGCCAAATCAATAAGCTGGTGAACAAAGATACATTTAATTTAAATTAGTGTCACAGACTCATAACATGGCACGAAATGAGTCACATCGGATGCTGATTATATATTGTCTTGTATTTGTATGATGAATGATATGCAACTTCTACCTGAATGGGCCAGAAAATGTCTGCTTAAGAATTGTACTATCCAATCTATGGGACAAACACAAGTTCCACATATAATAGTGGAATTTCACCCTTTCTAGAGATGAGGCCAGCACCAATAAGTCGCTCTTTCCCAACCACGTTTTCTGATCCATGCAATGATGCCTTCAATAATTGACACCACTTTTTTTTTTTTTAATCTTTTGTTGGTTTGATAGATCTCACCTACATGCCAAGAATGCACATATTTCAATTAATAAATTCATATACTTGCACACTAATTCATTTGATTGTAGGAAAATGTAAATTACTCCTTCCGTCCACGAAAAATATGCTCAAATATTTGTACGTGGTTTAATTCAATATGTCGTAAGGTATTACAGGATATTGTGAGGTCTGATATGAATAAAGAGAAATATATTTGGAAAGTACATATGACAGACTTTTCAAATATATGCTCTTTATTCATATAGGACATAGCAATATCTCGTAATATCTTCCGATATATTGCATTAAACCACGTGTAAATATCTGAGCTTATTTTTCATGGACGGAGGTAGTAATTTATTTGTATAGTTTTCAATATTCCCTTTTTCACTCGTGGACTGAATTGTTATTGAAGTTGTCAACTCAATCATGTGAAAATTTGTGAAAACTCCGGGTATATATAATGAGGGGAATTGCAATCGCTAGCGAAAAGGAATATATTGACTCTGATATTTCATATAAAAGTTCAAATTTATTTAATTTATTATACACATATCTTTAATTTTATGAAGTATGATACATTTTATACTACGAGTTATCGTATTTTTACTTATAATTTTATCTTTCATATATTTTATTTTATTGATTTTTTAGCCTCTTTTGATACTCCATTTATTCTCTTATAAGTTGTTCGTTACTTTTGGGCACACAGATTAAGGTATAAGTCATGTTGATTGAGAAAAGTGAAAAAATAATTAAAATAGTATAAAACGTATTGAAAATAATAATAAAGAAGTGAATAGTAGTTTCTAGAAAAGGTAAAAAAGTAAATGAGCAACATATAGTAGGACGGACGAAGATGACAAAATGAGCAACTTATAGTGGGACGGAGGGAGTATATTTTTTGTACTCTAAGTCTCTATTCCTTCGAACAACCTAAGATTGAGGTTACTAATTATGGATTTAGTGCTGATTACATGTGAAAATCCTGATTAATTAGGATAAGGATGATCACAGTACAAATTACATAACAAAACCATGAAAATGACACATCAAGAAAAGGAGCTGCATCATCATTAATAAAGACAGGGACACCTCATAAGGGCACCCCTCTTGCTTATGTTAGAAAACAGTTCTGGCCCTTGCTATGAGACTCTTAAACATGAGTGGAGCCAACCCCTCTTCCACACACACACACATGTGTGTGTCTGTGTGTGATTTTTTTGGAACTTCTGATAAATAATACAAGAGCACTCTTTTCCATGCATCAAGGGTGGGTTGGGGGATTCTTATGTTAATACAATAGCACTCTTTTCCATGTGAAAGATAATGGATTTTTCTTTTCAAGTGGAAGATCAAAAGCAAAGATCATCTCATCTCATCTCATCTCTGCTTTTGCTTTTTTAGCTCTCCCTTTAGGACTATTCCATGGCTAATAAAGCTCAAATGCACATTAATATAGTGAGGATTTGGTCCTGGACAAGGCAAGGAATAAAGCAGGGGAAAAAAAGATGAGAGAAATTAAAGTGGTGTTGGTTGCTTCCCCCATGCAACCTATTCATGCTACATAATTATATATTTTTGAACATTCTTAGAAAAAAACATTGTAATGATATAATAATTATCATCATCTTTTACTTCTCTTACATCCTACTGATGTTGCAGGCACATGTCCCCAATTCTTTTGAGGGGAATTGAAAAGATTTAAAAAATAAAAATAAAAAACCTTTAATGCTTGTATTATACATCAAAGTACACAAGATTTGTCCTCGGTTACCAATTCTTGAAATGCTGATAATAATTTTATTAGTTTTGTGGGATTTTCTGTCAGTATAGAATCTAGCTTCTCTTCATTCCCAAAATCAAATAAACCTTCTTGAATTAATCAATTTAGTTGCCATACTAATTAATTTCACAGAACACTTTTCTTCAAAATACCGATTTTTTTTTTTTTTTTAAATTTATGTTCATCTCAAAATTTCTAAACAACAACACTTCATAACTTAAAGGGTGATTCCGAATTCACCATAAAATTCATGTGAACGTGATCATCAATTTAACCCCGTAACACTAGTTGCTTACCGACTATATTCTTCATATTGATCGAGAGATAAAAGATTGTATTTCAATAATAATAAATAAGTAGATTTTATAGTGCTTCTTGGAAGGGCACAGAGTGTAAGGCTGAGGCATGCAGAATCTGGTCCCAGAAATTCAGATATAGCATACACTTGTTTCCATGCATTGCTAAAATACATAATACATTAATATACTGAAAACTACATTGCAAATCCACAGCTCTATCAGCTGTCATTATCAATCAGTGGGGGTTCAATGATACTAGATGAGTATCTATGTAAATAGTGCATGGATTGATTACATAGCCCCACCCCTTTAACTTAATTTTGATTTCAAATGAATAAAAAAGAACCCATTGGCTATTATCACAACAAAATGTGACAGCCAACTCAGCCACCCATTCTAGATTGCTCAAAGTGCAATTTCATCACCCCTCACTCAAAGTGAAATTAAAGGCGAGGGCAATTTTGGTCATATGAATAAAGGGAGGGCATCATCACTTTTGCTTTTTTCCTCATTTCATAATCTTTTACTTTAAATTTCTGTTATCCAACGGCTGTTTTTCGCCTTCTTTTTTACGGTGTCCCCCACCTCCTCCGTCGTCGTCTCTTTCCTTTGCTTAAGTTCACCATAAACCTCTGCAAAACAAGATTTTTACTACAAATCTTGTCATGTTCATATCTGATGAACTGAGAGAAAAAGAGGAAAGGAAGAGGGAGAAAAGGGGAACCTCAGCTTCTTCCTTGCAGCTGGATACTCTTTTTGCAAGATGATTGGTTCTTTAGTCCTATACAAACTTCATATTCCCTCTACTTTCAATCCCTCATCCTCTAGAAAGTCGAATATCAACCCGCCTCGCGAAATCTTTCGCATTTTCTTCAAAACTCACTTTCTCTGAAACATTTCCAAGAAAAAAACATGAACACCCTCATTGTTTTAGCCCTCATGCTCTTGTCCTTTGTAGCCACTTCCATTTCGTCTTCTACCATTTCTGATTTTCACGCGCTAATCGCGCTGAAACAAGGCTTCCAGAACTCCAACTCGGAGATAAGCACTTGGAACTCTTCCAACCCCACCTCAATCTGCACATGGAATGGCATTAAGTGCTTCCACGATCGAGTAATCTCCCTCAACATATCCAGCATGGCTCTGTACGGCTCTGTTTCGCCCGACATTTCGAGGCTGGACAAGCTGATGGAGCTTTCCATCGATGGAAACAACTTCACCGGCGAGATTAAGATTGAGAACATGAGCTCCCTTCGCTATCTCAACGTCTCGAACAACCAGTTCAGCGGGAGCTTGGATTGGAACTACTCGACCCTCCCTAACGTACAAGTGTTTGATGCATATAACAACAATTTCTCTGCTAACCTCCCACTTGGGGTGGTGAGCATGAAGAATCTCAAGCACTTAGAGTTTGGGGGGAACTATTTCTACGGCACAATACCCAAAAGCTATGGGAGCTTGCTTGCATTGGAGTACTTATCTTTAGCAGGAAATGATCTGCAGGGCAGCATCCCAAAGGAGCTAGGCAATCTCACAAGCTTGAAGGAGTTGTACTTAGGGTACTACAATGTTTACGAGGGAGGCATTCCCAAGGAGTTTGGCAATTTGGTGAACTTGGTTCACTTGGATCTTTCAACCGCGGATTTGGATGGCTCAATCCCACGTGAATTGGGGAGCTTGAAGTCACTCAACACTCTGTTTCTGCACATAAATCGTCTGGAGGGCCCCATTCCGAGGGAGCTAGGCAACTTGACAAGCCTCGTGAATCTTGATCTTTCTGTGAATTCACTCACAGGAGAGATCCCATATGAAATCATCAACCTCAGGCAGCTGAAGCTGCTCAACCTGTTCATCAACAGGCTCCACGGGTCAATACCCGACTTTATCGCGGATTATCCGGAGATGGAGACTCTTGCTCTCTGGATGAACAACTTCACAGGTGTAATCCCGCGGAATCTTGGCCAGAATCAGAAGCTGCAGATTCTGGATTTGTCTTCGAACAAGCTCACGGGTACAGTCCCTCAATACTTGTGTGCTTCTATGCAGCTAAAGATACTGATTCTGCAGAAGAATTTCCTATTCGGTTCGATTCCAGAGGAGTTGGGCTCGTGCTCGAACCTTGTTAGAGTGAGGCTGGGGGAGAACTACTTTAATGGGAGCATTCCAAGTGGTTTTATCTACCTCCCAGAACTCAACTTTCTTGAATTGCACAATAATATGTTGTCCGGTTCCTTGTCTGAAAACCACCCCGGTTCTTCATCGAACCAGACTAAACTAGGCCAGATGAATCTGTCAAACAATCAGCTTTCAGGGCCCTTGCCCTCTTCCCTCTCAAATTTCTCCTCACTCCAGATTTTGTTGCTTAGCGGGAACAATTTTTCGGGCCCGATCCCACCTTCCATTGGTGAACTTCACCAGGCGGTGAAGATCGATTTCAGTGGAAACTCCCTCACCGGTGAAATTCCTCAACAAATTGGAGATTGCATTCACCTCAACTATCTTGACTTGAGCCAGAACGGGTTGTCTGGCTCGATCCCACAAGATATTTCCAACATTCGAATCTTGAACTACTTGAATCTTTCAAGAAACAACTTGAGTGATGCCATACCCCTATCCATTGGCTTCATGAAAAGCCTCACAACAGCCGATTTCTCATTCAACAACCTCTCCGGTAAGCTACCTGAAACAGGCCAGTTTTCTGTCTTCAATGCTACCTCTTTTGTAGGCAATCCTCAGCTCTGTGGATCACTGTTGAACAATCCCTGCAATTCCACAGCAGTCACAAGCATCTCAGGCAAATCCCACAATACATTCAAGCTCGTCTTCGCCCTCGGCCTGTTAATGTGTTCGCTAGTGTTTGCAACAGCAGCTATAGTGAAGGCCAAATCCTTCAAGAAAAACAGCTCAAATTCTTGGAAGATGACCGCCTTCCAGAAGCTCGATTTCTCCGTCTCCGAAGTTGTTGAATGTGTGAAAGATGGGAATGTGATAGGCAGGGGAGGAGCAGGGATCGTGTACCACGGGAGAATGCCAAATGGGGTCGAAATCGCAGTGAAGAAACTGTTGGGATTCAACAGCATCAGCAGCCATGATCATGGGTTCAAGGCTGAGATCAGAACACTGGGCAACATCAGGCACAGATACATTGTGAAATTGCTGGCATTCTGTTCGAACAAAGACACGAATCTTCTGGTGTATGAATACATGAGGAATGGGAGCTTAGGGGAGGCGCTGCACGGGAAGAAAGGTGGATTCTTGAGCTGGGGTTTGAGGTACAAGATTGCGTTGGATTCAGCAAAAGGGATGTGCTATCTGCACCACGATTGCTCGCCTCTGATCGTGCATCGGGACGTGAAGTCGAACAACATACTGTTGAACTCCAGCTTCGAAGCTCATGTGGCTGATTTCGGGTTGGCTAAGTTCTTGGTGGATGGTGCAGCATCGCAATGCATGTCAGCTATAGCTGGTTCTTACGGTTACATTGCTCCAGGTACACTTTCCTTTTCCCTCATCTCTCTTTATTCATCCACTTTTGTCACTTGAGATAATTAAATCAATCTTCAAGTTCAAGAATTTTGATTAATCAACCTTGTTCTTTCTTTGTTGTTCAAGTGAATTTTCATGTTTTAACTTCTTTATTAATTAATGAATTTTTTCACATTTGATCCTACAGAAAGAAATAAGTATTATTTTAGAATTGATTTCAAATATTTAATTATTGCTCTCTTTAATTTTTTTTTCTTGCACTTACAGTTCTAAACTTATCAAATTTACAGATTTATTAATTGATTAGTAATAAAATTTGGAACCAAATCCATAAATTTTAGAATCAAATTTATAAATTTAGTAACATTAGAAATATAAAAAAATTATATGAAATTAATAGTGAAATATTGAGATAAATTATAAAATAATATGTCATGCGGCAAAAAAATACAAAAATCTCATTAATTAAAAGATGGCGCGAAAATACAGGGTGGATTTTTTATTGTTTTGTCTTAAAAAAAAAGGACGTGGAAATTGAAAGAGGGCGTGAAAATGTGGGGGTGAGAATTTTATGGGTAAACGCACCGAATCAGTAGGAGTTGTGTGCCAGTGAATCCGAGATGTCGATTCTCGTGAAAGACGAAAAGACATGCATGCCCCTCCATGCCATTCGCATCACTAATTAATTTCAGTATTTGTACGGTGACATTGCAGAATACGCCTACACATTAAAAGTGGACGAGAAGAGCGACGTGTACAGCTTCGGCGTGGTCCTTCTGGAACTAATCACCGGCCGCCGTCCCGTGGGCGGCGAGTTCGGGGAAGGGGTGGACATTGTTCAGTGGACCAAGTGTTCGACGAATTGCCGCAGAGAAGAAGTGACCCGCATCCTCGACCCAAGGCTCACCGTCGTCCCAAAGGACGAGGCCCTCCACTTGTTCTTCGTCGCCATGCTTTGCGTCCAAGAAAACAGCGTCGAGAGACCCACCATGAGAGAGGTCGTCCAGATGCTCTCGGAGTTCCCCCGCCGCTCGCCAGAGTTTCACTCCTCCTCCTCCTCTAACCACCAGAAGAAAAGCCCTGATCTGATCAAATCTCCACAGGATTTATTGGTATGAAATTATCATCTAGGAAAAATGAGTATAAAACTCTTCTTTACCATTTCTTTTTTGTGTTTTTTTTTCCTTTTGTGGGGATTGAAGAATAGTTAGGTAAAAAGGAAATAACTGAGGTATAACTAGGGATGATGTGGAAAATGCGTAATTATATCTTGTATTGTTGTTTGTAGTATAATGTATGTATACATAGAGTATCATTTCTTGTTTTGTTTGGGGGTGAATATGGTTACTTTCATCATTTTTTTGGTGTGTGTCTTTCTTCTTTCCCTGCCCAATCTAATACTTTTCATTTTAAAATTGTACTAGATGAGTGAACGCACAAAAATTTCTTATGTTTGATCGAATACATTAATTTTTTTTCTTCATTTTTAAGCCTATATGGAGGCGCGTCTAGATTGGTTGGTCCGATTGGATTGGGGATTGAGCGAAATTAATTCTTAATATTTTTTTATTTCTTCCCATCAAAATAACATATTATCGTCCCCCTCTCAGTGAAAAGGATAAAAAAAAAATAGTGGTTATACATTAATTATTTGTGAACTTTATTTGTATTATGTTTGATGAATTTTATTTTATGAGATTTGCAATTCTTGTGATGAAATTTTAGTTATACATTAAATTTATAATTTTATGTGATAAATTTAGTTGAATTCATAATTCTTTTTAATGGGTCCATCTAAGTCCACAATTCGTCATTAAATGAGATAGGGATGAAAATTGAATTTTCATTATTTTAGTCATCATCCACTCCCAATTCACTAACTCCTGGTAAATTCGAGTAACATATTTATTGCAACTATTAATGACACATGATATTATTAACAAAGACAAATTGTTATACGAAATATTCACATGTGAAATAGTTCATATTTAAAAATTTACAAATCTTGGTCGTTCGGGTTGGGTCGAATTTGAACAACTTTTCCCTCGTGCTAGACAAATTTCAGAATTTTCGTTTCCAATTTGTGTTATTATATGGGCAAATACTGTAAGGTAAATGTGTATTACTATCAGGCTAAATATTTTTCATTTAATGTAAGGGCAAAATGTGTGTTACTACAAAAACAAATATTGATTTTTTTCACAAATATTAATTTATTTTTATAAAAATAATGATCTTTTCATATAATAACACTTAAAAATAGTATAAATTATATTACTACATCAAACAATATACCTAAATGATGAATATTTTGATACATTTAATCAAATATTTAATATTTTAAAATAATTGCATAATAAATTTATCATTAACTATTTTCATATAAAACTTATTCAATATGACAAGTGCGTATTTGATGCATAAGAGTAGGTTCGGGCAAATAACAAAAATTGAATTTTTCGAATCAAATTGACCTTTGGTTAAATCGATTAAATGTTTTGATTCGATCAAGATTTTAATAATTAAAATTTTTTTCGATTCAATTTTATATTCTTAAATAAATAAAATATTTTTTACAGTTCAATTTTACTTTACCTATTTTATAAGATTAATTAAAGTTACTTTTTTTAAAGAAAGAAAAACATAGGTAATTTTAATTAAAGTTACCCTTTAGAAACCTATTTAATTGATCCCTCCTTGGTTTCTCTTCCTATCTTATTAGCGCCGTTCACAGACCACAATCCAAAATTCAGCGTCTTATCACACCATTGCTCAACTACCACCTCTCTCTCTAGTCTCCACCGCCCCTCAACCTCCTTGGCGCAGCACACACACCAACTCTTCGGTATCCAAGTCTCCACCACTACTCTTGTTACTTTCAAACATTTGAGGCGCTCGAAATCGTTCTGTTTGTTATCGGTAATTTTTT
>JAPKLY010000014.1:1791990-1948893 GCA_026898435.1 Prunella vulgaris | reverse complement strand
ATGGTGTATGCTAATGGATGTTTCTTTCTCATGCTGTAGGAGTTAATAACAACTTTGCACAGTCTGATGATAAAGGCTATTTTAATGCATCTGCTGGTTCTTACTCGGTATGCTGCACATTCATTGTTTTTATTTGGTTCCAGTTTAAGGAACATTTTGTACTGTAACCATACTATATGTCTGGTGTTTAATGTTGATGATTTTGTTGGGTATCCAATAGGATAATCCTTCACTCCTGTATTATGTTCCTGGATATGGCCCATATTCAAGTGGATATATGGGTGCTGATGGAAAACAAGCTTATACATCCTCCTATGGATCTGAAGCATTTCCGTGTTACACCTACGATATGGCCTATGCTGGAAATGGTTCAACCGGTGCTGCTTCCAAACCTGGATCAATGGGGTCTATGGTGAGCCGGAGCCATACTGGGAAATCAAATGGGTTCAGCGCTGCTAAAACCAATAATAACTTTTCCAGCAGAACTTCAGCTTCACATTTTTATTCACAAAATCAGCAGTCCCATTCTTCCAGGCCCATGTATCAGAGTAATTTACTCAATAAGGTATCTCGTCTTTTGACGAATAATTGTGAATTTTCATATTAATGTAATTTTCTTTGAGTTAAACTTCCCAATTTGATGATCTTATTCACATTGTTGATTGTTTGTAATGACAGGAAGGTTCTTCTGGGTTCCAGTCTTCTGGTCTGAGGAGTGGATTTCATTCTGGTGGAGTCTCATCTACCTCTCGATATTCTCGTTCCTCTTCACAGTATGGTTCAGTAAATTACCAATCTAATGGTAGAGCATGGAACAACAATTACAGAAACAAGTCTAGAGAAAATTATGGCAGAGGTGGTGATCCGACAGGCGTGACCGAGTTAACTCGTGGCCCCAGGGCTGATAGTAAGAGCAACTCGGCTAATATTTCACAATCTGAGGTCGAACAGCTTTCTTTTGCTGTTGATAGGGATAGATATAACTTACAAGAGTTCCAGACAGTGTACGAGAATGCAAAGTTCTACGTGATCAAGTCGTACAGTGAAGACGACATTCACAAATGCATCAAATATGATGTTTGGTCAAGTACTCCAAATGGTAACAAGAAATTGGATGCTGCTTTCCGTGAAGCAGATGCTAAAACAACTGAGACGGGCGTAGAATGTCCTGTTTTCCTATTCTTTTCAGTAAGTTTGTGCTTCTATCTCCCCCCGGCCATTTTTCTCTTCTACTTCGTACATGGGTATTGAAATTAGATGGTTTTTTTGTTACACCGGTTACTCTCAGGTGAATGCGAGTGGTCAGTTTGTTGGCGTTGCTGAGATGATTGGGCATGTTGATTTCTCCAAGAACATGGACTTTTGGCAGCTCGATAAGTGGAATGGTTTCTTCCCGATGAAGTGGCATATAATCAAAGATGTCCCTAACACGCTGTTAAAACACATTGTCCTAGAGAACAATGAGAACAAGGCGGTCACTTTTAGCAGGGACACGCAGGAGGTATTATTTGATTCCTTCAAATCACATTGTTTTTTAAAAAGTAGTTAATCCCTTTGATTACAATGATTTGTATGGTTATCCCAGATTAAACTTAAACAAGGACTAGAAATGCTTGCCATTTTCAAGAGTCACGTGGCGAAGACGTCTGTACTGGATGACTTCAATTTTTATGAAAACCGTGAGAAAGCTCTCAGAGAGAAGAGGAATGCTTCTCAAACCATTGGTTTTAGGAAGAGTGATTATGAGGTGAGTTCCATGTTGTTTTGTGTGCTGATTGACTTCATATAATTTGTTTTTCATTCTTTTCCGTGTTGCAGGATGGAGAAGATGGAAAGGTGGACGAACTGGATCTGGCCTCTCTCACCAAAAACCTCTCTCTTGATTCTCAAGGCCTGCAGAGTAGTATATGAAGACCACAGATGATGAGGGTTAGAATTAGCATAAAAGATTGGGTTTTGTCGACTTTGTTTGCGTAGATTAGCTGCCGCTCCAATTGATGATTTTTTTTCTTCAATATTCTCACAATTCATGTGATTTCCAGAAATCCCTTCAGTTTTTGGTTCAGATATCCGCCTTGATATAAAATAGAATGCAAGTTTTTCGTTTGTGTTTTGGATGATTCTTTGATTCAAAGCAGTAATATAGGGTTTTAACTTTTGGGTAATCAAACAGTAAAATAGCTTATCTTGAGCTTGAAGCATAGGAGGAATGAGCTTTGGCTATTCTGAAGGTTATTAAATTTAATCTGCCATGAATATGCAGGGGAAAAATTAATGACCTGTTTTTCTCCTTTTTTAATTCCTTGTGCCCAACAAAAATTGAGGGTTGTTTTGCACATATGGGCTTTACAGAAGTTACCATATACTTATTCTTTTTTGAATGGATACAAATTTTTTAAAAGTAAAATAAAAGAAAATTATTATAAAATAATTATGGGATTCATTAGAGAATAAAGTGATTGTGAATGTCAGAATAAAATAATATTTTTTAAAAGTAAAATGAGAATAAATTTAAGGAACATTAAATTAGAAACTGAAAATTAATATGGGGACTTTTGTTATTTGACAGGTGATATCGATTACATATGGAGAAACTAAATTGTATTTCATGCATAATTTTGGAGTTATGATCAATATATATAATTTTCTATATTTTTTAGAGATTATCTTGTGTGTGTTTATGGAAACTTCATAGATATATAATTAGGAGTAATAGGTCAGAAAGTAACCCAAAAAAAAAAAAAATTAGACAAGGCCCACACTAAAAAAAGGGGGGGGGACTAAACCAAGCCATTGTTTGCAGTTTTGCACTAGTTAAAAGTACTGTCCTTAAAAAAAAAAATCAATTTTCATTATGTTAATAAAAAGTCAAAAAAAAATTCAAATAAAATTTTATTATTGGCCAATTTAGCTTATTACTAACAACCTAGGCCCCAGAAAAGTACTAAGGCCCATATGAAAAAAAACATTGAAATTCCCAAAATTAATTTATTCGGCCCAACTCATCCGAACAAAGGATGAAACCAAAATAAACTTAATTACTAAGAAAATATTACTCCCTCTATCCCACAGGAATTTGCACACTTTCCTTATTTGGACGTCCCACATAAATTTGCACACTACTAAAAAAAGAAATATTAATTTACGTGCACACTCACAAACCTATACACATATTTACCCATATGCCACTACTTTATATATAAAACACATTTTTCTTAAAAAATATGCAGTCTCATAGGGTGCAAATTCCTACGGGACGGAGGGAGTACTATCTTTTAAGAGGAAAAAAAAAAGAGTGAAAAGATAATTTTTTATTTTTTTACATGAATTGGAGGGAGTATAATTTTAATTCATCTCACATCTCTATCCCATAATTTATATAAAACTAAACACACACAAATATACAAAACATTGGGTGCACTTGAATTTGATTAATTCTACTATTTATCTGCAAATTCTGATAAATATGATTGTGATAATTTTGTAAATCAAAATTTAAATTAGAACCGCAAATTCTGATTTCTAAAATTCAAAATAAATTGAACTGTTTTATTATAAAAGCTATTAAATCAGAAGTAATTATGATTAAATTTAGAGAAGACACATATTCATTAAATCAGAGAATTCAAATAATCTATATTTCATAATTAATGATCTAGAGAAAAGTTTATTAATTAAATCAGTGATTCAAATAATTAACTATTAGTACTACATAATGATATCTAGGTGCATGTTAATTATAGTTAATTCTGCATAAAGACAACTCTAATAAACAATTACTGCATAATTATGATGTCGATTAATCATACATAACCAACAATTAAGAAACAGAAGAGAAAAATCCTGCTTCAAAACACAAAACAAAAGAGTGAATAACCAACTCTTTCTTCCAGTTTTATTATTTTTTGTGAAGAGTATATAATAAAAAATGTGCAGAATGGGACGGAAGTAATATTATTTAAACAGCAGCAGCAAATTAATAATAATAATAATAATTTGATGATATGTATATGCGTGTGTGGCTAGCTAACATCATATATAAACGTCACACATGCATGTCAAATTATATAAATGTCAATTAGATAGTCATATTAAACCCTAATTAGTAACATGAGTAAAACCTTAATTATCAGGGGGAAAAATTAGGTACTCACTTCCTTCCTCGTTCAACATCATGAAAGGCTCCTCCTCGCCTTGGCTCTCGTCACTGACATCCACCACCACCGGTGGCTGCGGCGGAAAAAGGCAACCACCCCCACCGTAGTGCTCCGATGTCGAAATATTCACGTCCGGTAAGAGATAATCCCCAATTCCATAGCCAACATTAGGATTCGCCATCGGAAAATTGATGCAGGGCTGCGGCACAAACGGAATAACATTATTCATCAAATCCGCATAGTATGGCGTCTGATTGTAACCACCAATCACCACCGGAGGCGGCGGACTCATGCTGCCAAAATTACAACGGGAAGACGAAGCCATATCATTCAAATTAGCAGGGTATTGAATCATCAAATTATTATTATTATTACTCATAATCAGATTTTCCCCTTTTCTCTCACGAATTTTGGCTCTGAGAAGCTCGGCCTTGAGCTTCAATTTACGAGCAAAGTCCCTAAGGACGAATGGATTTTTCTCCTCATCCAACTTTTTGTGCCAGGCTGGATACTTGGCCTCCAAGTTGTCCTTCTTCAGCTTGGCCAGTTCCTCCTCGGCCCTCTTCTGCCTCTCCTCGAAGAAATCGGGCAGCCCGTACGTCTTGCACTCGGCTCGTTTCGACTTGTAGAGGTCGACTAGTCGTTGGCAGGAGGATTCATTAGGGGGGTGTATCTCCGGATGATCAGGGCCGTAGATGATGATGCATGCATCCACATCACAGAGGATTTTGAGTTGGTCCAGTTTCTTCTTGAGGCCCTCTTTTCTCTTGTTGAATGTGAGCAGGCGTTGCCCCCTTTTCTGAATCAACTCCATCTTCGCTTTCTCACGTCCCATAGGTCGCCTAAATCTATTCTCCAAGATATATATATATATATATATATACATATATATAAGTTACGAAAGATATCAATTTATGAGAGAGAGAGATTTGATTTACAAGATTAATATTTCCATATATTGTTGAAATTGAAACGGTAAAAAAGGAAATGTCCATAGAATCTTAAGCCATAAGCCCCTTTACAATTACCAAATATTGTTTGGAAAAATCGCCCCATATCAATTTTAAAATAGAAAATTTATCAAGTTTAATTAATTGGTAAATTGTATTTTTTATTTTCAAGATATATACATAATATGCATCATTTAACATTAAATTTTAAGAAATTAATACCCTTTATATTGGTCTTATGTATATTGTAAAACTTATTTTGAAATTAATATTTTTAATAAAATTATTAATACACATTAGTGAAAATAATAACACCCTTCATAACTAATACATCCTCTATTTTTTAATACATTTAATTTGAGTCTTACGCTATTCTATAATATGCCATGTTTGATTTTTTTTTTTCAAGTGTCCAATTTTTTTCTCGCAAATTGTTTTGTTTCCTCTTTCCCTAATTTAGGGATTTATTTTATATATCATTCATTAAGGAAGGTATTAGCAACTTAAATAATATCATAAATAATATGCAGATTAATTTTAAAACGATATAATATAAAGATAAAATTAATCCACAATTCTCCATGCATGTATTTGTTATGTAGGATTAATAGTAGACTAAAATGCTTCCTTTCTCATGGGCTCAGTACATTTGGCTTTTTCCTCATGTACTAGTTTATTTACTATGATCTCATTTTATTTTCCCCCTTATTTTATTAAATGAGGGGCCAAGAATTGGAAGAAATAGAAGTTGCGGAATGCAGAAAACAATATATATATAAATGAAAAATAATACTCCATCTGTCCCACATAAATTTGCACACTTTCCTTATTTGAACGTCTCACACAAATTTGCACACTACTAAAAAAGAAAACATTAATTTACGTGCACACTCACAAACTTATACACATATTTACCTATATGCCACTACTTTATATATAAAATATATTTTTCTTAAAAAATGTACCGCCCCATAGGGTGCAAATTCCTACGGGAGGGACGTAGGGAGTAGTAAAAAGCTAAAGTATATGGAGCATAAATTAAAAAATGAAGATGACAAAAAATAAAGTTGCCCTTGGTAATAAATGCACAACCGCTACAATTTCAGTAGTTAGAAAGATAAATTGCAGTGTACGACAAAATACGTGAAAAGTGAACATACTGAGAGAATTTCAATGAGCGTCACACAAACAGAGGATGAGATATTTTAAGCATATTCTACAGCTCGATGCTTAAATAAGGCATTTTCACCTTTGCATTCTCTAGTATTTCAAGAAAACTGTCAGCTTTGTTCATTTGGAATATAACAAGCACTCATATTTTAGAAAATCGACAACATAAACGGATAAAAGCAGTGAGCCAGTCCAATTACAAAGGCATTCTTGAACCGAACCAATTACTGTTGTTGCTGTGATGGCCCAGTTGGTGCTTGTTGCTGATACGGCGCCTGACCACTAGCTGCCTGAGGGGGTGGAGGCGGAGGTATCCTACCTTGATACGGTTGAGGGTACTGTTGACTAGGAGGAGGTGGGGGAATATAGGAGTATGGGGGTGGGTAGCACGGCGGATAAAATTGACCTGGAGGAGGGGGAGCCATTCCAGGGTAACCATATTGCTGCTTCTGCTCGGAACCTATTTTATTTTCGTTCGACCCAGAGGGCCCACTAGATGATCCCTCTTGGGACGGAATAATAGCACCCATCCTCTGAGGATCCATGGAAGGATAATATGTCCTACCTTCCTGGGGAATGTTGAAATATGGCATCGGTGGGGGTGGGGGTTGGGTATGGTCACCTGGGGGGCCCTGAAGAGGCTGGTTCTGCTGCTGCGATATGACTGCCCTTGGAAGTAACCCGCTGTGGGTCACTGGTGGTTGCTGCTTTGCATCATCAGAGCCTTCCAATTCAGGCTTTGGAGCTTGTGGTCTGCCCCAGAGCAGCTTAAGCCTCAACCCTTTGATAACCAGTTTGTTGGCGAGTTCCTCAGCTGCTTTTTCTGCACCTTCTCTTGTTGTGTAAGTTACAAAAGCGCATGCTCTCTGGAGAACCATCTTAACAGACTCAATTTCTCCATGGGCGTAGAAGTTGTCTCTCAAATCCTGCTCGGTAATCCTAGCATCCAGCCCGCCTACATAGAGGGTGCGTATGCTCTCATCTTCAGGAGGCTCCAGAGAAGGCATTTCTCCAGCTTTGTTAAGTAGCTTCATTGCCACTGGGTCGTTGACACTTGACAATTGGACAAGATATGAAAATACAGACGTAAGAAAATCAGGAGAAGATAAAGATATAATGCACATGTCAACACAACACAACACAAAAAATAAAATAAAAAAAATGGTACAACATAATGATTTAGGGACTGGGAGTACATTATTTCATCAAGCACAGAAAAAATAAATAACCGATTCTTATCAAAATGATGAAATAAGTAAAAGACGATATGCATGTGCCTTGCAGATCTCAATTAATCTAGTCGACTAACTGCCAGGAAAATACATACAAGAAAGTGAAAAAAAATTCAAATCAGGAACAATTTGAAAAGCTTTATTAACCTAAATTAACGTCAACGACTTCAAGCAACCCACATTCAGAAAGAACTGGCTAATTTCAGAACCATCAGAACTACCAAAAACACAGTTGCATGTGACACACTTTCCATTCCTATGCACAATTATTAGTTCTCTGTGACATCATTAGCATTATCAGCTGAAAACAAGTGATGCAGTCAAATCTATTCATCAAAACCCATTTTTAAATAATATGTTCATTTAGAGCCTTCTTAAACACCCAGGTATGTCAGCTCACAAACATAAAAAGTTATATAAGAATTTTTTTCCCAACATACCCGTAGTAACGATCTTTAATATTCTGCTGAGACAGTTCACCCTCAACAGGCATCTCATGCCTGTAAGGACACTCTGGGCCTCTGGTACATTGACCACGAACAAAGAAACTGCACACATGAGCTCGGTTTCTCTTGTAGTACGGTGTGGTTCTCTGAAGCTTCAAGATAGTATCATTCGCCCGCACCTTTCCAAATGAAGATTCATAATCTATCCCGGCTCTTGCCTGCATATACCAATTTTTAGCTGACACGTATAGGGAAAAAAAGTTGGCATGCAAGAACTATCTATCTGAAAAACACAACACACTCAAAGCTGTAACCTAACTCTTAACATAACATAGGTAGATTTGCATTATTAAACAACAAGGTTCTGTAAGCAATGCAATATAAGTTGCTAAAGTTGATGTCCAACGCAAATACAGTGGTTCTTCTGATATCAGTATGAACAAGCATGCAAAATCAATATACTATTTGATTAAAAAAATAGACCTCAAAAATCATAAGCAACACTGATGTCCCAAATAATAAAAATATGTTCCATGTAGCATTGCTTCTTGTTTTCTTTCTAAACACATCATTAACTAAGTGAACATCAGTATAGGCAATAGTCACAAAGAAATTTGAAACTTAAAGTATTTATAGGTGTGAACAGAACATGGTTGTTAGTAAAGAGAAATATACCCTTCGATCATGCTCTTCTGCAAAGTACTCCCTGTTCACGTCACTCTTTGGAATAGCATCATTGGAATTAATGCTCAAAGCAGTATCTCGAACCTGAACAGGAAGCCCGTACTCAAGATCCAAAAGGCAAACCTGACAAACATTTTTCAGCTTACTGCAAGTTTGGCAAATCTCTGACTTCTTATATCTTGCATCACGGCCAGGTCTCCATCTAAACACTGTGAAAGGCCGGGTGCAGATTTTGCACTCCTTATCGTAATCAGCCTTCGTCTACACAAAACAAGAGGCAAGTATGTCATTAAGAAGTATTCTTCCAACTGATTTCATTCTCACTACTATTAACATTCAAATATTCAAGGCATAATGTATCTGAAGGCCCTTAAACTATATTTTTTTAAAGAACTCTTAAAAGTATTATTTTTATTTCGCGAGACCATTATCCCTTATATTCAATGTTCAGAAAAGAACAGTATAATGGCAACAAGGGATGGCATAGGAACCATAACTAAGGCTGAAATGCCACCAAGTTTCAAATAGTGGTATCATCCTTAGAGAAAATCGATTCGGTGGGCAGCCTCCACACATGGTTTTTGAAGAAAAAAACTATATACCAAAACACAGAATAAGATGACATCCTTCATAAATATTTATGCCATATACCAAACCACAGAACAAGATGTCTGTGAAGGTAATCCCCAAAACCTATGGAATCCTAAAGAAATTCCAAAATTAAGACGCCATTGCTATTCCATCGATCGATTCTTGCATCGTTATATATTAATCTAATGATCGACATTCTCAAACATACACAGCATAAATTCAAACCGCAAGTATCTCAAACGTTTAATAAACTTCTAAACGCAAATATTTCTGTACTCCACGACCAAAAACAGTACGAATTATTGCAACCATAGGATACAAAATTAACACCAAGGAAGCGTAAAATACCATTCGAACATAAGGGTTATCACCGAGACACGATTCACATATAATCGGGAAATCAGATCGCTCCCACCCATCAGCTTCCGCGTCTCTCAACAGCCTGTGTGCCATTGCCCCCCGAGCTTAAATCTATTATAAAAACACTGCAACGATCGGAAATATAAGTATAGTAAAATAAGAACCACTGATGCAACAAAGCAATTTCACAAGAAAAAAACCCTAAAATTCGCAATAGATGTGGTTACTCGGTGTACCTTGTATTTGTATGTCCCCACAACGACGTTCTCTGATAGGCGAGTGTTGGGACGGTGAAAAGCGGGGTAAGAATGGTGCAAGGCGGTCGCGGTAGCGGCGGAGTTGCAGCGTCTGAAGGAAGGAGGAAAACTGGAGACGATGTGATGTGGATCCCGTAATTTACAAATGAGGGGTATGTGGTAGTGCAGCGTTTGGATATAGTATAATTGCCACTTCTATGTTAGGGTTTTAGGACATTTTCCCTATCAATACCCATATAATATTCCACTCAAAAAAAAAAAAAATACCCATATAATATTACACCACTTAATTTAGGGTAAGTCTATGTATTTTAAAAAGTTTATATTTATTATTATAAAAAAAGCACTTTTTAATAATATGTATAAAATAAATTTAATAATAATTAATATAACTTTAAAAATAAACTTGAATTATAAGTTGCACTTGGTGGCCAGTGGAAACAATACTAAAACACTAATTTAACATTAAACCGTCTTCTTTGATGTCATTGTTTATAAAAACATTTGCATATTGGTTCATAAAATAATTATATTTACAAATAAGTTCACAATGTTTGTACGGAGGTATAATTTTTATCTGCTAAAAAATATTTTTTTATTCACAAAATTAATTTGTAAATAATGTCAATTTTGTAAATTATTTTGTGATTTTATCTTATTTATATTATTTCTCCAAGCTCTTTTTTTTTTTAGTTTTACTAATTATTATTATGAATACAAATTGTTACTTATTGGTTATGTTTAAAGATATTGTATATTCAATCATATTCAATAGTAAGTGAATGTGCATAATAGATAAATAATATGAATATATAATTGTAAAACAATAATTTTGACAACTATGAATAAATTCATAAAAAACAAGAAAATATAGTTTTCATTATGAATTGTGGTTATAACTTTCGTGAATCTATTGACTCTTACCTTCAATGATTTGTAATACGAGGTCTTAGCGACTTATTCTGGATTTGATTTGTAATATAGTAGTAGGAGAATGATTTAACCTATAATTTTGTACTAAAGAGTTAAAGATGACAATTTGACTCATCCTGACCTGCCCCAATCTAAACTCGTGTTGTATGGATTAGCTCATTCCTAAACATGCAGCAGTGATATTTATTCATATGCGCTTATTATCCTGGCTTAGTATGCTTTTATATATAGTCACCTAATGAATTGAGTTGCTAAATTTCTTGTGTGTTCTATTTCTCTCACCTTGCTTATTTTATCAAATTATTACAACACAATTAACCCGTTATTTCAAAAAGTTTAAAAAAATCATGTTACCTTCAAAAACCAAAAAAATTTGAGCAACGCTTGCGTAGAAATTTCTACCGTAGAAATTTTACTAAAAATAAAGAAAAGGACGACACTGCCCTTCGCTAATAACTTTCGCTGGGCGCTGGCCCATAACACATTCCTAATTCTCGCTAATAACTCTCGTCCAGCTGGCCCACAACACATTCCTAATTCTTGCCAACATAATGCTATCCTCTTTCTTTTCTTTTTTTTTTTTCTGTTTAAAATTCATTTTATTTTTTTATTTATTTGAAGGTAGAATATTGATTTAATAAAATTCAAGTAATATTATGTTATAAATTTAAAATTTTGCTTTCAGACTATGTTACTATACAGATAAAAATATCTTACTAAAAGGCAAATTATGTATTACAAATCCTTAAAAAAATATTTTGTTGTACTTTTAAAGTAACTATAAAGAGAATATGTAGTTTTGCATAAATAAAATACATGTTACTTAATTTCTTTTTTATTCTTTTTATTAATTTATGTTTATAATATGTTGTTAATACACTAATACATCTTTTAATATTTTATATATATTATATAAGTACAATATATATTTTTCTAAGGACAAATAAATATTTATAATTATAGTAACACACATTTAATTTTACAGTAACACACATTTGCTCTAATTGTAACACAAATTTGCTCCCCAATTTGTGTTACTATATGGGCAAATGTGTGTTACTTTAAGGGCAACATGGGTTTTTATAATAATACATATGTGTTTCTTATTTATTCAGCATCCCCTAAAATTTAGGTATATATAATCATGTAATAATACAATTTTTACTATTTTATATGTGTTATTAAATAAAAAAATAATTATTTCTATAAAATAAATAATATATTTATGAAAAACTAATATTATATTTTTTATAGTAACACACATTTACTCTTTATATTATATAAAAATATTTATTCTATAGAAATAATTGAATATATGTAAAAAGAATAATATTTTATATGATAGTAACATACATTTGCTCTAATTGTAACACACCATTTGCTCCTCATTTTGTGTTACTATATGGGCAAATGTATGTTACTATATGGGCAAATTCATGTTACTATATTATAAAATATAGTTTTATAAAAATAAATAAATATATTTGTGAAAAATTAATATTTATTCTTATAGTAATACACATTTTACTCTTTATATTATATTAAAATATTTTTTCTATAAAAATAAATGAATATATGTAAAAAGAATAATATTTATATTATAGTAACATACATTTGTTCCCCAATATATGTTACTAGATAGACAAATGTGTATTACTTTAAGTATAAAATGAGTTTTTATAAGAATAAATATGTGTTTGTTATTTATTCATAATCCCTTTAAACTCTAGGTATATTGAATCATTCAGTAATACACATTTTACTATTTTTATATGTGTTATTATATAAAAAAATAATTATTTTTATAAAAATAAATAATATATTTTTGTAAACTAATATTTATTCTTATAGTAACACACATTTTACTCTTTATATTAGATAAAAATATTTTCTCTGTACAAATAAATATATATATATATATATAAAAGAATAACATTTTATATGATAGTAACATACATTTGTTCTAATTGTAACACACATTTACTCCTTATTTTGTGTTACTATATAAGCAAATATGTGTTACTACATGTACAAATGTATGTTAATGTAAGGATAAAATATAATTTTATAAAAATAAATAAATATAAAATAATAATATTTAATTTGAATATTAATGCATATTTTGTCCTATAATAACATATATTTACTTATATAATAAAAAAATGAAAAACAAAATTTATAGCTTAAATAAAAAATTAAACATATAAACTAAACTAAAAAAAAGTACTGCGAGGCATGCAAGAGTCATGCCGCATGCGAGAGTAATGTGGTAAACTGGTAATGCTTGTATGCTAATGCGTTAATGCGGAGGGTCATTTTAGTCTTTCTAATCTTTTTTAAATTTATTTTTAAAAATTTATATGGTAAAAATTTCTATATAAATTTTTATGAAAATAAAATTCCGTTGTAGGAAAAGAAATCTTGTTTACAAAGGAACAAAAACGGAAAATCCTCAACAGAAAGGGCATCCGGTCCCACCGCCACAGATTCCTCGGTTCACGGTTAATATTAGTCGCCTCCTCCATTTTGATATTCTTCATTCAAAGAGATCAATCAAAGCAATAATCTTGCCAACAATGTCCATATCTTTCTGCTTCACCCCATCAATTTGCCACCAGAAACAAACCCCTCCAAGAATCTCGCTCTACAAACCCCTGAACCCCATCAACGTTTCTGCGAGACCAAAGCTCACACATTCAAGAATTATCCCCTGTTCTAACTGTGGTGATAATGAGAATTTTGAAAACCCACCTGCAGTGGCACCTCCAGATGAGCCCAGATGGGAGAAGTGGTTGTCCACTGCTGCGAGTTTGTACCCTCTTTATGTGACCTTTGGAGGGGCGGTTGCTTATTTAAGACCCTCCACATTTTCTTGGTTTGTGAACATGGCTCCTACTTCATATAGCTTCACTCTTGGATTTATTATGTTCACTATGGGTATTACTTTGGAGCTCAAAGAGTTGATTAATTTGTTCAGCCAAAGGCCATTTTCTGTGAGTTTATTAGCAAATCACCTTTTCGCCTAGTAATAATTTTGAATATGTCGGACTAATTATATATTGTACTCAGCAATGGGTAGTCTGTTATTTATGCATACACAAATGAATTCAGTAGTGTTACATTTTTGGATTAGCATGTGATGTCTTTTTGATTCGGTTTCAACAAATGCCTGTTGTTCTCTAAGATTGCTTAGAGGATTTGAGAGTTTTAATTATAGTAATGCTTAGAGGCAGATAAAAATAAAATTCTCTTTTGCATGACCAAATGACCATGCATGCTCAACTGTTATTTGGCAATATCTTGTCCTAGTTTGACTTTTACTTACAAGCTGAGTGTTTCTGATAGTTGCCTCTGTTTCATCTTCTGGGCTTTTTCTTTTGGAAAATCAGGCAAGCAGGCTACATTGTTTTTGTGTGTTTGTAACTTAAAAGCTTTCATATTGTAATCATTAGGAGCTATTGACTGTTTCAATGTTTGCAAAAGCCTGAAATCATCAGTGTAATCCCAAAAACTTTGGATAATCTACAATCACTATCTATTTCTTTCCAATTTTCTCTTGATAATTAGACTCCATGTGAGGAATAAGTTTGATGATACAAACGTGTTGACTATTTTCCAGCCTCACACTTTTGAAAACTACTGAAAGTTCTTTCTGAAAACTGGTTTCGTAAATCTGTAGTTCCCTTGCTTTCAGATCCTCTACGGTTGTGCTGCTCAGTATACCATAATGCCTGCTTTTGGATATACAATTAGCAAGTTATTGGGGCTCTCATCTTCTCTCACAGTTGGTTTGATACTGCTTTCTTGTTGCCCAGGGGGGACAGCATCGAATGTGGTAAGTCAACTGCTATAATTCATTGGCATATTTATGTGTTGTCTTTGTAGATATAACTTCTCGTGTAAAATATAACCTTATCCTCGACTGTAGCATCATAACAATGGCTAGAGGCTCAGAATATAACCTAATGTATAAGCAAATAACATTGATTATGTCTCCTTTATGTTCATCAGGTTTGCACGTATTACATGCCCCTTAGGACGCACCCAGCTTTACCAATAGGGTGTCTGTTTAGGTAGCAAACTGATTACAATATAAGCATTCCCATATGCCTTCAGCCAAAAACTGGACATGCTAAGCTGAAGAGACTCTTTAGTTATCAATTTGATGTGTCTTGTTGAGTAAATCAATGCTAATCTACAGTGCTATAAGTTACTGTCACTGGTAATATTAGTGTTTGGATCAATTAATAAGTAGCTATAGAAGGAGGACATTTCGTTACATCTGTGCCAGAGGTATAGCTTCATACCCACCTAGTTTTTTTAGATGCTACTGTTATTTCTAAGAATACTTCCATCACATTCCCTTTTCTGAAAATAGTGTTACAGGTAACCCTAATTGCCCAAGGAGACGTCCCGTTGTCCATCGTAATGACAGTATGCACTACCCTTGGAGCAGTAATTCTTACTCCTTTGTTGACTAAGCTTCTTGCTGGAACTTATGTTCCTGTTAATGCTGTCAGCCTATCTGTCAGCACCTTGCAGGTGAATTCAGCATTACATTCGACCCCCGCCCCCACCCCCGCCCCCGCCCCCGCCCCCGCCCCTATCCTTCCTGCATTGTAATGATCTTTATTCATCTGTATAGGTGGTAGTCGCTCCAATTCTGCTAGGTTCTTATCTTCAGAGCACATTTCCGCAAGCTGTGAAACAGTTGACTCCTTTTTCACCGCTGCTAGCTGTTTTGTCTTCCTCACTGCTTGCTTCCAGGTCTTTATTTGGAACTATTTTATGGTTTCCCCTTCGGTGTTCTTTAATCCATTCATTTCCATGTGTCACCCTCTTGCTTTTCTGTCTGTTTCTAAATTGTTTCCTTTGTTTATTTCAGCGTATTTTCAGAAAATGTCATTCGTCTGAAGTCGTCTGCCATTAGTGCATCATTATCATCTAATATGTCTCCAATTCTTCATGCTAAAGCAATGCTCTTCAATGACTTGGGGACTGTAGTACTTTCAGTTATATTGCTACATTTTGCAGGTTTCTTTGTGGGGTAAGATCTACTGCTCTCTTATGTTGTTTGTTGCACTATATCAAATTACGTTTTACCTAATTGTCTCTAATAGATTTGTTGCCACTAATCCACCGTGCTTTGTTCTTTGATGTTCTATTATGAAAACCCGTTGTTAATAGCAATAACAGTGATGGTACTTTTAGCTGCTCATACATACAATGGTATTGTTTTTTTGCTAACTAAGTTTAGAATTGTCAGAGTTGATGGGCTGATTTGATTGTGCGAGAATTCACCTTTTCTCGGTTAATTTTTTTTCTTTTTTTTTTTCTGGGATATTATGAAGTTGCAACCTTTTCTTCTGTTCTCATCTCTTGGGAAACAATCATGCATTTAACTCCCTTATAGCCCATACATGCTGTCAACTTTTCTACTCAATCTAACTGGTTGGAAGGTTATTCAGTTATTCAGTTATTCCCTTACCTCAGTGGATCAACATCTAGTCTTGGACATCCTTCTTTTTTTTTTTTTTTTTTTTTGCTTTCATTATTTTCTGACCCCTGCAAACAATGTCTTAACTAGTCACAGTTTCATGTGGCTGAAAAGTTTGTTCTTGTGCTCGAATTTTTTAATAAATCATGTACATTTTCATTGAAGTATCTATACTTATTGAGTCTCTTGTGCTCTCAGTTTCATACACGATCTACTTTTCACTGAACTACTTAAAGTTATTGGGTTTCCTGTGCAGGTATATGTCTGCAGCTTTTGGGGGATTTAAGGAGCCACAACGACGCGCAATATCAATTGAAGTAAGATCCTTATAATGCCTGAACTCCGTATTGCACAAAAAGTTAAGATTTTAGTATCACAGTTAATTGAAGGAGCTTTGGTTTTTTAATATGCCTAAAGCCAATTTTTTCCTCTAGGACCTGAGTTTTGAACACAATTATTTTATTGATTTTTCCTCTTCATTTATACAATTGGATTTGTCCAACCAATAGTTCCAAATAAAATTACTTGCTCCTCATTTGTTACAGGTTGGCATGCAAAATTCCTCTCTTGGAGTTGTTTTAGCTGCATCTCATTTCACCTCGCCCATGGTTGCTTTACCTTCAGCTCTTTCGGCTGTACTCATGAATATCATGGGTAGCAGTTTAGGTTTCTTTTGGAGGTATATCAATCCTTCTGATCCAAAGGATCATCTTAAAGATACCCAAGAGTTAAGTTAGCAAACTTGACCACTGAACTTGAGGCTCGTTTCTGGTATTTTCCTTTTTTGAAGTTTGTTTTCTTTTTATTACAAACAAGATGCAGATTTTATGCTTGTAAAGCAAGGATGCCGATATTTAAGTTATCCTTTTTTTCCGTACTGTATAATGCAGGTACCATTTCTGGGGAAGCAGCTGAACTTGGTCCGAGACCTTTGAATTTCTGGTAAAATTGTTGGTCCTTCAACTCATTCTGAATAATAATGTACGTCTATCAGCTTCGATTAATCTTGGCTTGTGTTTCCATTTCGTCCCTAAATATGCAACTGTTACTATGCCAAGTTAATGTGTTGTATGTTCCCATGATGAATCGTGACTCTGCAATTTTTAACGTCTCCTAAAAATGTATGAAATTCATTTGTTGTGATCAATATTTTATCTTATTAACATATGTTATCTGTGAACTATGATGTTTTTTTTTAAAATTATTTTATACACGATCAAAGTTGATTTGAACATAAAATTACAGTCCATATTTGGTAGTCTTTTTTGATAATTTTATACTACTGATGTCCTTTAAATGTATCATTGGCCAAAATGATGTCTACCAAGTGCAGTGATACCAACTTATTTGGTGGATGTACAAATCATCAACAGTTGGGATATTAAAGAGAAATGACTTGCAAAGAAAGGCCTCTGAATTAGGGTATGTTTGGTTTCGTCTTCCTTTCCAGCCTGGATTTCCGATATCCATTATTTGAGTTTAGTTAATGATGTTTGTATATTTTTGTGTAAAGTTGACAATGAGTTTTGATGAAAGATTTTGAAATTCTAGAGCTATTATTTCGAAATTAGTACTCCCTTCCCTCCGTCTCTAACCAATTTGCACACTTTCTATTTTGGGTTGTCCCAAATCAATTTGCACACTATTTAAAAAGGAAACATCGATTTACGTTCACACTCACAAAATTTTCCACACATTTATCCATATACCACTACTTTATTTAAAAAATACATTTTTCTTAAATCGTGTGTCATTCCAGGGATGCAAATACCCATGGAACGGAGGGAGTACTCCCTTTGTCCTATAATTATTTTCGCACTTTCATTTTTTGTCCGTATCACAATTATTTTCACACTCATATAAGTAGAAACTATAACTTTAATTTTATCCTCATAATATTCACATATTTACACAAGATGGAATATTATTTTTATATTCAATACAACTAATTTTATTATTTTAATAATATAATTTTACACATCATCTTATTTCTCTTAAAAAATATGCACTCCCAAAGGTGAAAATATTTCTGGAACAGATAGTGTGGTATATTAGTTACTTTATGGTAATATTTTTGCCAAGTATGGTAATTTGTACGGGTCATTTTGTAATAAACGTAGTAGGAGAAATTTGTCTAATACTTTGTTTCGGTAAAAATTAAATGAAACATACATGATTTTTTTATTCAAATAATACAAAAAGCAGGATATTTCACTAAAATTAATGTTTAATTAATGCTTAGGTTGATTTTTATAAAACTTGTCTATTTTACGAACATGGCCAACGCATAATGATAGAGATTGATTTTTATTTTATTTTTTAAATTACAAACATGGCCTAAATATGATAAGTATAAGAGGTACACAGTCTTACAAATCGAGCATTTAAATACTTGCATCAGTGCATTTAAATGCGAGACAACATATATTTTGCTCTGACTTTGCTTGTTTAATAAATAAAATAATGTCTTTTATAATAAAGAGAATTTATTTTCACAAGTGATGCTTTATCTTTTTAACTTCTATATATATACATATTAAATATATAATGCATAGACATATAGTTGTAAAATACTCCATATTAATCTACATAAAATTTGACTTGATAATTTATATTTTATTGAAAAAAATTATATACTCGGTTATAACTTATAAGGTCTATAGCTATAAGAAACAATATGCACAATAATATATGTAATAAAATAAATTAGATGGTCTATAAAATAATTTTAAAAGGTAAATTTGTAACAAAAACCATCTATTAGGTAAAACTTTAAAATGCTTTTAGGTCTAAATTGTTTATTAAAAATGGAAGTTCAAAATTATTATAAAAATTCTATGGAAGATAATAGGTTGAATTTTATCTCAAAAAATTATATATCGTGTCATCTTGTACTCTCTGTCCACCAATTATATGTACTTTTTAAAAATATTTACTTTGTTCATAAACGGACATTATAATATTTTAAAATATTATCCGATATATTATATTAAATCACACGTAAAGAAAGGTGCATATGTATAATTGATTATGAAACTTGGTTGCAAGCTCACACACATTCACAGTAAGATACAAAATCAGATGATGAATTTGTTACGGAATTCAATAATTGCATAAAAATATGTATACACCCTAAAGTGTGCGTATATGTACCTAAAGTGATGTGGGGCCCAGAAGGTGATAATGTTGTACCAAAATACTAGAATTTCCAACAGGGAAGATAGGCAAGAAAAGAGTTACCATTAGAGACTCCTAACTCACCAAAAAACATGATCCATAATACTGATTGAACCAAACATGTCTTTACTTTCCAATTACTATCAACTTGTTTTGGATTCTTTTAGTTTTACTACTTCTTCCAGGAAGCTTCGTATTCCTTGTCCTTTCTTCCTATTAAAAATAAAATAAAATAAAACAATATCAACTTATTTTTGTTTTAATCTTTCTACCAATGTACAAAATTTGTTTGTTGCAACATTTTAATCATGATATTTTTGGCATACACGTTATAAGTTTGATAATTTAAAAAAAAAAAAAAAAGATTAGTATTTTAGTTGATGATTGAATTATGATGAATTTTACTTCTTTCAGGAAGCTTCCTATCAAGTGCAGATTTTTTGTCCTTTCTTCCTATGAAAAAATAAATGAAAAATATCTGCCTTATTTCCAAAACAACAATTGGTGAACAAACAGTCCGTACGTGCTGAACTGGTCCACTACACCATATCGTGATTTTCTGCATTTCGGATCTTCACCTTTGATCCACACTTCTCGTGTTTTCTTTTTACATCACAGCCCGTGATTGATTCTTTCTCTTCTTTGATTTATTGAGTTACACTGCCTTAAAAAAAATATATATATATATATATATATATTGTGTGAAAATAATTCATGATAAATTTTATCATAAAATTGTCTTAATGCATCAAATATCTGGTCTAAGTGTATCAAAATATTCATCAAATTTATCAAAAATTACAGATCTTAATTTTTGATACACCTAGTTAAATATTTGATATTTTATAACTTGTTAATAATAAGTTTATCATGAACCATTTTCATATAGTCTGCGAAAAGAAAAGATAATAACCAATATGAGATGATGTTGTTATTAAAAAAAAAAAAAAATTATATCTTATCAAATTATAATCCTAAAGAAAAGGATTACAGACAATATGAAAAATATTCTATCATGGTATTGGTTATTGCAGATGTACAGTAAGCTCTGCCACATTGTAGTCTAGTTTTTGTTGCTTTTATTTGTTCATACTATGTTGTTTTTTTTAATTTTTTATTGCTCATTTAATTAAATAATGGGCTCCTCAATATTATCACCTTCGTTGCCTAATAAAATTTACTCATGTACTTTAAAAATAAAAATAGAATACTCTTGTAATATCAATTTTGTATATTAAAATTTTCTTTATTTATTAATTTCAAATTTTAATATTTTTTTAAATGTGCACTCCCTTTAATAAAGTTTATTAGAAGATGGAGGGAGTATAATTTTCTCTCGAGTACTGTGTAAATTGTATTAATTATTTTTATAAAATTGTGAAAAATGAGAATAAAGCAGAGGAGAGAGAATGGTTATAATCTTTTTTGTCTAATCTTGTATGGTAGTTGGGGTTCGCACTCCAGTGCGCATAAATATGTATGATATGAACTGTCAGAATTCCATTATGCATGAGGGATTTGGCTGGAAACGGTCTCATCCACCAGGATGAAATTCATACTATCTCCGTCGGGCCTTTTTTTTTTTTTTCAAAAAATTTGAGCATACAGGTTATAAAAAAAAAATAGAGCATGTGAGTATAAAATTAATTGATAAAATATAAAAAATATACTTTATTGATTTTTATGAGTGTAAATTATTTTCCTTTAAAAAAAAAAAAATTGGGACGTCCTAAAATGAAAAAAGAGCAGGAAAGAGTTGGGATGGAGGGAGTATTAAGACCATTTCATAATACTACAAGACTATACAAGTTAATATCAATTTTCTATCAAAGTGATAATAAATTATATTTATTTTATATTTTATTTAATTATTTCATATTATAAGACGATTTTATATAATACTAAATCTAACAAATATTATAAATAAAAAAATTAACTATCTTTTATTTTATTTATAAATTTATCATTTAAATCATCACTCATCACACTAAGGGGTAGTTTGATTGGGGGTAACGAAGGTGAGGAATGTGAATGAATAAAGATTAATGAAGATTCATTCTTATTAGTAGTGTTTGATATTACTTATTAGTTATTATAAATGAATGAAATTATAAAAATATATTTAAAATAATAATAATCAATAACTTCACCGTGATTATCACCTTAATAATACTCATTATCATATCTATTTTAAATTTATACCAAAAGTCTTTTTTTTTTTTCGTCCTTGCATACAGCGAAATGGTGGAGTAATACTTCTAACTAAAAACATTTATTATGTGTAGTTGCCATCGTACAATTAGTGAGCTGGAGTATTGGAGCGTGTCTCCACAAATTCATACATCATACTCCCTCTGTCCCAAAGGTGTAAAACACCTTTAAAATGACATAATTTTTAAGAAATGTAGAGTGTGTGTAAAATTATATTATTAAAATAATAAGATTAGTTGGATTGTAAAAATAAAGTTAAAATAATAGTTTACATTTATATGGTGTGAAAATAATTGTGGGACGGACGGAAAAGGAAAATGTGAAAACAATTATGGGTCGGAGGGAGTATAAATTTGTCATCTAAAATAAGTTTTTGTTCTTTTACATTTATTACTATAAATATTAAATGAATAATAAAATAATTGAAAGTTTGAAAACAGGTTTTTATACTATACAAATAAATATAATATATCAATAATATATATGCATAATAAATACTTAGATAATGTATTAATATTTATAAGTTGATAGTAAAATGAAAAGATCCAAAACAGGTTTGATATTTTTTCATCGTAAATGTCTTGTGCACCATGTGCATCCTGCAATTTAAGCATACTTTTAATTAATTGTTGTTGATTTTAATGCAAAATTATGACAGTCTAATTACAAATGTTTAGTACACTTAGCTCTAATTATTCACTAAAAATAATTCTAGCTGATTAAAAATACATTTAAGTTATACGAGTGAATCTTATGCTTATTTGTTAAGATAATTGATAAACTCCCTGGGATTCCAAACTTTTGTGTGAGATTTCATTTATCAAGATTTTTTTAAAGTAAGCTTAACTTAAATTTTATGTGGATTAGGTATTGATTTTAAATTTTTGTGAACTAAATATAGATCTATCTCATAAAAAAATAACAAAATAAAATACATGAAATCTTTGTGGAATTAAAACTTCACAATACTTTAAACAAGTTATTTTTAAATTTATATATATATATTGCGTTGAGGTACAATGAGTATGAACAAAAACTTTCTTATTTTCAATAATTGAATTGAGTACACATATATTTGAACATTATAGCCCAGTGCTCCTCACGATCAAAACACACACGAATTGCTCCACCTATGATACATATAACAATATTGCCTTTCGCAATTTAGAAATTAATTCTCCATTCTCCACGGCTTAAAATGACATTAACACCCTTTCCCAATTATTCTCAATCAATAAATTATCTCAAATAGAGATGTTCATCATGTCCATTGCCAGGTTCTCAATCATCAAAGCTTCCACTTCCCCACTGCACTGAAAGTAATTTCCCCCTACAAATTAAATGAACATCATTACTACCTTAAAAAAAAAAAAAAACACGAGGGACATGTACTGATCGTGCACAAAATTTTAAGAATTATTACCATAGAAAGAGGGGAGGGTAATTTTGGGAGAAGACATCTTCTGCCTAAGAGGGCAAGATGAGAGAGGAAGAAGGGGCAAATTTTGACAATTGCAGATTTCAATCATGTAGCCATCTGGGTCATGGAAAAATATCTGATCAACTATTATTCCACCTTCTTTGACCACTGCCTCCACATACTCTATCTCCATTGCTTTCAATTGATGAATAATTAGTTCCATGTCTGTGCACTGAAATGAGATGTGGTTGTCCTTGGGGTTTATTTTTTCCTTTTTGTTCAGCATGACCTTTTCTGATTCTAGCAAATGGATTCCAATCCCATGATTGAACAACCTGCACAAAGTTGAAGGACAAAACAGGCATTTCAAACATAATTAATTTAAACATAAACATGCTATAGATATTGTGATGTGATGTGATGTGATGTATTCATTTATTAATTTTGAATTTAATGAATGGTTTATTTTGAAGTGGTCACATGATGACAAGGCAAGGTTCAGGAAGCACATGAAAATCATCAGTGTTATTTTTGGTATTTCTTTCACTCCATATTCCATGTGTTGAATTGAATGCAAGATATATCTGGGGACTTTTAAAAAATATATCATAATTTTTGTTATTCAATTCGTGATACATATAAATTGGACTGTAAAGGAAGTTCCAATAAAATATTAGGTAAATATATAATTGAATTAATTTTGTAACTCTCTACAAATTTGAAGTTATAAATAAAAACTATTCCATGAAATTAATACTGAGGTGGGTGGGTGGTTGTAATTATAAAATAAGAGATTAAATATGAAAAGTGCTAGCTTATACACAAAACTCACATCATAATATGAGGAATAATTAATTTATGGGAGATGAAATAGCAGAGATATTGTTATTACAGAGGGCATGATTATTTATGTCCACTTAATTAATTAAAAAAAAAAGAGAGAGAAAATGAATAATAATTACCAAGCGCCTTCAAAGTCAAAGGAGGAGGGCCTTTTGATGAGGACAAAACCGAGGACTTGTTCATAGAATAGAGCAGATTTCTTGACGGATTTGCAGACAAAAGAGACATGGTTCAGTGACAACAGTGGCAATGCATTGCTCTCCATCATCACTTCTTCTATTTCTGAAACACTACCCATATCTCTCTCTCTCTTCTAATCTCTCTCTCTCTCTCTCTTTGTGGAAATTGTGTGCTATGTTTTGGTATTAGTGGCAAGTATGATGAGTGGGGATCTATTGGCCTGAATGTATCAAATGGTGAAGATTGGGCCATTATATAGAGCTACCTAGGATAGGAGGAGAGAAGATGGGGGTGGGTGGGTGGGTGGGTTGGGGTGGAAATGTTCACATCAAAACTACTACGATTGGCAAATGAATGATTAGTTAGTAAGTTGCATTTTTTATTTTTGTTTTGTGATTAAAAATATTGTATTTATAATGGTAACAATATAAGTGGATTAATTTTTTTAAATTTTTTTTTTTGTTAAAACAAAAAATTTGAATTCAAATAGATATTATTGTTAGATCTAGCTCTTGACTCTTTTTAGTGAAGAGATAGACGTCAAACGATAAATACACTCGTTGAGTCTCCTTCATTCTTTCTGTAATGGAATTGACAAGACTATAGATAAAAAAAGTTTAACGATCTAAATGAATAATTATACACTTTTTTATAAGTTTGAATATTAGAATAAATTTAAATAGTTTCATTTTGTATGCTAATTAGCGTGCATAAGGACAACTACATTTGATTTCAAACTTATGCTAAGATTGATTATGTTGAATTAAAATATATTATTATATCTATAATATAGACATCATAATTTTATTGTAGGTCCCCGACGTGGCAAAGAGGATTTTAATAATTTCCAAAAGTTACAATTATAATATTTTCTTTCAATTCATAAAGTGAAATCATTACATGGTAAATATGTAATTAAATACATCTAAAATTATCAAATGATAGGCAAGAGAATAGGATTATTTTATTATTATTGTATTCTAATAATATTTAAATGTAATCACATAAATTCATATTAAAAATTCAAGAGGCCCAAATATAGAGCCTAACCCTAAGCTAGGTCCTGTTCTACTTTTTCATCACGAAGAATTAGTAAAGTACATCACAAATCAAAGATATGTTATAAATAAATATTTTTACTACTGTCTCCGTTTTTTATTTCACAATTATTTTATTTGAATGTATCAACTCTACTTTCACACATCTAAAAAAAAATATTTTACACTCATAAAAATCAATAAAATACACTTTCATATTTTATTATTTAACTTTACACTCACATATTCACTTTTTCATGATTTGTGTGTTCGAGACAACTATGAAAGTTATCTCGAGACGGAGAGAGTAATATGTACTACTCCTTATTTCCTAGGGAAATTTGCACCATAGAGATTTTACGTTTTTCTAAAAAAATTAAATAAAATAATGGCATATAAATGAGTAAGTCTTTTGTGCACCAGATGAACTGTGCAATTTAAGTGCATTTTTAAAAAGTTACACCTTTTATTACTGAAAGTTGCACAAATTATTACTGAAAAATCACACTATTAAAGATACACTTTTAAGTAATAATATGTGTGATTTTTCAATAGTATATTGCGTAACTTTTTAGTAATAATATCGTGTGACTTTAAAGGCTATATAAATATATATGTACGAGACATTTGAATAAAAAAATATGCAAATTTATATAGAATAGAGAGAATTATTTATTTAAAATTTATTTTTCAAATAACGTGAAAATTTCAGAAATAATTTTTTTTTGAATACAATGAATTTAATTAGTAATTAATAACATGTCCTTATAGTACAAGAATTAATGCCTGTCATAAATTTAATTTTAAAGCTGTAGAAATTGGATTTGGTAAGTGGGTAAGAGCAGCCTATATATCCGCACGTTTTCATTTTGAGAAATGTCGCCGACAGCGTCTCATTCTCCGTTCGCAGCGATAAGAGTTCGAGGATACGAGTTTTTTAAAAAATCAGGATGCGATTCGTTAAGGATATGTCTATTTATTTATATTTTTATTATATATAATATCTGATATATATATATTATAAAAAATTTATAAATCAATTATAAATTATTTATATTTTTATCACCTAAAATTTGAGTATATTCAATAATATAATATAATTATGTAAAAAAAATATCAATTCAAGTTACATTAGTTCAATACATAAATCATAGTAGTAAATTCAAACTAAAACAAGTATCAAACTATCAATTTAACTTATACGAAATAATAAAATTCAATTTAAATAATATATTTAGTGCTTATAAATAGGATTCGTGTAGTGGATTCGAGAATCCGTTAGCTGAATTCGCCACGTGGAGAATTCGACACGAGAATTCGAGAATCTTACCCTTTTTAGGGTGCGGGTGCGAATCCGATACTGCATTGTAACATTTTTAGAAAAATCTGTGTATCATAGCTTGCAATACACTGAGTTAAAAGATGAAAATTATCTTCTTCTTTTATCTTTTTTTTTTTTACTTCACTTTTTTCACTTTATTATATTGTCTCCCCTCCCTCTAATTTTCTTATTTGTTCATTTTATTATATGTCCCAACCAATTATAGTGTGAAATTAATTTATATATAAATTAATTTATTATACTTTTAATATAAAAAATTATTTTCAGTTATAGCAATTAATATTTTATATTTTTTTATTATAATAAAAATAATTTGTACTTTGTAGAATGGAAAATTATTTTTCTTAGGGTCTTAGTTTAAGTGATGGTAAAACGAGGATGGTAAGTTTTTGGCTTGACAAAATGAAAACCACAATTTTAAAATATGATAAATTGGCAAATTAGCCAGAATCATTGCAGATTAGGTTAATTGACAAAATTTGGACGGAATTTGAGCTAAATCGAATCAATTTGACCTGATTTCTAATTGAATTTGTTTTTAATTTGTATTTTTTTTAAACTACTGTCTTTATGTTGTTAATTTGTAAAAGTTACAATACATAATTTTATCAGCTTAAAAAATTATGTCATCTTTTCAGTCCAAAAAATTAGGATTCTCATTTTCATATCCTCTTGAGTTAGATTCCGAAAAAAAATATTTTTTTCCTCCAAAATTAAAAATTATTAATATCTTTTAATAAAATAGTTCACTCTTAAAAATAATTTATTTATAAATAATTATACATCACTCTATAATTTGTCGTCAAGCAGAGCTTCTCATTCCATATAAATGTCTCACACTAACTATTAATTTTTTCGTAAAGTTAAATTTTATTATAATAATTCTTCATAAAATTACGAATATTTATTTTAATGCTTCTCAACTATTCTATGTGCATTCATTAATTCCCATGTAAAAAAGGAGATGATAAGGTTTCCTTTTACCTTTTTTTTTTTCTTTTCGAGATTTTGGGTCCCAGTGACACAATTTGTTTACTTTAGCTGCTAATCTATGGGTTATAATACTTTCACACCTGCAATAAAATACTACTTCCTCCGTCTAAGTAGGAATTTGCACCCTATGGGACGATATATTTTTTAAGAAAAATGTAATTTATATATAAAATAGTAACATATATATAAATATGTGTATATATTTTTTATTATGCACATAAATTAGTGTTTTCTTTATTAGTAGTGCATAAATTTGTGTTGGACGTTCTAATAGAAAAAAAATGTACAAATTCTTGTGGAACAAAAGGAATACTTTTGTGAGCTCCCTAATCATGTGATATGGACCATCACACGAGACAAATTACTTTAGCTACTCCTATCTAAATGTCCACCTAAAATTTAAATAAATAAAGCATTTTGATGTTTTGTTTTTTAAAATTAAGTAATTAACAGGACATAATATATAATCTTTCGTGATATTTAATATTCGTACCTAATACAAGACATATATATTTGTCTTGTAACTAAAGGAAAATCTCGAGATATTGTTACAATATATAAAATCTTAAATGAAGTTTTTGGATATACTAGATTTGAAAAGAAAATTCCGGTTTTCCATAAAAAAATAAAAATAAAATAAAGTTGTGTTTGGTTACAAACGTTTTAAAATGCCAATACCTTTTTTTTTAATAACTAAAGCAAAGGTGAGAGTCTAGTATAGCCAATTATAAACTTATTATGATAAGTTTTAGTTCCTTATTTAATCCTTCAAGGCAAATATAAAATTTGGAATATATTATATTTTAAATTATAAAAATTTGTATGAGGCTGTTTCATATATGAGGTCGATCAAATTTAAAAAGTAAAATAATTAGTATAATACATTGTGATAATATTATTAAAGAAAAGTGATAAATCACTTTTAACAACAAAAGAATATATTCTCAATTTTTTATACGAAAATTACTCCCTCCGTCTCACTATATGTTGTTCATTTTTCTATTTTTGTCCGTCCAACTATATGTTTCTCATTTATTTTTTACTTTTTTTGGAAACTACTATTCACTTTATTATTATTATTTCATTACTATTTATACTATTCATATTACTTTTTTAATTTTTTATCACACATATACTTTTTTATTTTTTTTATTATATTGCTTATATTTTTTCACTTTTTTTTTAATTCGTGTGCCAAAAAACAAGTAGCAATTTATATTGACGGAGGAAGTATTATTTTTAAAAGTAATAAAAGGGCAACTCTTATGTTTATGTCCGTCCTATCTTGCATGTGAACATAGTGACAGCTGATGAAATTGCTACCTGTTCAAACAAATAATTGGGCCACTAATTAATGGCAAGCAATTTCTAAATTAAAATTAAGAACTAGTAGTACTATTTTTATAGTTGACCTTCTTCAAAATCGGATTAAATTAATTGAGCACTATATATAATATTTAGTTTCAATTACATGCAGGTAATTAGCATGCTTTATTGCTTCAGTTTTAATTTATGTATGTTTTTTTCGAATAGATACTTTTATCTTACGAACCAAACATACCCTTAGACTCCGTTTGGTAGTGTGTAGGAAACTAGTACGTAGTGGTGAGATTTCAATTATTGAGTGTGAGATTTGTATTAAATCTTAGTGTTTGATTGTAAATATTTAAAAATAGATTATATTTGTATTCTTATTTGGTAGGGTGTAATTGATATAATTTAATATTTATTTTTAATGATCTAATTTTTTTATTAGTATTTGGTAGGAAATATATGTGTTAATATTGAGCAAAAAAGTCTTAGTGAAATTTCTTATACGAGTTACTGTTACGAAAATATATGTAATAACACCTATCGGGTGAGATTCATAATACATACTCAACAGTGAAAATGTTTAGAAGAAATGGTAGAAGAAGATCCAACCAGTTACTGTTCACGGGTCGGAGATTTCTAATACATTGTACCAAAGGTTACAAACCATTGAAAAAAGTCCTTATCTCACCTACCAAACGCACCCTTATACTACTAGATAGTATTGGACTCTGTATAGGATTCAACGCTTGTTGAGTTAACAATGATTGTTTGAAATCAATTGGAATAAAGAAATTGAAGAACACCCAGATTTACGTGGTTCGATCAGAAATGATCTATGTCCACGGATGAGGGCACCTCTCTCACTAATCAATGGAAGATGATACATATTACAAGTGTTTAGGATATCTCTAGAGTGTTCTGTGTTGATTGTGTTATCTCTCTTTCCATATACATAGATGCGTATATATATAGGAGTATAAAAACCCTAATTAATGCTTGTGATCGTAACAAACTAATAAGAAACTGCTGCAGTTGCAATCAAATTTGAATATCGATCAGAGCCCAACGGTTTTTCAGTTTTAATTCTGTTAAAACTGATCGCCAGTTGTCCAACTTGGAAGTTTAAACCGCTTCGTAACTGATTCTTGGTTTAATTCCTGACTTAGCGTCAGTATGCTCCTTTCTTGTATGCTGATGTGATATGTCCTCAGCTGAGTCTGAGTACTCATCTGATATCATCAGTAGACCTTTATCAGTAGACTATCATCAGTAGATCTTCATCCTGACTAACCAGTCCTGACCATCATCCTGACCTGACCAACCATCCTGACCAGTCATCCTGACTGTCGTCCTGACCAATCATCCTGACACCTCAGCTGACCTCCTCAGCTGACTACCTCAGCTGACTCCGCTGATATACCAGATGACTTAGTTAACGTTCCTGATGACCTCAGTAGACTTCCCAGATGATCTCGGCTGACCCCATCAGATGACCATCAGCAGACCTATCAGCTGACTACCTTCAGTTGATAGTATAATGTTCAGTTAATCAGCAGTACTTGCTCATCTGATCTTTATTTCACTTTCTTTGCACCCATAACAATTTCTCCACCTCAAATTAAGTGAGATGCCTCCACGTATCCTTCACATCACAGTAGAATTAAGGCACATCCCAAGACTGTACCTTAACCAGCTCCAAGCAGTATTTGAATTTTGAACTTGGTATAACCTTAGTGAGCATATCAGCAGCATTGTCATCAGTTGAAACTTTTTGTATTGTGACTACCTTCTTTTCAACCACATCTCTCACAAAGTGAAGCCTCATATCAATATGTTTAGATCTTTCATGAAAGACATGATGCTTGACTAAGTGAATGACACTTTGGTTATCACATTGTACAACAACTTCATCTTGTCTGATCCCAAATTCCCTGATAATGCCCTTCAGCCACATTGCCTCCTTTACTGCTTCTGTCACTGCAATGTACTCAGCTTCAGTGGTTGACAATGTAACCACTGACTGTAATACAGTCCTCCAACTGATGGTTGTGCCATAAAGTGTAAACACATATCCAGTCAGAGATTTCCTTGTATCTATGCTTCCAGCATAGTCAGAATTTACAAAACCTTGTAGAGGTTGTTTGACATCCTGAGTCCTTTCAAACAGTAATCCCAGATGTGCTGAACCTTTCAGATATCTCATTATCCACTTGAAAGCTTCCCAATGTGCCTTTCCAGGATTAGCCATAAACCTGCTGACCAAACTCACTGAATGAGTAATATCAGGTCTGCTACAAACCATGGCATACATTATGCTTCCAACTACATTTGAATAAGGTATGTTGTTCATCTGAGACTTCTCCTGATCACTCCTGGGACATTGATCAGCTGTCAGTTTGAAATGTTGTCCAAGAGGAGTAGAGACTGATCTTGACTCATGCATATTGAATCTTCTCAAGACTTTCAGTATGTAGTCCTGCTGAGTCAAGAACATCCTTCCAGCTGACTTGTTCCTGATAATATCCATACCAAGAATTCTCTTTGCACTTCCAAGGTCTTTCATGTCAAAGGTTGAACTGAGCTTATCCTTCAGTTTCTGAATTCTTCCAAGACTTTTGCTAGCAAGTAACATATCATCCACATAAAGTAATAGATATGTAAGTACCTCAGAGCCTTGTTTTTCTAGGTACACACAACTATCATACTTGCATCTGATGAAGCCTATTGACATCATGAAGCTATCAAACCTTTTATACCACTGCCTTGGGCTTTGCTTAAATCCATACAATGACTTCTTCAGCAAACATACTTTTCCTTCATCTTCTGATAGTATGAACCCCTCAGGCTGCTGCATATTAATGGTTTCTTCAAGCTCTCCATGTAGAAATGCAGTTTTGACATCCAACTGTTGTAACTCTAGTCCATCCTGATTCACCTTAGACAATAAGATCCTTATTGAGCAATGCTTCACAACTGGTGAGAATACTTCATTGAAGTCTATTCTTTCTCTCTGAGTAAATCCTCTTGCAACCAATCTTACCTTGTATCTGATCAGCTCCTGTCCATCTGACCCAATTCCAGACTTTTTCTTGAATATCCATCTTGAGCTGACAACCTTCTGCCCCTTTTCTTTATTCACAAGAACCCATGTATTGTTCTTTTCAAGTGAATTTAACTCCTCTTTCATAGCTGAAATCCACTGATCTTTATCTTTTCTTGTCACTGCATCATCATAAGTTTCAGGTTCTTGATACTCTACTTCTTCTACCACTGATAAGGCATGTGAGATCATGTCAGCCTGCCCAAACCTGATTGGTGGATGAATGCTTCTCCTATGTCTATCCCTGACCAGACTGTAGTTTCTCAAATCTTGACCCTCTTCATCTGAATTTTCAGTTTGATCTTCAGAATCACTATCTGCTTGTGGATTCCTGATATTAGAGTTGTCCTGAGCTTGATCTTCATTCAGAATCCTGGTTGTATGCTCCACCTGAACTGGTGTATGTCTGATTATGGGATTATCCTCAACATCCTGAGTATTTTTCAGATGTACCATATCCCATAACTTTCTCATTGAAAGTCACATCTCTGCTGACAATACACTTCTTGTGTCCAGCTTCAAGACACCACAATCTATAACCCTTGATACCTTTTGGATATCCCAGGAAGATGCACCTCAGAGCCCTTGGTTCCAACTTATCCTGTCTTATGTGTGCAAAGGCTGAGCAACCAAACACCTTTAGATTATTGTAATCTGACAACCTACCATACCAAAGCTCATCTGGGGTTTTGAAGTCAATAGCAGATGAGGGTGTTTTGTTTATCAAATAACAAGCAGTATTAACTGCCTCTCCCCAGAATACTTTAGGTAGGTTAGCATCTGATAGCATGCATCTGACCTTCTCCAAAATAGTCATGTTCATCCTCTCAGCAAGTCCATTTTGTTGAGGATTTGCTGGAATAATTTTGTGCCTTGTTATGCCTATTTCCTTACAGAAGTTTTCAAACTCTTCTGACACATACTCAAGCCCAATGTCAGTCCTGAGATGTTTTAAGGTTCTGCCTCTTTTATTCTCTTGTTCAAGAAGTCATTCCTTGAATTTTCCAAAAGCTTCACCCTTCTGCTTCAGGATGATAACCCACACTTTTCTGCTAAAATCATCAATGATAGTCATGAAGTACTTTCCACCTCCATGAGTCTCAGTTCTTGATGGCCCCCAGATGTCAGAGTGTACATAATCCATAGGAGCATCAGTATGATGTTGCCCCTTTGCATAAGAGTATTTCTTGGATTTTCCCAACACACAGTGATCACAAAAATCCAATTTGATTGTCCTTGAATCCCCAAATGCCTTCTGCTTGGAGAGTTCATTCAATCCTCTTTCACCAATGTGCCCTAACCTCTTGTACCACAAGATAGCATCAGAACTGCCCATAACTGCATTCACTGATCCGGCAGCTGAGTTACCAATTAAAATGTACAAGTCATTCACCTTCTTGCCTTTCATCACAACGTTATTATCCTTGGTTATCAATATGAATCCCTTCCTTGTATTGAATTCATATCCCAAAACATTGAGTGATCCAAGAGAAATAAGATTTCTCTTCAGCTCAGGTACAAACCTGACATCTTGTAGTATCCTCTCAACACCATCATGCAACCTCAACTTTATTGAGCCAGAGCCTCTGACCTTGCACATCTGATCATTCCCCAAGAGAACTGATCCACCATCAAATTTCTTGAGATCCCTGAATAAATTTTCATTAGGACACATATGAAATGAGCACCCAGAATCCAACACCCAATCTTCACTCAGCTTGACATCAGTAACAACCAAGACCTCAGCACTATCATATCCTTCCTGAGTAGCAATTGTGACATCAGCCTTCTGTTCCTCTTCTTGCTTCCTGGATTTGTCAGGACAATTCTTCTTGAGATGTCTCACCTTCTGACATGAGAAACATTTTCTCCTTTCCACAAATTTTCCATGTTCAGGGCCTTTACCATTCATCTTCTTCTTTCCCTGAAACGGTTTCTTTCCTTTCTTGAATTTGATATTCAGCTCTTCACCTTGATTTGTGTTCTTCCTTTCAAATTGCATTTGAAGCGCCTTAGTTTTCAATGCATTCTGAATATCATCAGGTGACATCTTCTCTTGCCTTCCAAATAACAGAGCATACTTGAAATTCTCCAAGGATTTTGGTAGAGAATTCAGTAACATCAGGACTTTATCCTCATCTTCAATCTTGACTTCAAGATTCTCCAAATCATCCACTGCTTTATTGAATTCTTCAAGTTGTTCAACCAGATCCCTATCCTCAGTCATCTTGAAGGAATGAAGCCTCTGCTTCATGAACAACTTATTGATAACCGACTTCGTTTGATACACCTGTTCCAGCTTGTTCCACACATCAATGACAGTCTTCTCCTTATAAACCTCCCTCAGAGGTTTATCCCCCAAGAACAAGATGATTGTGCTATGAGCCTTGTCCAGAATCTCCTGCCTCTTTGCAGGTTCTGATGAGGATGATGCAAGCCACTGATCCGCTGGTTTCAGAGCATTTGATAATCCATGGTGTGTGAGGAGAGCTTTCATCTTCACTTTCCACAAACCAAAATCATTCGCTCCTGTGAATTTCTCAAACTCCATCTTCGTAGAAGCCATAGCAGTTGATTTCACCAACAATCTTCTTTCCCACAGACGGCGCCAATTGTTGAGTTAACAATGATTGTTTGAAATCAATTGGAATAAAGAAATTGAAGAACACCAAGATTTACGTGGTTCGATCAGAAATGATCTACGTCCACGGATGAGGGCACCTCTCTCACTAATCAATGGAAGATGATACAGATTACAAGTGTTTAGGATATCTCTAGAGTGTTCTGTGTTGATTGTGTTCTCTCTCTTTCCCTATACATAGATGCTTATATATATAGGAGTATGAAAACACTAATTAATGCTTGTGATCGTAACCAACTAACAAGAAACTGCTACAGTTGCAACCGAATTTGAATATCGATCAGAGCCCAATGGTTTTTCAGTTTTAATTCTGTTAAAACTGATCGCCAGTTGTCCAACTTGAAAGTTTAAACCACTTCGTAACTGATTCTTGGTTTAATTCCTGACTTAGAGTCAGTATGCTCCTTTCTTGTATGCTGATGTGATATGTCCTCAGTTGAGTCTGAGTACTCAGCTGATATCATCAGTAGACCTTTATCGGTAGACTATCATTAGTAGATCTTCATCCTGACTAACCAGTCCTGACCATCATCCTGACCTGACCATCATCCTGAGCAGTCATCCTGACTGTCGTCCTGACCAATCATCCTGACACCTCAGCTGACTCCGCTGATATACCAGATGACTTAGTTGACTTTCCTGATGACCTCAGTAGACTTCCCAGATGATCTCGGCTGACCCCATCAGATGACCATCAGCAGACCTATCAGCTGATAATGTAATGTTCAGTTAATCAGCAGTACTTGCTCATCTGATCTTTATTTCACTTTCTTTGCACCCATAACATTAACAACGCTTTAATACAAATTATATATATGATTTAAAATACAAAAATATTTAAGATGCCTAACGAAACTTTCATGGTTAATTATTCAACGTAAGTTGATCATAAAATTTCAATATTGGCCTCCACTTTTTTTTTTTTTTTTTAAAACAACATTATTTTGCATATCAAAATTGTATATATAGCACCAATACACGTATATTTTACAAAATATTACATTAGTTAATTATTATTAGCTGTATCCAGATTATATTTCTTGATTCCGTTTTTTCCATTTGATTTTATATAGTCTAATTTAAACTGACACAATAAATTATTGTTTACTAAAAATTGTGGCCTACTATTTAAGAGTTGACAAATATATATATATATATATATATATACACATGATTGTATTTAAGTTGTAATTAAACAATGGCTTAATACATTTAATTTTGATTCATCTCATATAAAAAAATTTGCCTAAATAAATAAATAAATAAATAAATATTGATGACTACATATTAATATAGCTTGTAAATTGTACTCCCTTCGTTGCATAGGAACTTACAAGTTTTCCTTTTCGGGACGTCCCAAAGGAACTTGCAGACCCAAAAAAGGAAACTCTTTTATAAACTTCACCCTCACAATATCTACATATTTACACAAAATGTCATTACTTTTTCACTTTTTGGGCCCACATTACACTCAATCCAACTAACTTTTTCATTTTTTTACATAAAATTTTACCAAATTAACCCTCAAAACATTTTTTTTTTTTACTTTGTTCTATTTTTTTTTTATTTGTGTGTTTCTTCTCCCTTGTAAATTGCTATGGGACGGAGGGAGTAATTGACATTGAGTATATTTTGAGTCCATTCCACGTGTCTTTGTTTAAAAAAAAAATATAGAAGAACTATCGTGGTTATAGATAGCACGAAATGTATTTAATTTTCAGGACTCAAAATTATACAAAATTAATATTTAATTTCATGGGATGACGATAACGATGAATCCATAATTATCATGATGATCTTAATTAGTGTAAAACTTGTTTAACAATTGTCATTTGTGAGTCAAAGATTCTAGACGTAATGATTTGATTATTAATTAAATCATGGTAGGGTCAGATTGCATAAAGTCTATGGCGTAAAAGAACTAATATTTATTGGATCTTTATTTTTTATTCAATAGTACAAATTTATCATATTATAGATGTGTTAATTAAAGATTTTATATGTATGAGTCAGAATTGGATCAAAATAATCTAAAATTATCAAGAGGCACGAGCAATTTGTAATTTATGGAAACACTTTTATTTATTTTACATGATATTTGTGTTTTTCTGTATGTGTTTAATTATACTTTAAACTAGTTTAGATTTTATTTTCTTTTTCAAAAGAACTTTATCAAAAGGAAGAGTCAAAATCAAGTGTATATACACCAATCTCAAAAGTTTTTTCTTTTAATTTCAAATTAATATCCTAAGAGACATATGTCATATTTTTATTTTTCATTAAATATTCCCATTGGTTACTATCTAATCAAAGACTTTTCACGAGTTAATATCCTCTTAAAATGATTGAGTGTTGCTAATAAATATGTTTAATTAAAATAAAAATTTTACACAAAAACCAAAATTAATATATTTGACGATCAATATACTTTACCTAATAAAATTATATAAATGTCTGTCCAAGTCCGCAAATGTCACGTTCATGTTTCAGTCAATAACTTTACTTACTTTCACATTATTTAAACGTCTAACTTTATTTTCATATATTTAAATAAAAATTTTATTTTCATAAAAGTTAATAAAATACATTTTTTAATTTTATTATTTAATTTTTATTTCTAACATATTGAACTTCCACGTGTCAATCTTGAATGTACATAATTATATTTAAGGAGACCCAAATTAAAGTGATCTAATATAATTTAGTTTAGTTATGAGTCTATATGAGTATTAAATAATTATGGGCTTTATGTATAGATACCATTAAATGATTTTAATTTGTTGAGGGGCTAAATTGTTATAAATAGGGTTATGGTCCCCAAATATCAGCACATTAATCACACAATTCTGTATTTCTCTCTATAGAAAAATGACAAAGAGACGAAACTGATTGTTTGGAAAATCATCCTATTGAGTGTCAAATCAAAATCCATAGATCCATGTATATATACTTCCGCTATTATGATTAAAAGGTTTTTTTAATTTCAGATAATCAATGGTAAATTGTTGATATTAAGATGTTTGTGTTGGGAAATGTTATATGATTAAATTAAAATTTATAACACTTATCCTTATGTACTTATTTTTTTTATTTGTATATCCAGAACAACTATGAAAATAATTTTGGAATGTAGAAGATATAAATTCATACCTCCCTTCAAGAATATATATATATATATATATATATATATAAATTTCTGACCTACCTTGTCAAATTAATCACTTTAGCTTGTACGTATTAAAAAAAACTTGATTGGCCAACTATATGAAAAGCTTATGTCACTAAGCTCAGGGGCGGACGTATGATATCATTTCATAAAGGGTGAAATGTATGTATTATAGAAATAAATCATGAAACATGTTACTAATTAATTAAAAAATTATTATTATAATTTTTTTATTAATAAGTACATAGTAACCACCTCATATAAAACATATACTACATTATAGTACGATGCATAGTAAAAATTCGAGTGGACCAACTTTATGTATTAAAAATATTAATTCTCTTACATATATAATAAAAACGTTGTGAAAATAAGAAGAGATCATCACACCCATAAATCCATCCTATTTTCAATTTATACTATTATTGAAAGACTAATGTTACCTACTATAGTTATAATGACAGATCGATTTTTTATAATGTTGTCATTCATTTGAATTGTTGTAAGTGGGTCTTTTTTTTTTTGTAACGGGACGCTATTTGCTTGTACTTGCTATTATTAAATTAAACTCATAATTCATGAGTGTTTGTCTAATTAAGAGACAATCGGTTCTTCTTTAGAATTTAGAAATATACTCCCTCCGTCCACAAAAATCAGTCTACCTTAAATAATGTACAGTTATTAAAAAAATTAATGTTAATGTATAAAAGTGAATGTATTATTATAAAAAATATTTAATTATTAAAAAAATATTTAATGTAATATGTAAAAGTGAGTATATATGTATACAAAAATGAAAATAATAATTGTAAATTTTCTATTTTAGGTAAGTGAACTATTTATTGTGGACGATCGTTTAAAACAATATTGACCATTTATAGTAGAAGATGGGGTATTTTTTTTAAGGTACCACTTCGTAAAACTAAACTACAATTTATATAATATAAGCAAAAACATCCAATTGCCTTGTGTTGTGGTGGGAAAATAACACTAGTATTGGTGGCCCAAATTTCATTTCTTAAAAGGACCAGAATATGCACCCACTTCTGTTGGTAGTACACACTATTCCCATCAAATTAGAAAACCCACATTAATTTATGATTCTAACCATTTAAAGAAATTCCTAATTTTTTCAAGAGTAAGTCTCTTGTGCACCAGTTACACCGTGCAATTCAATTGTATTTTTAAATAGCTACACTATTTATTACTGAAAAATTACGCAAATTATTATTAAAAAGTTACACTATTAAAAATCTATTTTTCAGTAATAATATGTGTAATTTTTCAGTAGTGTTTTGTGTAATTTTTTAAAAATAAATTTGAGTTGCACGGTGCAACTGGTGCATACAAAATTAAGCTTTTTTTCAATTATATATATTAAAATAAGTGAATTACATAACTTTCAAATTAAATAATAAAATATAAAACATATATTTTATTAATGAGTTAGAATTATTATTTTTAAATATAAAAAAAAAGGAGTTGAGACGTATTATTGAATACTCCCTCCCTCCATGATAAATGGTCCACATTGTCTTAAATGGTTGTCTTAAAATTTACAATCATTATTTTCATTTTTTATACACATATACTCACTTTTACACATCACATCAAATACTTTTTTAATAATTAAATATTTTTTATTAATACACTCACTTTTATACATAACATTTTTTTTTTTTAATAACCGTGTACAGCAAGGGTGGTCCAAATTTTATGTACGAAGGGAGTATATTTTTCTATAATACACCCGCGGCAGGAAGGTAACTCCACGTGTAAATCGCATATTGGTCAGAAGTGAAATGTTATTGGACAAGCCGACTTTCGGAACCAGGCGATCATATCTCTCGCTCTCCCTGTTCTTTCGCTTCTCCTCTGCGCGCTACATGAACACTGAATCACATTTAGTCTCAGATTCGGATTTCCCTGTAATTTTCAGATAATTAATGGGTTCCTTAAATCCGGTAGAGGCGGCGGCGGAATCTCCGTACGAGATGCTTCTCAGTGCGTCGTTAGTGATTCCGGTTTCGCACTATTTATTGGGGTTTTCGTTGGCCTTTATTTTGTTTCTGTACAATTTTCTCGAGATTCATTTCCTGCAAGATTTATTCACGGGATTCAGGGGACAGCCGGTGGTTTTGACCTTTAGTCCCTGTTCTCAACTCTACCGCGATGTTGTTTCCAAGTGCAGAATTCTTCATGGCAGGTTTGAGGACTAATTGTAATTTTAAATGATTCAGGATTTTCCGGTACTGTCTTCAATGGATTTCTTGCTACTGTGTTTCAACTGAGTCTTGCTCTCTTTTCTTCTTTTTTTATGGCTGATTTTTGTGCTGCTGAAAATAGGTATCTCTCAACTCCATGGTTATGTAGTCCGCATCTTCAGACTGCATTTCTTCAGTATTTCGGAAATCCTCCTGTTGTCAACTATAGAAGGTGATGTTTAGTTCAACTGATATCGTTTTTTTGTCTGATTGGAGTAACTTATGAAATGGTTTTAAAAGTTTGATAGCTTTAATTGAGTATCTGGACTTACTGAAATTGATGTGTTTTATCGGGCAATAGATTAGTTATTGCTACTTGTTTGTATTTCTCAAAGTATTAATAATTCAATGCATTGTGCAGACAAATTTTTACGACCTCTGATGGTGGAACTCTTGCTTTGGATTGGGTCAAGAATGTCCAGGGTAATACATTTTAGCTTCTCCTTTTTTGTTCCCCTCTGAATGTCATGGCTTACAGACCAGACCTAGGATGTTGGTATATAACAGAAACTAAAATAAGCTTATACTAATTAGCTATGTGAGGCACTGACTACTGCATTATTGGTTGTGCAAACGGGAATGGGGCTACCGGGCAAATAAGAAGTTCAAGTTATATTTGATATGAGTATTTATTTCTCCTGTTAGACCCCAGACTACTAGGAACTTTGTTAGTAATGACCTGAATTTACTCCCTTGATAAATCATATAATGTATTTTTCATCTTGACTTTTTTTCTTTCTCTAATAAGTGATTGCTGGTGCACAAGTTTGTGTTATCATCTAACTTTGAAAATTACATTCACTTGACAATACATGGGTGTTCTGTTTGGCTTAGATAAAAAGTTTCCTTTCTTAGTGAGAATTTTATTAAATGCTGTAAATTTAGTTCCAAAACTTTTTAACTCATACTGGCCTTCTTCATTTTAGTTAAGAAACAAGCCTTTCATGTTAATGATGCCGTACAGCAAGGTGATAAGAATCCCATCGTAATTATTGTTCCTGGCTTAACAAGTGCATCAGATTCTTCTGTAAGTTATCTAGATTACCTTTTTCTGTTATCTTAATCTGAATATGTTCCTAGTCCTGGAAGAATATACTCATCATTCATGGTGTAAATGTAATGCACGAGCCAAACAGTACTCCTTATTGTAAATTAGATTTTGATTAGTTTTAAATTGTTGATTTCTTTGACTTGCTTGTCGATTGTCTGGTCACTGCCTCTCTCTATAGTAGGTACCTAGCCACTATGTTCTTTTTCATGTAATTTTTCTCTTAAATGTTTCGTTCAAAAACTACAATGATCAAGGGAAATTCTGGACTACACTGCTCTTGCTGCAATCAATGATCTATTGAGTATATAATTCTACGTGGATGACTATCATAAAACTTGTGTGGGGCTCAATATGATTTATGCCTGACTGGTTAGGAATTCTGGCTGAAGTAGTATTTATTTTTGGAGGCTTATGGATAAGTAATGAACTGTTATTCTGATAATAATTTTTTCAAATATGAGATTTGAAATCGATGTCCACTTAGAACAATGATAATGCCCTTATATTGGCCTGTGGCTGTATGCTAATGGATACAAAATGTATTGTGGGAACTTTATAATTTTGTTTATTGTTCTTGATCATGCTAAAATTGGTAACCAACTATACATTGCTATATTTCTTTCTATTTTTATTTCATATTTGACTTTCACTACTTTTTCATCTACATTTCTTTACTGCACAAATATATTTGATCTTGAAGTTTCAGGACTAGCCTTCTAGTTGGATTGTGTGTCCATAATTTCCACTTTGATATTCAATCACCTGCACCATCGACAATAAGAGACAACTAGAATTGTCCAGTTATATTGGCCTAGTATACTGATCCATAACTTTCCAATGGCTACTCATATAGTTATATAACAGGAGATATGACTAACGTTTCAGATTTGCAACTCTAATATGGTTGCCAATAGACTATGATTACCTTTCTTATTTGTCCCACTTCTTGTTTTTTTGGCTGATGCCACTAATATTCCCAATATTTCTTATTGTGCAAGCATTTTGATTTCTATTGAAAACAAGCTAAAATTGGGAAGTTGAATTGTGTGGATAGATTCCTATTGGATTGTATCATTTCCTATGATCTTTAACAGAAAAAAACTATGCGATTTCTCTTTGCCATCTTTCTACCTTCCTGATTTCTAGTACTTCAATACAGTATGTCAAACATCTGGCTTTCAGCATGGCCAAAAGTGGTTGGAATGTTGTTGTGAGCAATCACCGTGGACTTGGAGGTGTATCAATTACTGTGAGTATTGACATCGGAACTTATGAAAGTTTGATATATTTGGTTTGAATGGGAGATGCAAAGTTCTATTGGTTGCCGCATTTATGGTTGAATGTAATAGTACTTCTCAAAGATGAAGTGTTGGAATTTGTTTATAAAGGTCCTGTGGTTTAGAAGAAAGCTTGTTTCTGTTTTTCAGGTTAAACATAATGTCTTATATCCAAATCTTAAGATTATTTTTTCGAGTTAGATAAATTCCCGAAATTAATGAACATGTTGCACTTAGCATATTAATAGTCAGTAATGTATTAAATTTTTTAAAATATAAAAACTCATCTTCTGCTTTTTTTAAAAAAAATTTCCCTCCTGCATTGATTTTAGATGCATCTTATTTGTGTGATTCGTGAAAGATCTTTTCATTATTCTGTGTGTGAAGTTTATAACTTTTAAATATTTTGAACAATTACTTAGATTTTACTAAAGCTACTAACTTCTGTGGATCATATGCCAACAGTCTGACCGCTTCTACAATGCTGGATGGACGGATGATGTGCGAAAAGTGATTGACCATCTTCACTGCCAATATCCGGATGCTCCTCTGTATATAGTTGGCACTAGCATTGGTGCGAATATTCTGGTACAACAATTCGTCCTCTATTTATTAGATTCTTCGTGAGAATAAGCATGAATAGTATGATACTTGTAGTTATACTTCTAGTTTACATTATTGTTAAAATTTTCTTCACTTATTCTGGAATTTTAGATCCTGTAAAACTGCATTTGGATCTATAAGACCATTTCTTCAATTTATGAGGAAATGATATACTTTGGGAATGTTTAACACAACTCTCAAGAAGGCTAAAAATACTATGGACGTGTTGCATTCCGTATCTCATAAAATATAGAACTTTTTTGGTCACTCGCTTTAAGACCATTTAATGTCTGTAAAGAGAAGTATCAGATGCAAAAGTTACCACTTGAATGAATGAGATCTTGTGTAGTATATGTGTACTATTATATTTTCTCACTTTAATTGATTAATTTTCAGGTCAAATATCTTGCTGAGGATGGACCAAATGTTCCCGTAGTTGGAGCTGCAGCAATATGTTCTCCTTGGGACCTTTTGGTTTGTATTCATATTATTTGTGTTCATACATCTCCTTGGACATAGATATTTCTAGTCAGAATCTCTTTTTTTTTTACTCCCTCCATTACAATTTAAATTATCTATTTTTTCTAAAAGGGACATTCTTTTTTGCTTTTTCCTTACCCCAAAAGACAAAAGAGAACACTACCCTTTCAAACTTACCCCTTAAAAAATTCATTAATTTACACACAATATTTCATATTTTATCATTTCTCCATAAAACGGAAAAGACCAATTTACCCTTAATAAAAAATAATTTTATATTAACAAATACTATAACAATTCGTTTATTAATTTTTACTCCCCCCGTCCACTAAAAGTGTGCACCTTTCTTTGCACGTGGTTTAATGTAATATATCGAAGGATATATTGGGGTATTGTAAGGTCTGTTTTATGAATAAAGTGAATATTTTTGGAAAGTATATCATGTACTTTCCAAAAATATTCACTTTATTCATAAACGGACCTCACAATACCCCAAAATATCCTCCGACATATTACATTAAACCACGTGCAAAGAAAGATGCTTACTTTTAATGAACAGAGGGAGTATTTGGGATAAATAAAGTTGTAATGAAGGAGTATGTATTTTTTTTTCAATTTTGCATTTAATTTTTGTTTGGCTAGCTTTATTTATAATTACCAATGTATCCATGTCCAAACTCGTTTGAGCTGAATGATTTATTTTCTTCAGGTTTGTGACAGATTTATGAACCGCAAACTTGTACAGAAGCTCTACAACAAAGCTCTGGCCGTTGGCTTGAAAGACTACGCCGAAATGTATGTTTCACCTAGTTAGGCTTTCTTGAAATCACACATTACTTCTGCCAATTAAGATTGAGCATTTAAACTTGACTGATTATGAAATTCTTGTAGGCATGAAGCTGTCCTTTCTCGCCTTTCAAACTGGGAGGGTGTTAAAAAGGTACATCTTTTATTTTTATACATCAATTTGACCAACAAATTAAGTTCCTCCTCTTTTTCATTCTAAAATGCAAGATTATTGATCCACGTATTAATGACTTTGCAATAACATTTATTCTCATGCCATAGTCACGTTCAGTTCGGGACTTTGATGATTCTGCGACTCGTGTTCTTGGTAATTATGAGGTAATAATCCTCAATTTCTTTCTTCTATTAATTTATTTAAGAATTTTCATAATTTGAACCATTTCGGTTTTCTACCCAGACCGTGGATACATATTATAGGCGTTGTAGCAGTTCTAATTTTGTTGGAAGTGTAACGGTTCCCCTTCTATGCATTAGTTCTTTAGATGATCCAGTATGTACAAGTGAAGCAATTCCATGGGATGAATGCAGGTACGTAGTCCAACTATCAACTTTTAATGATCCTTGAAAATGTATTTATTTTGATGTTTAGACTGCATTTTGAGATGAAGAATATTATTGTTTCAATTTAAGCCAACGTAAAACAAAAACATAAAGAGTAATAATGATATCTAGAGTCAAGCCGTTGGTTTAAGGCCTGCTTGGATAATATGGGCGTCCTATCAAAGCAGACTGATAGAAGTTGCAATTTAGTATTCTAGAAACCTAAGAAAATATTTTTAAATTACCCTAGTAACCAGCATATACACTATGAAAAGTTGATATCTCAATAGTAATATTTTTCAGAATGATTCAAAAGGTTTACAATCATTAGTGTATAGAATTCTGAGATTCCTGGGCTGGTTCTAGTTATAATTAAACTATAAATCAGAAATAAATGAGTCAAAAGAAATTCAGAGATGCATTGAATTAATTCAACTCTTGAAATTAATTCTGCTCCTAGTGCTTCGTTCTTTGTGCATAGATTTTAGTGTTGGGTGCACTTGCCACCTTGGAAATCCTAACATAGCCTTGATCTTAATGTTGGTGATCAAAGAGTTGTGAATATTTTCGTTGTGGATAAATTTAGGATTAAAACAAAATTTTCAAGAATTTATTTATGATCTAGGATATGCAGTAGGCATGAGTTCCGATGAAAATTCCGTAAGGGGAATTGATAAAGATACAATTTTTTCCCACTTTGAATTTTTTATCATAAGCACGACAATTTTAAAGAATCTACTTCATCTAGTAGGTTTGATTCTTGAAGTGCTTAATAGAAGTTTCGTACCAGGTTGATTGACATCTGTAAGAGGCTATGTGTGCTCATCCATCATAATGGTATTTGATTTGGATTTTTTTTTTTCTGAGAATTTCTTTTCTATTTAATCTTGATGAAAATGATGAAGTTAAAGTAGTTTTTACATTTAATAAAGGATGAAATTTGGGAAACATGCTACTGATTTGGATGCCTGTGTTTTCTGTTCTTCTGTATAACAGTGATACATTTGTTGTGACTGATGGTAAATCCATTGATGGTTATTTCAGGTTAAATGCTAATGTTGTCTTGGCTACCACGCAACATGGAGGGCATTTACCTTTTTTTGAAGGGTTTACTGCAAAAAGTGTTTGGTAATTTTTATTACTTTGATATTCTAAAACTGTACCTTGCTTTTTAACTGATTTAAGTGTAACGTTTTGTGATTACACTTCTATATTTTAGATCCTTTATTTTTACCTTGTCGTCTTTTCTTACTACGGTTCAGTACTTTAAAATTTGGTAGAGTTCATTTCCCCCAAGACAAAACACATTCTATGCAAACTATCATATTATTTTAGTCCTAGATTAATTAATGTACAGTGGAAGTTCTTATCAGAAAAGATACATCATGATGTCGTTTTCATTCATATACTGGGACAGTGTTTAAATAAGCACCACTACAATCTTTAGTGGTTTCATGACAGAACATATTATTTTCATGGGACATTAGTTCTATTAACAAGAAGACCAAATCAACTTTGTTCTCTGGTTTCCTTTGGCTGATATCCTGTAATTTATCTCTCATAGGTGGGTGAGGGCTGTTGATGAATTTTTTGGTGTTCTGCAGTCCAGCCCCCTGAGTCGCTGGAAGAAAGAGGTGAATTTTTTTATCTTTTATTGTTTAAAAAATGCTTCTGATTTATTTTTATCTTGATAGATTGTTTGCCTGGTTTTCTGGCATAGCTTCTCAAATAAATATGAGAGCTCTACATACTAGAAAAATGGTTTGTTTAAATAATGAGCATACGAGCAAGTCCCTGCAGACTGACTTCATTAGTATAACCATTTTGGTGAGATGGTTAATTATCCACCTTATATAACTCTTGTCATTTAATCAAGTTAGCTAAGTAGTATTTATGTATTTAGTAATGTTGATATGATTGGTATTTAATTACCTCAGTCTCCCAATTTTATATAACTCTAGATAAAAAATTCTCATCCTTGATATAATACTGCTCACTCGCAGGAATCAATTCCCGCAGCAAATCCTCTCGGCTCGTCCATCGATCAGGCGCCCTACGTGCATGTCCTGGAAGATGGAATGGTGAGTGCAGTAAATGATGAGGCTGTTGAAACAGGAGAGGAACATCCAGACAATAGAAACCATGTCGAAGAATATACCCCAGAAAACCAAATCAACAAACATGAACTCGACACCCGAGAATCGAGTGATTTTGTGGCGCCTGTGAAGAAATGCCTGAACCAGCTCTCGAGTCAAAACAAAAGGTCTCTGTATCTGCTTGCCTATATCGCGATCATTACCACATGGCCAGTTGTGGGGTCTGCGCTCTCTGTCTTCTTGAGGAAACGATTTCAACGTTTTTTCCCCAGAGCACCAGTTGCAAGGTTAAAATGAGGAGGGATCATTTGTGTTACTTTGTCCAGTTGCTTGAGAATCTTGATTCTTGACAATAACAAGAAACTAAAGTTGCTTTAGGAAGGAATACATAAAATCTTAAAGCAAGCGTTTAAACATAAGAATAGGCAACAATTTCAACGTTTTTTTTCCCAGAGCACCAGTTGCGACTTTGACCAATCACCAAGAGAATCAGATCATCTAGTTAAGGATGAGCACAGGGAAGATCCTTGATGAAGGAATATTGTACTAATAGACAATAGTAATTGCGAAACGTTGCATGATTGACTTGTAATAATGGATAAAGAATGAAGCAGCTAAAGATTTTTTTTTTTTTAAAGAAAAAATCCCCTTTCAAGGTAGCTCTTCTCTCTTGGAAATTATCTTAATCAAAACTGACCCGAACGGACAGCAGATTGTAAAGCGGCTCGAGAATCTCGACAACAAGAAGAAATTAAAGCAGCTAAAGTTAGGAATACAATCTTCAAGAAAACGTATTGATAAGAAGAACAATTTTGCCGAACCATCATATTACAGCATTCTGCTACTTCACTCGAATTGTAAGACATGCTGAGACGACACATTTTCGAATGAAATGACATAACATTTCCCCAGGTGTCAACATCTAGCTTCTAGAGTCTCTTCGAGCAGTCATTTGACCACTACAAGCCTTTCTATCCATACACCGCCAAAAGTTGGTTGAGAACTGTTTCTTCATATTGGGACTAATGCTACGTTCAAACAGAACAAAAGTTCAAGGTTAACCGAAGACTGACAATTGTAGCATACAATATTGGTCTTCAATGTGGGAGAAGTGAACCAAATGAAAATCAGAAATCACGTTGTCATATGGTATCTAGGCTAACTTCAGGTTCTAATGAACCTTAGTCATCTTCATTTTTGGGGCTGACTTCTTCATTTGGCGGGCACGGTCTTTAGCTTCTTTCTTGCGAAGAGCCTCCGCGCTGAGCTTCGCTTCAGCCTCCTCCAACTTCTTTCTCTGGTCAGCCTTCTTCTTCTGCAAAGCATCTTGCCTGGCATTCTGAAGTTCTTTGTACATCTCTTGAGCAATCTTCGATCTGGCTGCTTCGGTTTTCGATCGAGCCTGACATGCAATTCAGTTCAGATAGGCAATCTGTGTGTGTGTATGAAGTGTGAGCCAAGGTGCTCAAACGTTAAATATATTGTTATACTTACATGTGAGCTGAGCTTGTATCGTCCAAGCAGGTCAATGTAATAAGGTACAAGAGCAACCAAACGAGTCATATCAGCCATGTTATTCGCATCAGGGAGAGCAAACTTAAAGATGAGCATCTTTTTGTGTGAACCGAATTGTTGGTCAGAGAAATGCATTGAGATGAAGCCTTTCCCGAATCTTTCAAAGGCTTTGTCACCAAAAACCTACAAAATTGCAAAGAGAATATCATATTACATGCTCCAGGAGAGGAGGATGTCGATCTGTTTGGACACCGCCTTCTCCAAGTGACAGAAAAGTTGTAACAGACTCCTTTCTCAAATAAGAGTAAATGGCACAAAAAAATGATAGATACAAAAATCTGGAAGATAGCAATGTGGCATTGTCAATCTCACTCATCAAGCAGAAAAAGTACCAAGTATGAAGATTGTAAAAAATTAGCATATATTACAGCAAACTTAACATAGACATGAAGAACAAAACAAATGTCTTCTGGGGAATGAGACGATGGTACATAATTCATGAGACACTGCAGGGGCATTTGATTAAAAATATCTAATTGAAATGGTATGTGAATCATTGAGTGGTCAATCACAATGAAAAATGATGATTACATTGTTGGCGGTTGACTCTTGCCCTGGAACAAGGCAAATAATGATTGTTGATTGAGTAGTAGTGGAATGATTGAGAGAGAGTGATTATAGTGGGAATGTAGTTAATCAAAAGGTGTAGTAATTTAACTTATTTTGATTCTCACTACTTGTACCAAGTATTAAGGAATGTGAAGTGATTCCAATGATCATGAATCAACATTTAGCATAGAAAGAGCAGAGAAGCATAACCTTAGTAGCATTGAATTGTGTATATCTGAATCTTCAAACCGTTAGTAAGTTAAAACAGATACCAAAAATGACACAAGCGTAAAGAGAGACAAACAACTGAGGACTTTCGAGTAAAACACGGTTGAAGTTAACCCCAATTAGTTTTCTCTTGTTATCCAGTACATCATCCTTAAACTTGAAACAATTGTGCTCCCACCTCCACCAACCACACCGAAAACAAGCCAAATGCATCAATTAACTTCTTCTCATCTAGCTCATCACTGAAAGTATATGAACATACCATAGCTCTAGTGTACAGAAAGAACAGTGAACTCAACAGCCAAGTTTCAATATCAATCAAAAGATACAGGGCTCATAGTAGAGGGACAATAGCACTTTATAGTCAAAGAGAAAAAGGCAAAATATATAAATGAATGACTACCTGATCCAGCACGGCATCAGTGATCAAATCTGTGGCAACTTCTTTGGACTCCGACACTACCTGCAGCTCCTCAGCTACCCATTTCCTCCCACTTGGAGGATTCACTAACCCTGCAAACGTCTGCAGATCTCTCAGCTCCTTGTGCATCGTCTTTGCCAATTTCTTTCTCGCCAACGCAAAAACCACCTGATCCATCGAATCATCATTCATATAAATCTCAAATGTTATCTCATCCTTGCACGGTACGACCATATTGTATAGCCTCGAAATCAAATCATGCCTACTCTTCAGCTCCATTGTCGCCAGCAATCCCGCGCAAAACCTCCGACCACTCGCATAAAACTTGAACACGTTCTTCCCTTCCTGCAACAATAGCGGCGAGTCATCGGTCTCCCCAACTCCCAGCAAACTAAAGTTCTTCTCGAAAATTGAGTCTTTCGTCGCAAATTTGCTAGCCCACGCCAAAGCCAAATTCTCATTCTCTCTTTTCCCCGTGAAGTAATTGATCGTAAACATAATCAAAAACGAAACACACACGACTTCAACGGAATACGACGAAAGCTTCTTCGAAACTTTGACATCGGATTTGGGGTCGTCTAAATTTTCGGAGCTCGAACCTGCAGCATCGGATACAGAAGTAGCGGTAGCAGATTCAGGAGAGGCTTGATTCTCTGGTGCAGGAGTCAAATTCTCAGGAATTCCTTCAAATTCATCTTCATCCCAGTAATCAAAAGCCGACGTGGAAGCGGGTTTAGGGATCTGATCAGAGGGCGGAGATTGAATCTGGGATTGATCGGAATCTGGGGGGCCGTGGTGGGACTCGGGGCTGGTAGAGAGAGATATGGGGGGAGGAGTGGAGCGAAGATGTGGCGTGAGCTCATCGGAGTTCGGATCTCCGAGGGTAAAATCTTCATCTTCCTCGGCGTCGAATCCCTCAAAGTGAGGGTGAGCGGCAGCGGGAGAGGCGGAGATGTGGTGAAGCAGGAGAGAGAAGATGGAGAGAAGGGCGAATAAGTAGAGATAAGCGTCGCCTTTAGGGAGGAAGAGAGAGATGAGGAGAGAAGAGGAAGATCTCTTCGCCATCGTATTGGATTTGATTTGATCTACTGGTTTTTTAGTCGCAGACTATGGAGGAGAGTGGAAAGAGAGCTATTAGCCTATCTATACCTACTACTAGTATTAGTATTACCAGTTTACCACCACCTAAGAATAGGATACAAACCCCTCTGATTAAATGATACTATCAAATTATTATAAATTAAATACTACAAATACTACCAATTTCATTTTAACTGGTTTTTGTTTTCTTAATTTCATTTCATTTCATATTTACTGCTAAATTTGGGATTAAAATATAAATGAACTACTATCTTTTTCTAAGAAGAGGATAACTATACTCATTCAACCAGAGATTTCCTCATGTTTCTTTTAATTTTCCCTACAGATGTTAAGCGGGCCAGAGGCTGATGGGTCAGCCCGTTTAAACTTGTAATTTACAGGGTTATGTCCGAACATGTGACGGTCCATATAAAATTGGGTTTTTTTGGTCTAGATTGAGCCCGCGGGTTAAACGGGATGACCCGATTGCCCAATTTTATTTTTATTAAATTAATTATATAATATAAATTGGAAAGTTGAGTCTAGTTCTCTTACTGTTGTAATTTATAAATTTGTATACATTAAGTCATTAATATTTTATACTTACAGTTTGTATTATAATTTATAACTAGCTAACATGTTTATTAACTAACTTATTACTCATATTAATTATTAATTTGTTATTAATTAAGAATTAAAATAGAAAATAATAGATAACTAGATATCAATTAAATTAACTTCTCATATTCTTCAATCAGGGTTAAAATGTGAATTTTATGAATTATGTTATTAATGTGTGAACTTTATGGATTATATGGTTAGTGTGTCAACTTTATGTTGTTGATGTGTGAATTTATGATTATTTTAGTTATTAAATCATTAGTTGTATTTTATATTAACTCTTAATTTTTTTTACCCGGAGCCCGTTAGTGGCCTGTTTAGATCGCGAACCACTAGGATTAATGTTAGATCCCAGAGTATTAGTGGTCCGTTAAGAACGAACCGCTAAGGCCCGTAGCCCTGTAGGATTAGGGTCAGCCCGTTTAACATTTACCTATGGTATGTAAACTACATAATAATATACTATAAATATTTTGAAATTTTATTAAATTCTAATTTTTAATAATTTTTATTTTATAATTCATTAGTGACTCGCGAACTATTAGAATTTGAGTTAGGTCGCAACCTCGGCCAATAGAACTAATTTTAGTGGATTATAGTAAGCTCATTCAATATCTCTACGTGGGAAACACATGAATTTGTGTCTATCAATGGACATGTGATTATTTTTCGATCCTATTTTTCAAGCTTAAAAATCTTTAGTGACACGATAGTAACTTTTAGTGATAGGTACTTTCACTAAATATGATTTTTCTATCACTAAATTTTTAATTAGAGAAACCATATTGATAAGATTTCATCATTAAAAAATCATTTTTCTTGTAGTGATGCATAAAAATTTCTTTATTTATGATGGAATATTTATGAAATCATGAAATGCAAGATGAAATCTAAGTTACTGGGCAAAAGATTGCATATGGAGATATATACATATACTCCCTCATTCCCTGTTTGGTATATGAGATCAATCCCTAATTCCTGTTTTGGTCCAATGCATCACATTTTATCATAAATTTTGGTGATATCATATTGCACACTTAATAATATAAATTAAACATAAACACAAAATTAAATGCACAATAGTTTACCATAGTCACACTGTTAAAAGAGTAATTACCCAGCAGTAACTATCTCACTTAACACCCCATTCACTCTTAAAAAATATAAACACGATTTGATCATAATCACACAATCAACTTGTCCATTTTCTTTTTTTTTGTCACACATAATAATTAATTAATACACAAAAATACAATGATGGAGAGAAAAGCAAACTGATTAGTTGTAATGAAAGTGAGAAGAAGAAGAAGATGCATATAGAGGATTGTGAAGAGCATTCGATGAGCCTTTTTTCCTTGAAAACAAGTCCCCCACTAGAGGTATTATTGGCTTCTTTTTCCTCCCCTTTTTCTTCCCAACAAACACACTTTCCTTCTCCCCAACGCTCAAAATTTGAGCCAAACTTGGCCCAATCAAATCCCTTTTCTTATCCCTCCCGCCCGAGGCGGCAGCCGCTGCAGCTTCTGACGCCTCGGCTCGAGCCACCTTGGACATGCTCTGGTGCAGCTCTGCATTCAGAGAGGCCAAGGCCACTTCGGTGTCCGATTCTCTTTCCTTAAGCAACTTGAGTTCATTCTTGGTCTCCTCGAGCTCAACCTCGAGTTTCTTCACCGTAGCAGCGAGCTCCGTGTCCTGGCTATTACAACTAGGGGCAGAGTACTCTGTTTCTACTCCGTGAGTGGGTGAAAAAAGGGGTGTTTCTTTCTTGGAAAAAGAGAAGGGCTTGGGTGAATATATCTCCCCTACCAAGATTCTCTCCCCGAATATCGCCACGGCCTCTTTCACCGAGCGAAAAGGCCGCGACGAGTCCACATTCGAGCGGTGATCGACGGCTCGAATTTCTTCCATAGGAAGAGGGAGTTTTTTGCATTGGGATGAGAATAGGCAAGGGAGTGTAATATATGATTTGAGATGTCTTTGCTTTGAAGTCAAACTTTGAATGGTGGGATATGGTATAGTAGTATATAACTATAAGGTAGTGTATGTATGGTTTAGGTGGTAAGAAATGGGATTGTGTGATTTGAAGGTTAAGCCAACAGCAACAGAAACAGAGGATTTTGTGGAGTTGGAAGAGAGGGACAACCCAACTACTATGCACATTAATTAATCTATAAAACTTAGTTTTTTTCAATCATGTCTACTTATTGTGAAACATAGTAATTTGGGCATGTAAGTACGCTGTTGCATGTCCAAGTCTTCTAATTTCTCATCTTTTTCTAAAGTTTGCTATAAAAGAACAGATCTATGTTTAAAAACTTTAAGATAAATTTTATTATTCTATTACTAGCTCTAATACCACGAAAATATATAAAATTGCACATAACATACGTTAAGATTTAAGAGTAATGAAACACAAAATGAAAATAGAGGTTTTTTCTTGACAAATGATGAAAAAAGAGTTTCAATTTGAAAGAATAAATGGTTGGAACCATGTTTGGATTGGGGAAGAGAAACTACTCCATTTTTGCGTGATTTTTAATTCTCAGTAGGTTTTGCCAAACAAAACATACGTGAGGAACTTTTTTCCCCTTGCATTATTTTTTCATATACAATATTTTTAGTTGTGAGATGAGATCACATCTTTTTTTTTTTTTTTTAATCTAGTTAAAAATGCGATATTAGTGAATAAACATGGTGCGTTTTCAAAAGTTACATGTTTGGATTTTGTTCCTTTCCCTCTTATTGGATTCATTTTCTTTTATATTTAATGGTTATTATTATTACGGAAATGATGATATCAAATTGGCACAAATTTATTTATTCACCACAAATATAATAATGACGCATAAATTAATTAAAATAATAGTTGCTCAATGTTTATGTATTATTATCACAAGTGTCTACAGTAAATATGTGATTATTTCATATTATTATATATATTCATATTCTTATTGCTTAAAATTCTTTGGTGTATTTATAAATACTTCATTCGTTTTTTATATATTTGTTTGTACCAACTCTAACATCTTATACACTAAAAATGTACACCTACTAATTTTAATTGGTTGAGAAAAAATTAATAAAATAACTTTTTAAAATATCTGTGTTAAAGATTAGTCTTGTATGCACCAGTTACACGGTGCAACTCAAGTTCATTTTTTAAAAGTTAAATAAAATACTATTGAAAAGTTACACATGTTATTACTGAAAAGTTAAACTGTGAAAGATACACTTTTCAATAATAACATATGTAACTTTTCAATAGTATTTTGTTTAACTTTTAAAAAATGAACTTGAATTGCACAGTGTAACTGGTGCACAAGAGACTTACCTCGTGTCAAATATATATAAATATGAAAGATAGATTTGTAATGGATGGGAGTATATCGATACGTATAAAATAAATATAAAAAAAAAAACCATAACTGCATAAGAATTCCTTCACTTTTAGTGTTCATGATGGGCTTGTGCCATATCTATGTTGGGCCTTTGGGTTAACTCAAAGTCATAGCCCATAGCATCAAATTTTAAAAGCCCGTACCCGTAGGCACGCCAGTATTAAATTTTTTAGGAAAATCGAGCTTTTCACGGCATTAGTTGTTTAATTATTCAAATAATAAAAGAAATTATAATTTAATTTGTTTAATTATATGAATTATTTTACTTCAAAAATAATTAGTGTTGTGTTGCAAACTCTATTCCATATACAAAGTCAAATTTATTTTAGGGTTAATATGAATTTATCATCTCTATTATATCATTTATTTCAATTTGTAATATTAATTTTTTTATCAAACTGCAACATGTACTATGAAAAATTGACCAATTGCAATCTATACTTATATTTTATTTTATTTTCTTGTCAGTGCTATATTTTTCAAGGTTTTGCTAGTCAATTTATATCAATAATTTATTTATATTTAATTTTTGCCACAAAAAATCGACGCTGGTAATTTTTTTTTTGTTTTTTCCAAATATCGATTTAAATTATTAATCGAATTCCAATTCTATTATCGTCGTTCTATAGAAATTAGATTTATTTTAACATTAATTTTATTAATTAATAATTATAATATAAATTAAGTAAATGAATAATATGGAATGAAGAATATAATATTAACAAATATAGCACTGTCCAAAAAAAAATAAAAAAATAAAATTTGACTTTAAGTTGCATTTTATAAATTTTTCATAGTACATGTTGTATTCTGATAAAAATAATAATACAAACTACAAATTAAAATATGTGATATAGTACAGATGGAAAGTTGATTTTAACCCTTTATTTTTACACAATCAATTATATAATATATTTAATCAATCAAAATTAATTCTAGACCTACTTTTAATTTCTCTAGAATTTATTCTCGTAAAACTACCACCACAAATAACTATCTCACTATTAATGTTTTTTAAACACATCTTTCTTTAATCTAATTTAAAATTTATTTTTTTACAAACACTCATTATTTTTTGGATTAGTTTTGTATGCATCAATTACACGGTACAACTCAAGTTCATTTTTTAAAAGTTACACATGTTATTACTGAAAAATATATCTTTCATAGTGTAATTTTTCAGTAATAATTTGTGCAACTTTTCAGTAATAAATTGTGTAACTTTTAAAAAATAAATTTGAGTTGCATCGTGTAACTGGTTTAATAAATAAATTATTCGAATTAAATCACAATTCGAACAAAGTCAAAATTAATATACACGAATTCTATTTTTCGTATGTATTATACACATAATATTTTGTTGTAAATGAGATAATAATTAATTTTTTAGGAGGAAAAAAGAAAAGACTGTGTGAATCTTTGCATCATCATATTTACCAAATATATTTTCATTTCTATTTCGACTAAATAATTTATTAATTAAATTCTATTTAAATAATTATTTTATTAAAGTGCGTATTACTTTATTTTAGATAAACAAATTCAGAGAACAAAACCAATAAGACACAAGGAGTAGAGATGACAAATGGAGCGGGTCGGGACGGATACTAGAAGATTCAAATCCGTTCCACTCTATATGTGGGTCAGGTCGGATCAATCCGTTACGGATCACGGGAAGGGGCAGATCAATCCATTCTAAACTGAAATTTTATAATATATAATATATTATTACATATTTAAAGTAAATTTAAGGTCTTAATAAAAAAAAAATTATGATATTAAAAATATAATATACGAATTTATTTTTATCTTTAAATATGTTGATATCAATTAAAATTTAGGGAAAAATATTTTTTTTGTCCTGTAAGTTTGCCTCTTTTTTATTTTGGTCCTACTAATTTTCAAATTTTGATTTTCGTCCTGTAACTTTATCCCCTTTTGATTTTGGTCCTATTAACTTTCAATTTTTTTATTTTCGTCCTATAACTTTACCCCTTTTTTATTTTGGTCCTATAACTTTACCTCTTTTATACATGAATGGGGTGTCACAGGACCAAAATCAAAATGAGGTAAAGTTACAGGACGAAAATCAAAATTTGAAAATTAATAGGACCAAAATCAAAAGAAGGTAAAGTTACAGGACAAAAATAATAATTTTCCCTAAAATTTATAGTTAAAATATCATAATATATTTCATATTATGTTTTATTAGTATATATTGATCTAAAATATATTTGTTAAATTAATTTATTTTTATTTATACTATATATATACTAATAAATAATAATATTTTTTTAATAAATATCATATATATTTAATTTTTAATAATATAAACATGTCAAAATGGAATGAGCAGATCGGGGCAGGACGATAATGATATCCATACCCGCTCCGACCCACTGCGAATCCCAGGCGGGACGATCCATATTGTGCGAGTTCATATCGGAGCAATTCGGGTCAGACCAAATTGTCATCCCTAACAAGGAGGAAAACAAACCAGAAAATTTTGCCAGCTATTGATTTATCGCAACTCTGAAGCCCATAGATACGGCGATGCACGCGGCCATGGCGGTGACTTCTCCTCCGTATTCCTACAATTGCCGGCTCCACCAAACCCTTGAAACATCTTGCTCTCCTTCCTCTTCTGCCGCCGCTCCGCCACGCCGCCTTTTTTCGCCGAAGGTCTGTTTCTTTCTCTCGAGTTCGATCGATTGTATTTACTGCGTTCTGTGTGGCGATTCTATTGTTTTAAAGTGGGGTAGTAATTGCGAATTATGGGTGTATTATGACTTTATTGTTAATATGATTGTTCGTATTCAGGTTTCGAGCTTCTTCGGTGTTCCAATTTCGCCTTCTTGTAGACTTAATCAGTTGCGAACGGCCTCTTCGCGTCATCTGCGCTATGGTTTACTCTCTGGTTCTCGATCAGGTAAGCCTTGGGGCCATATGCCTTGTTTAATTTGTGCAAGAGGGCGTTTGGTAAATGATTCGATTGTTTTAGGGCATAATCAGATGTGGAAAATCCATTTAATATATCAATTAAGCACTAGTTGCTTGACTATGGAAGGATATGTTCAATTAAACTAATCAACCTTTAGTTGATTGATTATGAAGCATGCACGTTTAAAAGACTATGGTGACTTTAATAGTTTATACTTCATGCGATGAGAGATGACGACTAGTGTCAACTAGCTCTAAAACAAATTAAGACGATGGTTTATGTTTTATTGTGCATGTTTCTCTTGTTGTTATACTTTAGAAGGGTAATCTTTTGTGTCAAAGTAGCTTTTTATTGCATGGTGATTGGTGTGGTAGGACAAAATTATTCGTCTTGGCATGAACTAGAAAGGTTTTTTAATTGTTTCAATGTCTGATTTGTGCATGAGTTTCTTTTTGAATCTGCATATAGACCTGAGTCATGACCTTTGCATTGTTTGTGCAGGTATAAAGGCTGTTGCCACTCCCGAATCAGCTGTGGAATTGCCACTCACAGCAGAAAATGTTGAGAGTGTGTTGGATGAAATTAGACCATATCTAATAGCAGATGGGGGTAATGTTGCATTGCATGAAATTGATGGAAATGTCGTGAAACTGAAATTGCAAGGAGCATGTGGATCCTGTCCTAGTTCTGTAGTGACGATGAAAATGGGCATTGAGCGTCGTCTGATGGAAAAGATACCTGAGGTTGTTGCAGTGGAATCAATACCGGATGAAGAAACAGGCCTTGAGCTAAATGACGAGAACATAGAGAAGGTAAATGTTTCTTTCAAGGGTCTCACTCTAAAGCATGCTTATTGTTGTCAAAAGTAGTAGGGTCTGTTGAATACGTATACCTCCTTGAAGTGATATAATGGTATTTGTGGCTTAGTTCTTCAAAGAAATTTGGATTTCTATGTCAGAGTACTTCAAGATTTAATAATGCCCATATTTTGGTGAGTGAGCATACTGGGATAAATAAGATGCCAGAAACTGGAAGGGGGGGGGGGGGGGGGGGGAACAAGGGTGAGGGGTTTGGAAGGAAGATATGACATGAAAGAGTAATCAAATCTATTTAATAGTAATACGTGTCTTGATAGCTCATGCTGGCATGGCAAGATTTATGAAAATAAAGAAGCTGCTCAATATTAAACATCCTAGTAAAACTGTAAATAAAGTTACGTCTTATCTGAAATTCTTTTTTATTTTGAGAAATATGCTTGGAGTTCTAAGATGAGTCTTACTTTGATTACCCTATCTATTTTCTTCATTTTAGTGGCCGCTGGGTGCTTATAAATAGACATGCAATGGTCAATAACTCCTTCAAGATCAATTTATTTAGTTTTCCCGTGCAGAGTTGAAGCTCCATTTATCAAATTCATTTCTGATTAAAGGTTATGATAGTAGCCTTGAGACTCATCCTTCCTTTATCATTCTGTTTTTTTTAGTTCCACAAGTTCCCATGTCATCAGTCTCTAAAGTTAATGAATATTGTTCTTAGCTAATTAATTATATAAACTGAACAAATCTTCCATTTCTTTAAGTAATTAAGTTACTTATTTAGGGTTTCCTTATCACTTGCCAGTCCATTCATAAAGCTTCTTTCTCAATCATCAGTGGCTTATTCTCCATTTTATGTACTAAAAATTAGTTAATGATCTCAAACTTAATCTTCTTAACTTGGACTTGTTTGATACTAGTCATTGGGCATGAGTTCTAATCTTGAGGCATTTTGTTTGACATAAATAATTGGGGCATTAAGTTTAACTGGCTGACAATCCATTTTTATGTACTAAAAATTAGTTAATGATCTCAAACTTAATCTTCTTAACTTGGACTTGTTTGATACTTGTCATTGGGCATGAGTTCTAATCTTGAGGCATTTTGTTTGACATAAATAATTGGGGCATTAAGTTTAACTGGCTGACAAGTAAGATCTATTTTTGATTCGAGAGCTTCTTTAGTTTGTTCTAACACTTGAACTTCTCTTTTATTTTATGGATTCTAATAGTTGAATTAGTGCCTACATTTGATGGTAGAACCTTAGATAAGAAAATTGAATAATTTTGACCGATGATGGCATCCGGAATGATGTTTGACCCTGCCTTGACCATTCCAGCCATTCATGGAACTAGCACCTGCTCCTTGGAGCTACCAGAGCACCAAAAATCAGCTAAGTCAAATAAATGTGATGTTGGTCATGATGCCCTTTTGCTGCTATATACTCCCTCTGTCCTGTAGCCCTACGGGATTACACATTTTCTTAAAAAATGTGTTTCATATATAAAGTAGTGACATATGAGTAAATATGTAGGGAGTATTTATTTATAAGGGAGAAAAAGAAGGGTTGGGGATGGATTTGGAAACTCAGTATAGAACCCTTTTATTGTAGCCAAAGCTCCATTAAACCTGGAAATATGCACCGTTAACTGTAGGATCAGAAATATGAACTAAAAAAGGAGTTGAAGACTCGAAGTGTGTGTTTTAACACACACACACACACACACACACACCCCCAAATCTCAAGTGAAATTGACCTTCACAGGAGTTAGTTTGCATCTCCATGTGCTGCTTAAGTATTCTGGACTTGGCATACATTTGACATAGTTATTTTCCCAACACATGCATATAATAGCTAACTGGCCGTGTCATTGTTGAATATTAATAATGTATATATGAAATGCTGAATTATGGATGATGCTACGCCATTTTATGAGCCTATGAGGTAGTGTTCTTTATTTTGGATATATGCAAGCTTGCTCCATGGGGTTGGGCAAAAATCATCAATTTATTTTCTTATTATTTGACCGTAAAACCTACTAATTCTTTTCCGTACTCAGAATAGATGTTATGCTGCCAATCGTTTCAGGATAAATGTGGTCTAGTCTTTCCTGGCATCACCTTTCTAACCACTCAATTCTAACCCCACATTTGTGTATTGTGGACAAAGGTCTAGACCTGATGACTTTTTCATGTAGGTGTTGGAAGAGATAAGGCCTTACCTCATTGGAGCTGCTGGTGGGGAGTTAGAGCTGGTAGAAATTGAAGAGCCAATTGTTAAGGTACGAATCACGGGTCCTGCTGCTGGTGTTATGACCGTTAGAGTTGCTGTTACCCAGAAACTTCGAGAAAAAATTCCCTCCATTGCAGCGGTTCAGCTTCTATCATAAGGAGATGGTATTATAGGAGTCCCCTTTACGCCATCAGCGTTATGGGTATGGATTTTGAGATGTCACTGGATACTTGCATTGCTCAACAAGTGATTTGTACCTTTAATGGTCTTGAAGAATTGAGTGATTATGATGTAGAAGAAGATGCAGGATTATATAAATTCCTACTCTGTACATATACATTGTGCCGGTATTTATACTATTTATATCCATTCATATATGATGTTTATCATGCAGAGAAAGTTTCGAAATGTGATATGGAGCAATAAATGTTGGAACCATCTATTATTGCAACACTTCTCCTGTTTTTATTATTTTTGGATACTCTATGGTAAAGATTTATCATTGCAACACTTTTTCGAGTAAGCATGAATATCAATGATAAGATGAAACAAAAAGATCATGCAATAGAGCTACTTGAAAAAGCATTCAGGCTCGGCTCCCATTATCTGATGAAGAATCTATTCCATCTGATGTTCCATTGTACTTGATGTACGCATATATACAAGTAATATCATCACTACTCAAATCACCTTGCAATATACAAATCTAAATTGCCCTCTTTATGTCATGTATATGATTGTTGAAAACATCAATTCAAATTAGTCATATTAAATCATCAAATCATTGGTTTTCAACAATTCAAATTAGTCCTATTAAATCTTCAAATCATTGAACAGCAAAGTAATTATATCCAACAACAAAAAGGAGTGCATGTATATTATAAGGCGACGCTTCCAATTGATTCCCTACGGAAAAAAACACATCCAAATTATTAGCTTACAAAGTCTCGACACCTCAACATCCATTCGGGCATTCTTGCTCTCTAAACATGAAAGAGAGAGGACACAAGTGGCAGTCAAAGTTCAAATTACATGATTGAACTCCATAGACACGATAATAATTATAATACACTTGACATGGGGCTTAGGGTATCACATGATTATACATCAAGATATGACAACCCCGTACTCTGCATAAAACAAATAATGAAATCTGCAAGAAACAAGAATATATGGACCAAAAAGATCTCAGATCGTCTTTCTCAAAGTTGAAGTAAATCTCTCCCTTGCTGGATATGCTCTGAAGATTGGGAACAGCCAAGATGACATGGGAGAATGATTAAAGACCTAAGTTTGAAAGAAGCTGACGCCATCTGGGAGTTTCCTCGTCGAAGATGTATGTGAGAGGTGAAATCAGAACCCCACTACCTCCAATCTGCACAAGAAGGATGCATTGAAAATGAGTGTGTATGTTATGTGTGTGGGGTGGGTGGGGGGTGTTGATATGAGCTAAAGCAAAGATGAAACACATGAATAAAGAATGGCATTTAAAAAAAAAAAGGTGGAACACATAAATTATTTAAACTATACACGACAACTGCAAATTGATGCTAGAATGTTATCCCAACCAAGGACAAGAGAAAATCATCAATTAAAGATGCCAGCGCCCGATTATTGTTTCAATAGAATCCATAAATGCTCAATTCAATTTGTACATACATGAGCATACGCAGATTGAAAAGAGAATTTAAAGCATAGATGCTCACCATCCTCAGCTGCTGAACAGACTTGTAAAGCGCCTTTTTTGGTACACAAATAACTATCGCAAAATAATCTGCTGCTACCTTTCCATCACGTTTACAGAAAACTGGGCTAACTGTAGGTCCCTGCGGATAGAAACATGAAATCATGTAGGAGGCTTCTGATATTTATAGATAAACGGCATTGAGTCAGATGGTATTTACTATTTACTGTGTAGCCTTTATCTCTAAATCATTCCAGATAGTATGCAAAGGACAAGTTAGTCAGACCTGCAACCCAGATAAAGATGGTTGGCTTAACACTCGCTCCGCTACTTCCTCTGCACTGCTTCCCCTCATGTTAGCAGTTACCTGCCCATGAGAACAGTAAAACCCAAGCAAAAAAAGATTAAACTCAATGTAGAAATGAGTGCAACATGTTAGTGAAGTTGGTACCTGACCTCCTCTATTAGAAAGAAGCCAGGGATTCGAATCCTTCGCCGACCCAGAGTTTCAATTGGTAGAAGGTTTCAAACTTCTAAATAAAAAAATAAAAATAAAAACTCAATAAACAGATCATTCGCACCGTGAACTGACCAACAGCCTTTAAATGCGCTTCCAATCTTTCAAGCATTTCATGAGTAATATCTAGCACACCTTTTCTTTGGATCAATGACCTTCTGCTAGCAATGAGTACAGCCTGAAATGATAAACCCAGGTCAAAGGAGATTGCGCCAGCCATGACTCCAGTTCATGATCATTAACTATCCTAAAATAAAATTTAATTTTTAGTTTTGCATGCATATAAGATCTCAATTACAATGGAAGCAGGTTACCTGACTTTCCAAGATGATTCCACCTTCAATTTCTTTCAGATTATTCTCCTTCAATGTAGTCCCACTACTCACAAGGTCAACAATAGCATCTGATATCCCCATCTAAAAGAAATAAATTAAGGAATCAGCATTTATAGGATGGAATGACATGAGAAACACCTATGCAGGTAAACGTCTAACATTGGTTTCATTTGCTTTTCTTCCTCCCTGAGTTCTAACTAAGCGAGAATAATTACGGTTTTAATTCCATAATGCTGACAATATGTTGCAGCAGTATGCCCAGAATGACGAGTGTCAAAGAATGTAAAGATAAATATTTAAAAAAGAACCTACAAAATCCAAAGAAAAACCTTTTACTTTTACTAATAATTTTTCTCCAGACCCCTTGCTCTGATACGCAGCAGGAAAGTGGAATATGGCATTTACTACGAAGATACAACCAAAAAAGAGTTACTAAGATAAAGATATAACATTTTACTATTTAATAGTTCCCCATTGTCTAAGCCCCTCACCCTGACAGGCAGTAGAAAAATAAAAAGATAAGGAAAAAAATAAGGGGAGGATGGGGATGGAAAATGAACCAGGGAACAAACGAACCAAAAAGAATTATTGTAGCAGGACATTATTCTCTATGAAAATAAACATATAAATGTTCATGGATTACCGCAGGAGCTGCTTCCAAAGCCCCATCAGCAGATGAGAATGTCACGTGCTTCAGACCATGCTCTTTCATGAATTTAGGACCCATCTGCAAGTAAAATTGTTTGTTAATAAATCTTTTCCCCCTCACAGAATATCAAATGGAAAAAAGAAAAGCAGGATAAAGAACAAGAACTTTTGGATTAACCATACATATGTGAAGCCAGTAGCAATTCTTAGAGGTCTCTCTGGTGTCCATTGTGGCATCTCTGCTAGCTCTTTCAAAGAATTAATATTCTCAAATATGCCATACTTGGGGATCTAAGAAGGAAAAGAATATTATACTTCCACAATAAGAGATCAAATTATAGAAGGAATTAGCAGTTTCTGGATACACTCATAAGAAAATTACTCACTGCAAGAGATAATCGACAATCTCCATAGTCAAGAGAGTCATGGACAATAATGAGATCTTCATCTCCCTGCAAGAAGAATGCAAATGCTGATAACCAAATGAAAGTACACAGTATTACTAGTTTCTTACCCAATTTAAAATTTTGTACAAAAGGGAATCAGGCAATATCCAACCGTGGAAGTAATAAGAACTTCCTAAGCCACTTTTTTTCAAGTGGACTCCAAGGATTTTCTCCTATCCTAATTATGTGAATTATCTCGAGTAAGAAAGACCAGTGGTTCCCTTACCTGTCCATATTCCATTACAGTGTCCAAGCCAACAATTCCAAGGTCCAAATCTCCAGATACCAATTTCCGTACGACATCTTTTGGGCGTTGAAACCATACTTCTAAATTTGAAATCTGCATTATTAATTTAGCTACTCTGAGTTATCATGTAGATCAATATATCAAGTGCCTTCTCATTCCTGAATGAAGAAAAAAGAAAAGCAAAACAAGTTTCTGGCCATAGATATGCACTCCACAACGAGGGCAATCCTTTTTAGTTGCTAACCCAAAAAAGATACATCTGGGTTTGAATAGATATTCAAAATGTTGCTCAAGAATTATTGTCAAGAAACAAATAGTCAGAAAGGTTCGGTTATCCAATAGTCCTTGAGAAACTACACACACTCCCATGCTAATCTCACCCAATGACTTTTCCATTTGAAGTTAAGCAGCAGAGAGTTAAATCCATGAAATTAGATACATCTAAGATTGGTTTGTACTGACATGCCTAGCATCAAACTCCAGAACTAAAAGAGTTGTCCAAAATAGTTCAGTTTTCAGGCTAAGTCCAGCGCAGTGGCTCATCACTTCCTTGTCATGCTTATGAATAACAGAATACAAACTAATGCAATGATGCTTTTAAGTGCAAAAGAATTGTACAGTATAGGAGGGCAACCAAAGCAGAGAAACTTGAAGCTATTATTTTACTTAAACTACTCCATGCAATCTCATAGAAAGACTGTATATATCTCTTACAATTGACTAATAAATGTAACACAAGAAGAGCCAATAAATAAGAAGTATATGTAAATTGAGAACTCAAAATTCTAGTTTGAGTAAATACCACCACATCCTTTTAAAGACCAACTACCGGCGGCATTGAAACACCAAATTTTGTGTAAAATTGCACTCGCGCATAACACCAAACTGTGAGTGCATGTACCAAACATCCTAAAAAATGAAACTGGTACATTTACTATCTAAGAAGATAGACGCACCTGAGGAATTTCAGCAACATATTGCCGTGGATTCACTTGCCTCACTGACAATTGACAATCCTTTACAGCAAAAAGAACAAACAAGAATAAATCAGAAAATTGTTGGGAAATAAATTCCTAGTCGAGAATCTTAACGCTGGATTTGCTGGACTATTAGAGAATTTGCGTGTGCATACATTACCTTGAGGAGGTCAAGAGTATCGGTAGCCATTCGACCTTTGCTCGGTAACCCTAGGCGCACTTCATTTCGCTCATAGGATTTCTTGTCAACATTGCCGTTGACCACCGTAGCCGGCGACGCGACCGAACAACAAGAAACGGTGAATTTCACGGAAACGGGATTGGATGGAGTCGAGAAGTGCGAAATTGCTGGGCACTGCAGGAAAATCGTGCGCACTGCAGACATTTTCCAATTTAAAATCTCTCTCTGTGTGTTCTGGACGATAGGGAGGGAGTGTGGGGAAAGAGACTGAGCGCCGTTGCCTGATGATTTGAGGCGACAGGTGACGATCCTCTGCAGCACCCAGCGATTAATCTATCTGCACTCGGCTTCGCAGACCGGACACGTTGATATATTTCCTTTTTTTTTTTTTTCCTGAAATGTTCCATTGTCAAATGCGTTGTGAAAATATAAATTGGTTATTTCCGATAATAAATTTTTTGATTGTAAAGACATTTGAAATTTAATAATTTGAAAATTAATTGATTTTATACAATTTTAAATATTATGATTATATTAAATATTTATTTTTTATTTGAATTAAAATTAAATCTAAAATTTTATATTAAATATTGATCATAAGTATAAAAAATATGAGATAATGATATTATTTATAAATTTTATTGATTTCAACTTTTAATACTTCTGATGTATTTATTAATAATCCTAAAAAATATGTAATATTTTAAAAATGTTTTACGATAAGTTATCATTAATTATTTTGATATAAATTTTTTATCTAAATAAATAGAGTGAATTTAGATTAGGTTTATTAATGACACACAATTTACAATATAATTCAATTTTTTAATATAATATTAATTTCTCTGTTATCTATGCACAATTTATAACTCAATCTAATTTAACTTTTATGTACATTATCAGTGAAACAGTAACATCAATTCAATCTAAAATTATAATTTTTAGATACATATTATATATAAATTGTTTGTTATTTTTAAATATATAGAAAAGCTTATAAAAAATTATTTGATGCTCTAAATTCAGAATTATAATGAAAAAATTATCAAATATTTTAAATAATTTATAAACTCAATAACAAAATCATAATTTTAAAAAAAAATGTTAGAACTCGAGTTAAACGGTCTAGGACCAAAACAATCCTTATTTAAATTATTCTAAAATATATTAGATGTAAAACTTATTTTTACCAGTTTAAACAGGATCAATCATACGGGTCACAGTCCTTTTAACATCTCTAATGTTATATATATTAATTATACTTTTATTCATATATATTATAATTGTTATGAAAATATAGTAAATTTTTTTTAAAAAATAGTGCACATATATACTTAGTGAATATAGATTACAATGATAATGTATATATAATAGTGATAATTGATTAAACTAAATTAAAAGTGAACTGAAATTCATATAAGTTTTTATTATAATTAAAACACGATTTATAATTACATTATTAAATTAATTTCGTAAAATAGATATAAATCAACCAATCAAATCAAACCAGCAGATAATGTAAAAATGAAACTTGGGACAAAAATGTAAAAACATCACATTTGATACCTAAAAAATATATTCAGCCAAAAATAAACAAGATTTTCATTTACATCTACCATCATAAAGAAAGTGAACTGCACCAAACTTTAAAAAGGATGTGTGCCTAAACTGACCCACTCACTCTTTTTTATATACTACCCAAAAAGTACTTTAATTAGTAAGTGCTACTTTGTGATTTTTTATTTTGTTGTTATAGTACGCCTACAATTAGGGTTTAATAGTTTTAATCGGGATATACACAATTATAAAAATCACCTGGTCACCGGACTCCTCACTTGAGTGGGTAGTTTGGATTCGATTTCTTTTGGAAACGAATTAAGGGAGATATAAGGTTGACTTTGAGATATTGGGGGAGATATAAGGTTGGCTTGGAGTGTTTAGAAGACTTGACGAACTAACTTGTAACCACTAACAACTAACATTTACCGATAAAAAAAAAAGAGAAAAAAGTAAAATAAATATATACAGATAATATATAACTTGAAAACATATAATACCTTCATCCCAATTTATTTTTTTTATATAAAATCATACAGTTTGAAATGTAAAACGAATTCTAGAAAAAGAAGTAAGATAAATATGACACAGACAGTATATAACTTGAAAGTATATATTGTCTTTTGTTATTGATTTATCGGGTTTCATGGAATGACAAATATAGGTAGATGAATAATGTAATAATACTGGCATCCCTTAAATATGAATTTGAGTGGTCTATCCGGAGCTCTCTAACCTATGTGTGTTATATATTGATTGAGTTTTGAGGATGAGACGAGAATTTCTCTTTTACAAATGAAGGGGGAACCTTTTATTTACAGAGATCAACCTGAAAGACTAAAAAAACTTAGATGTCATTTAAATTATAACCTATTACAATATATATATATATATATATAAAGAGCAGCAATAATTTTTTTCTAGAATGCTTATAATTCATACGTGGGCACCACTCGCCCACACAATACATTCGTGATATTGACGTGCCTACGTAAACGCGTAAGTAGTAATTTTTTTATTAAAATTGTAATTAGTCTCTGCAACTGTGCACCGCCTATTTCACGAAATCCAAAGTTTAAATCTCATTGACTTTTCATTTTCTAATGAATGAATAGTATAAAAAACACAAATCAAAACTAAATCTCAGTGACCTTTCACAATAGCTGAGGATTAGTGTCAAATCAAGTTAAAGAATCGCTTCAAAAGTGATTTCGACTATTTTAAGATTTTGTTTCTGAGTATTCCAAACCAAGCGCTTAATTTTCTTTCATAAACTCAACCGAACTTGTTTTTAGTCATAAAGTTTCAAAACAATAGTAGTAATATTTAGTATTTAATTAATTATTTATATACTAATATAAACCATTAAATAAGAAGCATGGATGAAAATGTGAAAAATAAAAAATAGAGGAATAATCTTCTTCAGCACCAAATGCAAAATATAACTCAAATATATATATTTAAAGCATTCTCTTTGTATGTACTAGAAAATCATTTCTTGTTATATGATGTTAAGATGCTTTTTCAATAAACATAGGATTAACTTTTCAAAAGTACAATACTAAAACAAAAAAATGGATAAAATTGTTGAAAAATATTTCACCACAAGAAGCCTTTTTTTTTTTACTAGAACCATATGCCACTTTACATAGATATATAGATTTACATTTTATTTTAGGAAGTCGACTAATTTTTAAACGAAGTTTTAAATTATATGTCCGACAACAAGCAAGAATACCATATTTTATTGTCCAAAACAAATCTTTTACACATACGACACATTGTAATTTGATTCATCGATATTAAAGATAAAAAAGATGATATTTTTCCCTTGCCTGCTAGAAATTATTATCAGATATATCTATCTATTTTCATTTTATAAGAATTGATTGCAATAAGTACAATAATAATTTAAAAAAAACAACCGAATATTGCAGTGCAGTTTGATCAACAGTGAAGTTGCCGTTTTTCAATTTCTTGATTTGCTGCAAATTAGCCCCTCAAAACCTCAGTCGGAGAGAAGTCCTTTTTCTGGTAAAACTATTCACTGCATATTTTTCTCACTTCTAATTCCGATCTGTGAAATTCCCACCAATTTTCTTCATTCATAACTGCGTTTCCATCTTTTCCTTCCAAACAATTTCTCAATCATAGCTTTCACCGCCGACCCGACAATTACAGATCTTCACGCAGAAAATTGAAACCCCTCAAAAATCACGTTCAATTGCTCAAAATCTCAGTCTAATTTTTCTGGGCAGCTTGAAGTGGGAGGTTTCTTTTCTATTTCAATCAACGCGAAAACTGGAGAAAATCAGAAAACCCCATATACTTGGGGCAACCTTTTTCTTGTTGAGAAGTGGTGTAGAATGATCTTGCGATAGTTGGGATTTCTGGGTTTTACTTTTCTTGTTGAGTGATTGTAAAAATGGCGTCCGGGCAGGTGGCTACGGATGCCATGGATCCCTCTTATAAGGGAATGTCCTCGGATAATATAAAGGGGCTGGTTTTGGCCCTCTCTTCCAGCTTCTTTATTGGAGCCAGTTTCATTGTTAAGAAAAAGGGGTTAAAGAAAGCCGGTGCTTCGGGCGTCAGGGCTGGTAATTTACACTCCGACCTGCATTTTGACGTGGTTTAGAAATTATTTTTCGAGGGATTGTAGGTGTTTGATGTATTTCTTCATTTCACTAAATTGGATTCTGATTGGTAGAATAAAGTAATCTGGGGATGTTGAGATTTGTTGAGTGTTCAGACTGAGTTTGATTGACAAGATATTGAGTTTTATGCAGATATAGTATATTCTGAACTTCTACTGTTATATACTGTAAACCTTTGACTAGATGGCATGATTAATGCTAAATGATATGCGTTCTTGAAAACTGTATATCCCCTGGGCAGCAAGCATTCCTTTTGTTTTCTAGAATTGTTACCCATCCACAGCTTTGATGAATAGTCAGTGGAGTTAACTTCTTGAAATGCTCTAATGGGTTTATCATCTGTGTCAATTTTTCGCCTGCAATTGGATGAGCTGAGTACATTTGTAAGACCAAAACCTAACTGATATGCTGCTACTGTTATCTGGGGTTTAGCTGCCATTAGATTGTTTATTTAAACTTTGTTTGCACTCAATTGCAAGCCCATGTGGAGGGGAAAACAAGTTTCCTTGAAAAATATTGTTTTTGTAATTTTAAATTCCTTTGAAGCAGTGTCAGCTCCTTCATTCTCACGGTGTGACTTGCCTACAAAGACTTCAGATCTGAAATTTTCGTTATTCTTCCACATGAAGCCTTTCATTAACATTTTGTAGACGTGTTAATGTATAATTTAGGTTTGCTGAACTAGATTTTTCTGGGGATGTTATTTAATGAACAAACTTGTGATTTGAAGCTGGAATATCTATTGAATTTCACTTAAGGTGTGTTTTGTTTAATGGACAAAATAATTGATCCTACCAAAACAATAATCGTGTTTTAGTAGGATAAATTATTTTGTCCATTAAACAAAACACACCCTTAATTGACACCAGTTTTCTATGGATGAGCCTTTTCCTTAATGGATCTAGCACTTTTTGAGGCAGTTTTGGTACAATAATTAGCAAATTTTGATGTGATCCCAAGATAAGTCACGTGAGATATACCAAAAAAAGTCCACTTCACCACATTTAGTTTCATGTTGATCACCTATCTGGACAACTATTAGGATTAACCCTGTTGTGCTCGTTCCCGATGCTTACAGCTTCAGGCACCTCATCAGGATAAACCTTCTGTACTTCCTCAGCTATTAGCTTAATTTGAAGGTCACAGTCATAAATTTGTCCTAGGCTGTTCGATTTTAGGACAACTTCCGTTATGCTAAAGGCTAATTTTTTTTTTAAATGCCTAGGCTGTTCGAGTATAGGACAACTTCTGTTATGCTAAAGCCTATATGTTTTTCTTTTAATTGCTTGCAAGTCTTTTTATTGGGTCACATGACATAAGCATGTTCTCTGAGATTTCTCGTTGAACAGATCTTTGTGGACTATGGTTACTATGCTATTGTGCACGAAGTCAGTTTTGCTATAGAATCATAATAACAATCCTAATCTTTTTCCTTACAGGAGTTGGAGGCTATTCATATCTATACGAGCCACTATGGTGGACTGGCATGATAACAAGTGAGTATACATACATTTGTCTTACCCTAAGTAGAGCTCATGTCATGATAAGTATCTTTCAGTAAAACACATGATGTGTCCAACTTCGGAGACAATAAGAAAATAAATACATTGTGCTGGTGCTGATCCACAGAGATTAGTTTATCCATTTTTGTTATTTAACCATTCATTCTTTGCACTGAAACTTGGTATATGGGCTTTGATCTACGCACTATATTACTGAGCTATTACCTTTTTTGCACATAGGTTAGCATATCATACGAAAACATGCAGAAGAAATTAAACTGACTAATTTCTTTATTAACAGCTGAATAAGTGAAAATGGTTAAAGCTTCTTACAACAATATAGTGGACCATTATCTATTTTTTGGTTCAAATTATTAGGTTGTGATGATTGTGATGAAGGTTACTAGCAAGGATAAGGACCTTGCATGAATCTCCTTGATTTTATCTTTCACCTTTATATCTTCGAAGTGGGACTAAGATAAGCCGCTGCCATTCTAAGCTACAGAACTTGTATTAAATTTGTCAAGCATTTAATACATATTAATCTTGTTTGTTGGTATTCAGCACATCATTCTTCCAGGTAGCTTAGGCTACTCTTTTGATTCTAGTATAGTGATATCAGACTGGAGACACTATATGGGAGAAATAAGGTTTAGATGAGCCATTATTCATATATAAAAGTGCTGGAGAGAGTGTAAATGACTTGGCTATAGAACTTCTGATGATGAAGCTTTGTTCCAGATTTGTTAACTGTAACTTGTTAATTTGTTATGCCTTTTCCTTATAATAAATAAATTATTATAAACTATATTCAACTATGAGGATGTACTATTGCTTTGGGCTGTAAAAGTGCCATATATATATTTTTTCATCTGTACGGATGAATATTAGAGCAAATGAAACTGAACAGTGTGCGAAGTTGTGTGGACAAAAATTGCCATATGGAATGTGTGATACTTCAAATGCTCAGTTGCAGGTTCAAACTACTACGATACATGAAGCAAACAGTATTTAGATGGTCTAAAATGTTTACTATTCTAACTGGAAAGTAGTCCTCTTGTTGAACTGTCGAAGGATCTAGAATTATTTTATTATATTCCTCACGTTTACTCATTCTCTTCTATAAAAGAGTTCCATATTCAGCCAGCTTTTATGAAAATAATATTCTACAGTTATTATTATTATTATTATTATTATTATTATTATTATTATTATTATTATTTTGTTACCTGGTGTTTTGCATCCCTGAACTGAGTGTTCCATTGGTTTGTTTGCTCTTGCTACAGTGATTGTTGGAGAAATTGCAAATTTTGCAGCTTATGCATTTGCACCAGCCATTCTGGTTACCCCTCTTGGGGCACTCAGCATTATTATCAGGCATGATATCATCAGTGACCTTATTCAACTATAGCATCTTGTTTTAGAATGCTGATGATTTCACGTTTATTGCAGTGCTGTACTTGCACATGCTATTTTACGGGAGAAGTTACATATTTTTGGCATTCTTGGCTGTGCTTTATGTGTTGTGGGCTCCACTACAATTGTCCTCCATGCTCCACCAGAACGTGGGATTGAATCTGTTGCAGAGGTGTGGGACCTTGCTACCGAGCCGGGTAAGTTGATTAGTTTATTTTCAGAAGAATTGTGGCACATGTTCTCTACTGAGCTAAAGACCCTATTTTTTTTGCTGCAGCTTTTGTCTTCTATGCAGCTCTTGTGATAGCAGTTGTCCTCGTTCTTATATTTCGTTATGTCCCACAATATGGCCAGACACATATATGGTTCTACATTGGTGTTTGTTCGTTAGTTGGTTCATTGTCGGTATGCATTGCTAATTTCTATGCTCTCTTCAGTTGACTCCTATTTTATAACAGAAGGAAGGAAGATCTTCAGTTTAATGTTAAACTATGTGAAATACGTTTGCAGGTCATGAGCGTAAAAGCACTAGGAATTGCATTGAAACTGACATTGTCAGGAACGAATCAGCTAATATATCCTCAGACATGGGTCTTTGCGATGGTTGTATTGGTTTGTGTCCTTACTCAGATGAATTACCTCAATAAGGTATCTTTCTCAAATTGTGGATATTTTGTTGATCTACTGCTTACTGGTTTTCTTTTCTTTTCCTTTAATGGCGCACATTCTATTAATGGTTTTATTATTTTCTTGGCTTCTCTGTTTTCATATATATATATATGACAATTCTGGAACACAGGCCCTAGACACGTTCAACACTGCCGTAGTTTCACCCATCTACTATGTCATGTTCACATCCTTGACCATTGTGGCTAGTGTGATCATGTTCAAGGTAAGCCTACTCTTTATCGATTGTTTTTTACACGATTTAGTTGAGGACTAAACATGTTTTAGCTATGGATGAGTACCAAGTTTGAAAAAATAGCTGAAATCCTTGCGCTTCTACCTTCAAACCTGATCTTTGAATGCCCCCTTTTTTTTTTTTTTTGATCGGTTTTGAATGCCCCTTTTTTATATGCTCTCTAAGTTGTGTTGTGGTGAAATGGCTGAAATAGATGTGCTCTCAAGTCCATTCTTCCAAATTCTTCGGTAGTTTTCTCATGACAAAGACAGTGTGTGATAAACACATAAGTTCCCAAATAAGCAGCCCACCATTAGGCCTTGTATCATAACTTAAAAGAGACGGATGAGGATGTAATATAGTTTTTGAAAGTACTAAGATTTTGAGTGCTATTTTTGTGAATATGAGCAGGACTGGGACAGGCAGAATCCAACCCAGATTGTCACAGAAATATGCGGGTTTGTGACTATTCTTTCTGGGACGTTCCTTCTTCACAAGACGAAAGACATGACTGATGGTATGTGCCGAATGCTTCCTCACTTGATTGATACAGAAAAAAAAAGAAGAAAAAAAAAAGCGAAATTGTTAATTCAAAAACAAAAACCACGTTATGACATCCATAATAATTATTTCGATGTAGGTTCAACATCAGCGTCCATGATGAGATCTTCGAAGCATGCCAACGAGGATGACTTTGATGGAGAAGGTATCCCTTTAACTGTAAAGCGGCAGGAATCGTGAGAGCACCACCCTGATGTATTCTTCTTGTCCTCGATTGCTCTTTCTTTTCTTCTCTTTTCATTTTGTAGTTCTGTCAAAATATAAAATCATTTGCTAATTGGAAAAGATACTGCTGCACTGATCGATCTTGTATTCCCTACATGCATTTTTCTCAAGTTGGGAGTTAGATTTTCTTCCTTGTTTAGCCTCTTTTTCTCTCTACAAATAGTCTTTGATGTTCTTTTTGTCGCATGTTTTGTCTTGAAGAATCTAAAATTTGTGTGAGAAATCATGAACCTTTCACATTGAGCTTCATAATTGTTTATTTCATATCCTGCAAATTCCTTTGCCCTTTGGAATTTATGCTCGCAAAGAGAAAAAAATAATTCCGCTTCATTTTTATTACTCTCACGTCCACAAAAATTGGTCTTACCTTGGTAATTTACGACTATTAAAAAAAGTAAATATTGATGTGTAAAAGTGAGTGCATTAGTATAAAAAAATATTTAATTATTAAAAAAATATTTTTGATGTGATGTGTAAAAGTGAGTATATATGTATAAAAAAATAAAAATAATGATCGTAAGTTTTTGACTTATTGTGAACGACCGTATAAGGGAACGTGGACCATTTATGATTGGGGGAGTATTTCAGTAGTAAAAAAATAAACATGATCATTATGTTGTCATATAAAACTTAAATTTTCTTCCATGGTAATAAAATGAGGATAAATCCTTTCAAAAAAAAAATAAAATGAGGATAAATGTATGGTGATGAATAATTAGGATGGTTGATGAGAATAAAAAATAATTTATAGTACTAAATTTCTTTTAAATAAAATAATTATTACTCGTTTGTTTACTCTTCCTTGATAGTATAATAATATAATTAATATTATTTAATAAATATGTAATACTATCAAAAATAGTTACAGGATGAAGATTATCCATACATAACTAATAACTTTGCCAATTTTCAATAAATTTATCTTACTCATTTTAAATTTTGAGGCATAAATAACTTTCACAAGTGATTATAAAATACAACGAGTGTTGAAATTGAGACCCACACCCACCCATCCATTCCAAAGCACACTTATACTTGATGCATGATTTTAGTTTGATACCACATTTCAATCTTACTAAAATTATATATAAATTCATTGATTTCAGTATTATTAAGTATCAATATTTATTTTATTATTTAAAATTAAATATTTAATAAACCAAAATTAAGAATTAAGTACCACTTCAAATCAAAATTTTGTGGATAATACAACTAGATACCTCTTATTTTTTTATAGCGGGTGAAATAAATTTTATAATAAGACTATTAAGGAATTTTTATGTTAAAGTAGTTATAAAAGATTTTTTAAAATTGAAAAGAGTAAATTTTGAAAAGTTAAAAGTGGATATTTAAAAAAAAAATCTCAAAAAAAAAATCCAATTTAATTTAATTCAAATTATCAGCACAAATAATTTATACTCAAATTAATTGTTATTCAATCAATTAGTGCAACGCAAGGAAGAATTACTACTTCTATTTAATATTATAATGAAATTTTCAATTAATAAAACCATCTTTTATTTAGTACTACCTCCGTCCCACAAAAGTTTGCATACTTTCCTTTTTAGTTTGTCCCACAAAAGTTTGCATACTCCCAAAATGGAAATATTCCTTTAAATCTCCACCTTTAAAATTTTTACCTCACAATCTCCACCATACATATTCTACTCATTACACTTTTTCTTAAAACATGTGCCCAGGAAAGTACCGCAAATTTTCCTGGGACGGAGGTAGTATTATATTTTTAAATAGAAGTTCCTATTTTTTCAATAATCCAAATTAAAAAGGGTATTATAGTAAAACTCGGATCATCCCTGGGCTAGGGTTTATGGCCGCCCACACTGTATAAATTAACTCCCCATTACCATCACTTCACATCTTTCACCTTTCTCCTCCGCTGCGCCGCCGTTGCTCCTCTACAAGGTATGCACATCCAGACGCACCACTAAAGTTATATTCAGATGCAATAATTTCTGATTGTATGTTTCCACTTTGTATTTGGAATTCTTTTTGAGTTGCATTGTCGAATAAATAGAGTTTTTATAGAACAATCAAATTCTGGGTTCTGTATAATGTCATGTATATTGTCGATTTCATCAGCACTTTGTTGTTAAACTTGATATTACAGATTATTTTTGGTAGTTTTCTGGGGAACATATGAAATTATTCAAAAAGGTTGTCTTTTTTTCTTTTTTCCGAATAAACTTGTTTATCGCTAAGTCTTTTGTCTGTTTATTGTTATCAACAGGTTATAAGCCGCTTCTGGAGGTCCATATCTGAAAGAAAAAATGTCGGGGTAAAATCTCTTAACTTTAATTGTAACTTAGTGTATGCTTGTAATTCATGAAATTGATTGTTTTGAAAATTAATTTTGTATATATATTTTTAAAATGTAGCTTCAGGTTCCTGTCACCACTCTTCCCAAACCCCTTTAAAAAAACACATATTGATAATTAATATTGTTAAGATGACATTCGATCTCCTTAGTTTTTGTAACCTGTGGTACTTAACTTCTGTTCCAGTAATACTGCTTTTTTAGGATTACTGCTTTAACTTTTAGACTTAATTATTTGATTGAGCTTTCTGGGGATCCCTTAGCTTTATGGTACTGGCTACTCATTCTATTTAGTTTTTGTACTATAAACAATTTATCAGCATTTGTGCTTACAAAATTAAACTACCACAACTTTTATTTAGTGTGTTTGTGCTTAAAAGTTGAATGTGCACACTTTACTATTTAGTTCAAGTTCTGTTACTCAAATGTGTATTTTTTTTATATTATCACTCAGTCATATTTTGGTGTTTGTGCAATATTTTTTTGGTCAAGGATTCATGAAGTAGTAAAAAGATGATGAATTTGTTAAATTTCCACCCATTGTTAACTATCTTACCAGCTTCTTTTTGTCCTAGTTACATTTTTAATTTGTTACCCCCAGTTGCCCACATGTCATATGTTACTTGATGTTCTGCTACTTGATGTTCTCCACAGTTGATTCTTTTCATAGTTAGAAAAGGATGATACCTTCCACTACTTGCTACATCAGTTTCTTGTTGCTTTACCTTAACATCTGATTTCTGTCTCTTCACAGAGAGGATGCTCCTATTGCTGATGCTGCAGCTGCAGCGCCAGCTCCAGCTCTCGGAGAGCCTATGGATATCATGACTGCTCTTCAGCTGGTGCTGAGAAAATCACGGGCTCATGGTGGCCTCTCCAGGGGACTCCATGAAGCTGCCAAGGTTATTGAGAAGCATGCTGCTCAGCTTTGTGTGTTGGCCGAGGACTGTGACCAGGCTGATTACGTTAAACTGGTGAAAGCTCTATGTGCTGATCATAATGTTAGCTTGATTACCGTGCCAAATGCTAAAACTCTTGGCGAGTGGGCTGGGGTGAGTGATATTCTAGTGCAATTTTTGTCTATGTTTTCTGGTAGTTTATGTTGGATGGTTAATGGGTCTGGAGTTTGGCTCTTTGGCACTATAACTATGCCTTTGAGATGAATGCAGAACCCAATATCAGCTTTATCCCTTCAGTTGAATTTGGACAGGTTGTCCCAGTATCTATCTGAACATCTGAATAGGATACATAAGCTTTTAACCTTTTAATATTGAATCATAAACAAAAAGAGTTTTTGAAATCTTGATGAGGGAACAATCTTCTGTTTGATAATAGTAGGGTTATAATGTTAACTATTTCTTTATTTTTTTTATTTTTTACTTTTGCCTTGGTTGCCAATTTTCAATCATACTACATTATCTTAAACCAAAGGATGATTTTGGATTTAGTCATCTCACGACGGTCATCTGAGACTTAGTGTCACTATTGATGTGATAATCCATCTGTCTGATGGTTTCTTCCCCTACATTTTCACTTCAATTTTGTTAAAAAGAACCCAAATTATTACCATATTATTTTAGAAGAGATTATGTGATGGCATCTGATAGTTAATGGGACTAGTTCAATTTAACTGGTAGCCAACCACGAGTAGAAAAGTGTATTTTTTTCATTGACTTTATTTTTCTCTATTCAGCTATGCAAGATCGATTCTGAAGGAAAAGCAAGGAAGGTCGTTGGTTGCTCTTGTGTTGTTGTGAAGGTGCATATCAATTTAATATGAAAAATCTAAAATTTCACCCTACTTGTACCACGAGAAAACAATTGGGTTATGCTCATGTTCAACTACTCGTCATTTTGCAGGATTATGGCGAGGAAAGCGAAGGACTTCACATTGTTCAGGAGTATGTGAAATCACATTAGATGGATGGTCCTTTGGTCACATAGCTCCATGCATTCTTGATTGTCGACTGATTCTCACTGGAACTCTTTCGATGTCATTTATGGGTCATAAATTTTGGAAAATTGTTGACGATGGTTCAGTTTTGTTGTGTTGCTCCGTATGTTACAAGATGCAAATCGGATCATTAATATTATATGCATGAATGCTTGCTTATTTATGGCAGATTTGTTTTTGACATCTATTATTCAGATTTGGATTCAATTAATAGGTGTCATTCTTTATTTTCAAAACTCTCTTCGGATTGTTGAATTGCTAGTTATTGTTAGAGTTTACTGTGATCGGTTGACTGTGCGACCGTAATATGTTAATTAGGGAAAATGTTTTAATTTTTCTCCTACAATTATTCCCACACTTGTTTCAAAAATTTACCTATTCTTTTCAATTAAATTTAGTTTGTATTTTTTCCCAACTCAATTTTTTTTCCATTTAATTGAATTTTCAAAAATGTCAATTGTCTTAAACCAATTTAGGCGCAATTGTACTGTTTAATGCTCACAATATTTTCATTTATACTTTATATATCCGGGGAAAGTTGGTCATATTGTTTTGTTAGTTTATTTGTGAAAAATGATTTAATTGCTTTTAATACTCACAGTATTTTCCTTTAAATGTTGCACATAATATTTTTTAAATGATTTATTAATACTGGATTTGATATTTTTTATGGGTGGAGTGAATAATAGTTATCGGCCTTTTCAATTAGAATCCATCACTTGAAGACGGTGCTTTAAAATCAAACATTTATATACATAGAATTCCCGGTTCCAGAGGTGTTTTTTCACCTTTGAAATTGTACAATTTTAAAAAATGTAGGATGATGTGTAAAATTATATTATTAAAATAATAAAATTAATTGAATTAAATATAAAAATAATAATATTTTATGTAAATATGTGAATATTGTGAGAATAAATTAAAGTAATAATTTTCATTTATAGAGTTAAAACAATCATAAGACAGACGAGAAAGAATATGAAAATAATTATGGAAAGAAGAGAGTATTTTTTTTTTTTAGAAACACAATTTTCACAAATTTTGAACACAGTTTAAAATAATTATAATATAAATGATATAATAAAAATATGAATTATTATAATAAAGAATAATGAGAATAAAATTTAAAAAATTTATAAGAGGGAAGAGTATATTTTAAAATGACGCACTTTACTTTAGGTCTAGCAATAAAATGGAACAAGAAATTCAATATTTGCATGATCATGAGGAAAGAGTAGCACCAACTTTAATACGACCAATCAATCCCTAATTAACTTGCTCATGCTAAAAATAGGAGGTTCACTGTTTGCTTAGCTCGATTATTTTAATTTATTAAAAAGAAAACTCTGATATGAACAAGCAAACAAGTACTATCAAAAAAAGAAGAATATATCGTATATGCCCACCTTTTCAGGGAGATGTTTGACAACTAAGAAAACTTGTTCATCTAAGCGTAAAACCACCAAAGCTTAATCCTCGTCTTCCGTCTCTTCATCGTCCTCTTCATTTTCTCTGTACCTCCATCCATCTCCCACATTATCTCGTTCCTCTTCTGTCTCTTCACTATCTTCTTCTTCATATATCTCCTCTTTAAGCGGCCGTTGCTTTTTCACCAAGTTCATGATAGCAGGGGAAGCCGTAGTGCTTTTGCGTTGAGGAACTTTAGAAGGAGGGAGCTTCAAGCTAGGTTTTGGCCTGCTTTGTTTATGAACCTTACCGTTGCCCCGTTTCCCACCATATGCATCATGATCACTACCTTCATCAACATCATTTTCGGTGTGTGTTTGATTGTTCTTAGCATTGTCCTCTGGAAAATGACCAGGGTGCTCTCTCCGGAGATGAAGATTCAGCTTGTACTCGTGGATGTAAGCCTTCTCACACCCTTCGTACGGACAGGCATAGGGGCGATCAGACGATGCAGGACCTGTAGCTCCTGTCGATTTTGGAGTTTTTACAGGTTTTTCTTGAGGCACAGCATATTTGACTGCTTCTAACCCATTCTGCAACAGTTAGAAATTTAGTAAATTTAATGATAGTTTTGAACAATAAACTGCTTTGGATATTGGTCTTATCAAATGCTTCTTCAGACAAATTCGAGTCTCATGCCATGGAGCAAAACTATTATATTAATTCGCTAGGCCTTTGCAAGAACATTAAAGAACAAGATCATTGGAAAATGTGAAGTGCATATATATAAACCAAAAGGGAGAATGATTATAAAGCTAGCATGCCCCATGAGGATTTGGAAGTACCAACCTTCTCATGATGAGTTGCAATGTGATTCTTTAACTTGTACTCATGAGCATAACGCTTTCCACAATCAGGATATGGGCAGATATGATAATTCTCCTGTGCATGGGTTTTCATGTGTGATCTGAGATTAAAATCCAAAGAGAATGCCTGCAAAATAGATAAATACAGGATCAAAATTCAAATCCCAGCAATTCATACAGGTAGCAATTAAAATGCAGAAGCAATAGCATTCTCAAAGCCAGCAATTTGTGCAATTTTCACTATGTATTGGAATATGGCTTAAGCATAGCCTATCTATCGTGCTTTTTCACCTAGGAAAATACAAATTAGAATGATTGAGACAAAAGGAAAAACCAATTGACACTGATAATACTAGTGGATGAAATCGTTGCGTATGTTGTAATGTCACATAAACTCATCTAAAAAGCTAAATATACTCACCTTACCACAGCCTTCATGTGGGCATACAAAGTCTCTCTCTCCAGTATGAATTAAAAAATGCCTCTTTAGTTTTGAACTGTCCAAAAATTTCTGCAGAATTCACCAAAACAAGGATACTCTATGATAGATAATAAACCAAAATTATAGAGAACGAGTCAAGGTCCCATTCCCATATGGTAGAAAAAAGCATGCATGAATCCGATAATTATGGATTGAATTGCTTAAGAACACTCTGCCTTAGTATTGCTAAGACTGTTTGACAAAATCTTAAACAAAGAAAAATTTGATTCGTAACATCGATGAGATGTGTATGATGTATAGCAACCATCTATTTCCTTTGCTCTAATCACCTCAATGACAGAAATTAACTATACTATCTCACCACTGTTTAAATATGTAGTTGTCCAAATATAATTCTGCAATAAATAAGTGCAAAAAGTAGAAAGCTGCAACCGGAATAGATATAGTTGTCACCTCATCTCCACAGATTTTAAGAGAAGACAAAGGAAAAAAAGAGTAACAGAATTAAACAGGACTGATAGTAGTTACTTTTCTACTGTAGGAATTTCTTCAAATCCGACACATTATGATAAATTAGAATCCCCCCCCCCCCCTTTAGAGAATTATCAATTCTACTCCCCTTCATAAGATTTCCATTGCCTTCCACATTCTACTAGTGAAGTTTATGTGGGTGGGGTATATTGTCCAATTTAGATGCTATTAAGGTGCTTAAATGTTTTTCTTCTCCTCGCCCGAGGATGAGAACAAGTCACTTTTCTTTTGAGCTCTCATACTGTACCAGGAGGTGAATCAGAGCGAAGTGAGGCCCTCGCCCTATAACTGAATTAAATGCTTTAAGGTGCTCAAATGCTCTGTCTAGGTACTTGGCAATGGCATACATCAAGTTAACAATTCTAATGATTTTTACTCATCATATTCAGCAGTAAGATGATATATTACCTTCCCACAATTCTCATAATGGCAAACATATTGTCTCTCCCCATGAATATGAGAATGCTTCCTCAAAGCTCCAGCATCTATAAATGTCTTTCCACAGCCTTCATAACTGCAGAGGAAAAGAACTTCTGTTGTCGGTTCAGGCTCAGGCTCCACCGTCTCTGATTCTTTTGACTTCTCCTTCATGGCTCTCATCGTAGCCTCTGAAAATAGAACACAAACAGATTTGCAGGTCAAGATTTTAGCACTTCCCCCAAATTAAATCGCATTTGAAACATAAAATAGAACTTCTTTCGGCATTATTCTTGTTCTGAATTACATACTACAATTTACAAAAACAAGAAAGCACCAGCTACTAGCACTAGCGAACTTAAATTCATCAAATAAATGACAGAAATTAAGAAAAACCTAGTGAAACTAACCATTAACCCATCTCAATACGAGGCTCTTCCCTCCCGTTGTGACAAGATCTTGTGGCACCCTGAGATAAAATAAATAGTCCACTGAATTTTCAACTGATGCGTAATCACATATTCGGCAACAGGAAAAGTTAAATCAGAAGAAGTGCGTAATGAGAATCGAGGGTTTTTCTTGTTTACCATTCTTTGAACCACTTAACAGCAGGGCCTCTGGACCTGGCCATGGGGCGTCTGTCAAACAGACTGTGGGTGATGTGATTCTCCATTGCTTCTCTCTTCGTTGTTGAGACCAATTCGGGTGTAGAACACTTCACCAGCCAAAATTAGGGTTAGGGTGTGCACGAGAAAGTAATTATAGAGGGTAATGAATGTTTTTGGAAGGTTTTGGAGAGAGAAAGTAATGGTTTGTGTAAATCCGCCATTGTTCCACTTCACAGACCGGTTCAAACTTGAAGACAACCGGTCCGAGCCGATCCTTCCTTATGAATTGGTTTTTGTGTTTTCTAAGGCCTGTTTGGTGGCTTTGACAAAAAAAAAAAATTTATGGAAGAGCCCATTATATTTTTTAATATTTTGCTTAAAATAAACAGCGTTATCTTGTATTTGGTAAAATTTATAGAAAGAAAAAAATATTCATTATTTATTTTAATTGGGATTATAGAATATTTGGTTAATTTAATAAAAAGAGCCTATAGAATTATTAACTTGTTTTGATTGGGATTGTGCCGCTATCACTCAGAGATGCTGGAATCGTGCTCGGAACCAACGTCACTTCACCACAGTCAAAATTGCGAACGTCGGGAAAGATTACCGCTTGCGATCTTCGTGTTCCATCGATGCTAGAAATTACATATGCTGCTCGCTCGCTTGCTCACCATGGTGCCGCTGCTTTTTAACTTCTACTAAAAGTGTAGAAACACTTATTTTTAAAAAAAATTGAGTCTTACGGACTCCCAAGAATGGCAACTTCCATAACGTTATGTCAAAACCTCTGTGGTCGTGCGATCACAATTGCTATTTGGCACCGACCTCCGTTCTAGGTGACGTTTTATATATATATTTAAAGGGCACGTTTTTTATATTAATTAGAGGGAAGGTAATGTGTAAAATTTTTATGAGGGTGGCACTAAATTAGTGTGTGCTCTCTAAGCACTTGTGGACGCAAACAACTATGGGCTGAGGCCCAAATAGTAGATATATAAAGCTGAGCTCCCTTCTAGTGATGGATGGCAGTCCAATTTCTTCTACTCCCCCCACCACCAAACACTACACTTTACACCGTTGACATTTTATGAATTTTAGTATTTTAAATTGATAAAATAGACTTTTGATACAATTTAAATGAATGAAGAAAATAAATATATTTTATGCATAATTATTAGTAAAAATATATTTTAGAGATTTTTGTAGAGAAATGAACAATAAAGTGTGAAAAGTGTTAGAAAATGGTGGTAATCTTTTTTTTTAAGGTTCCAAGGTATATTTTCAACTCTTGAAATTATGATGGTTCGCTGATTTTTATTTTTTTTCCTCACATTTCACATATCATAAATTTGGATTATAAAATATATAGAACAAACCATCAAAACTAGCACATGTGATATCAATTATCATGCGAAGCATTACCAAATTCATAATATTATTACATGTATTTTAGTTCTTGATATTATTCCATTGGGTTGTAAGTACCACTTAGTTAGATACTATTAACATTTGTTCAAAAAAAAAAAAAAAAAAGCTACTAGTATTAATTTTATTCTAAAGTAATCAAATTGACTAATTTTTCGAACATGGTTAGTTGTAGGTGTAGATGTCATAATCTAAAATTTCTAAATATTCGTTTTTAAGTACTTTCAACGAGTTATTTTTGCAGTTTTAAATAAACTAATAATAAAGCTTTCTCCACCTAATTGTTTTCTTCTTCCAACATACAACGACAAAATAAATTAAACAAGCTGTATTTTGCCAAACAAAATAATAATAATAATAATACAAATAACTTTTATTATACGTGAAAATTTATAAAATTATATGTCAAAATCTTAATTATTATTTTTAAATGTGAAAGATTTTATGGGGACCGATTGAATTATAGCAAGTAGTGACCATTCATATGTTATATAGACATCTAAATATATAGGGAAGTAGTTGGCTTGGCCCCCATTAAGAAAATGGTGAAGTGTAAACATCAATAGGGAATTAGATGAAATAAATTAATGAATTAAATCATTTGAGATATTCACCTGCTTTTTTATTTTATTTTTTTAAATATTCACCTGCTTTAAAAAAAATAAAAAAATCACCAGCTTTATTTTGGGAATCTAGTCTTTGGAGTTTGGACAGCATGCGTCTGCAACACCCCCTCCTATGCACACACCTTTAGCCTTTACTTTCAACACTTTCAACTATATAACATTTTGACTACTTCAATATTTGACTAATTACATTTACATCATTTGTATAATTATATATACACAAGCCACAAATATTATTTTGTAGGGGTGTAAATGACGCTTGACGGTCGTCAGACGGTCGAGTGCGGCCAAACTTATATATATACACAAGCCACAAATATTTAGTGTATTAGTTTATTTCAATTTAGCAGTCATTTGGCTAATTGAGTACAATTATTGGATCAAAATCAGCCATTTTATGTCAAATTTTTTACTCAACAAAAATTCGTCTCATACATCCTAATACTACACATCATAAAAATAAGATTCAATATATACTAAAACAAATTATTTTTTCCCTTCAAATGCCAACAAACATTCAGATTAAAACTAATATCAAAATGTCAATGGACAATCAAGTGTGCGTGGTATGAATAGTGAGATTTAAAACCACATTAATAATTTTTAAGATGTGACCCAAGTTAGAAAAATAACATTTAAATTTAGACCTAACTAAAAAAATTCTAGCTATGTGATCTTTCTGCAAATCCACATATTGTGTTGTATGTTGTAATAACATCATATGCACAACAACAAAACATTGATGAAACAAAAACAAGATTCATATGTAACAAGACATGAATAACACTAACAAATTCATTTAAACATACCTAAAACAGATAAATAGTAGTACTAGTATGAGATAAAATAGCTCAATGTACCTGTCATGTCATTTCAATGTAATATCAGCCAAAATTTCCCTAATCAGCAATCTACCTTTTGAGATATTATTACAACCCACCCCACTTCCCCTATTATCATCCTCCTTACATAATTCCCCACTAATCAATTTTGATTTTTTTGGTCTCATCATGGATACGACCATCTCTCTGACATAATTCAACGACCACGGTGGTCGATGAATCGGCTCGATTGTTAGTCTCTCCAAATCCGCCACGACCTCCTTCATTGACGGACGGTTGCACGACACACAACGAAATGCCACGTCTAGCAATTGTCCCAATGCACATCCCGTGTAAACTGGTACCAAAACTCTTTTGTCACAAATTTCCATCGCTCGACCCGCTCTGATCAACGGGATAGCCCATTCCACGATCGAAGCAGGTGATTGACTTACGTCAATCGCTTTTCTACCTGATATTAACTCTAGCAATACCACCCCGTAACTAAAAACATCAATCTTCGTGCTTAGTTCACCCGGGGTGGTATAGCTAGGGTCTATGTACCCTATAGTGCCCGCGGGCAGCTTTGCCTCGACTTTGCTATGCAATCGCATGGCAAGTCCGAAATCGGCCAACTTGACGTTCCAATCATCATGGAATAACACGTTGGCCGATTTCACATCTCGATGCACAATCGAGGGCTCCAACTCGTGGAGGCAGCACAGGGCCTTCGCGAGCTGGAGCGCGATCTCCACGCGCTTCCGCCACGGCGGGGCCGCACCGGAGACGTGGAGCGAGTGGTGGAGCGTGCCGTTCGACATGTACTCGGTGACGAGGATCGTGTTGCGGCAAGTGTCGTGGCCGACACCGAGGAAGTTGATGATGCATGGATTTGGAACGATTGAGGATAAAATTAAGGCCTCGTTTTCAAGCTTGGTGTTGTCTTGTAGCTTTTGGAGGGCCAAGGATTGCTTCTTGACGGCGACATGGATGCCGTTAGTGAGAATGCCTCTGTAAACACTTCCATGGCTGCCTTTTCCGATTAACCGTGACGGCGAGAAGCCGTCAGTGGCATCTTCAAGCTGTTGAAGCTCAAAGACATACATTTTTGAACCTTGTATATATTTTGTTGTGACACATATGGATTGAGGTTTATAGTAGAGAAAAGGGGAAATTGAGATAATGTAATTTTATATATGGAGGAATTGTTAATTAAAGAAATTACGTAGGCAAGAAAGTATAGGGAATCTGAATCGTATATCTTTAGTTATTTTTAATTGAAATAATTAGGAGAAAAGCTAAAAAAAATAAAAGGCAAAGGTGGGGTGACGGAGTCAGAAGAATATTGCTCTATTAGCTGTTTTTTAGGACCCATTTTTTATGCTTTATCTTTTTTTCCTTTTTGCCTTTTGTGATGCCCATGAAATTTTTTGAATATTTTGATACACATTATTAAATATTTTTTATAAATATTTAATTAAATATTTAATAAATTAAAATAATTTTATGATAAATTTATCATGAACTATTTTCATGTAAAACCTACTCATTTTTTATGTTAAAATATTGCAACTATTTTGATCTTAAAGGATATCTTATATGCGATTGGTGCACTCGTTTAACAATTGATGTTGTTTACACTCTGAAAAATTTACACTGTTATCGATTTTATGTGTAAATTTTTCAGTATAATTAATTTTCACTTTTCAGCGTACAGAATCTCAAATAAAATGTTGAATAATTACACTGTGTAACAAATGCATGTGAGCTTTACTTTTGACTTTAATGGATTGCTGATTTTCGTAATAATGGAATTGTTGGTTCATTTATGCACAAACAAGTAAAAGAAGTGCACATCATTTTCGCAATACGAAGCATGAAGACCAAAGATAAAAAGACGAATACATCTATCTAACAAGGAAACCTTCAATAATTTAATTCAATATTCAACTAATTATAAACAATATTTACCATCCAAAATTAAAAGATAAGTGTATTTATATGGAAATAATCTAAACAAATACAAAAAATTAATATGTATAATTGATTACCCAAATCGACCCAACCTATGGAAGCAATTTTAATAGATAATAGCTAAAATAATAAAAAAATCTTTTTTCTTTTTAATTTCTTAAAATTCTTGATTCTCCAAATAACTTATATTTCTCAATCGTTATAGTAATCTCATAAAAAAATATGTTAATAATGAAACAATAGGGTTAAATTTGCCTATATGCGCTAGCTTAAAAATGAAAATCTTACATACATTACGTGTATTGTATAATATAAATTTATTTTTTTAACTGAAAAATTACGATAATTTGCATTGATCAATTACAATCGAATTAAATACATTTAAAATGCATGATACACATTAATAGAACCTAGAAAATGTTTTCAACAAAAAAAATAATTAGAATAAACTTGTCACAACACATCAGGCATCGGACATGATTTTAGAAAAGCAAAAGTTGTGATATAAAAACAAATAATCAGTTGTAATATAAAACTCCTAAAAAGAAGTTGCAATATGCTTTTCTTTTGGCTATGTACAGGACAGCCTTTGAATTGGCAAGTGAAGTTGGCAAAGTGCAAACCAAGAAGATAGAAAAGGTCCACATAGTAATACTAATAACAGGAAAAATAATTATCCTCTCCAAGCTGAATCATCAGCAACAAATCAGTCAAGAAATGAAACTCACAACTCTGCAAGAGCTGAATTATCATCATCAAGTACATAAATTACGAATGGTGAGATTACACAAATTTTGTTGCAGGAGGCAAGGTGAAAAGGAAACAGAGACTGATTAATATTGTCATCCACATACAAAGGGTAAAATACTGGGATTCATCACGTTCGGATGATAGCCACCACCTCGGGTGAGTCCCCCCCAGAAGTCTATTTTCTGGCGTGGACTACCAGGCGCACATACGTACCAAACTAATCGAAAAAGATGGTCACTTGCAATCGAAAAAGTCAAAAGTGAACCACGTAGCAAGTTTGGCTTTCATCCCACGTGAGGGAGAGAACTATTTTTGGTCATTTGCAAGCATCATCAGTTAAGGACTGGACTGGTTAGAAGAATCACACAACAACAACTTCACTCTCTCTCTGTCTCTCTCTCTACATATGGAGCTGGCTGGGGACAGAATCATGGGCAGCACTCGTGCCCTTTTGATTCAATGAAAGACTACCGAATTGTTGATCAAGATCTCTGCTCTTGCCACGTCTATGGCTAGACGGCATTTGTGGCTGTAATGGCTGCGGTTGTTGCTGTTGCTGATACAAGCTCCGCAGTCTTCCTGCTTCTCTCTCCAATACTTCCTGCTCAACTGCAAAAGTACACTAAAGTGATTCCTATGCCAATGAATTACAATTGTTGAAACAAAAATGTAAGATTTAGAGGTAGAAATCACCAAATATATTCATTTATATGTATATTCCCCCTAAGAAAAAGAGGATATTGCTTTCATTATAATATGGATCGAAGTGAAGATGTCAAATTTGAAGGCAGATTTTAGCCCCCAAAATATGATGCTTTATTCTAATGCATATAGATTCTTTTAAACAAGTCAATTTTTTTCCACAGCCTGAGAAGCAGACTGCCTTTCAAACAGAGATAGCAGCAATAACACTTACTAAGCATAATCTTGAAATATTTTTCTGTATCATGGCACACAGGAATGTAAAGATGACAGATGGTTTGTCATCATTCTCAAAGAGTATTTGCACTATAATATTGAAACAACCCAACTAAATTAAGGACCTCCTCTGACATCGTGCCTCAGATTTCTTTTTTAAGCAACTGAATCACCGACATCAAATGACACAGCCGCTTGAAAGTTGAAACCAATAACATGCATACTACAGAACAAGATTTGCTAAAAACTTATGAATCCACGCTTGACAGAAAGCAGAATCTATCATTACTATGTAGAGGATTAACTGGTTGGGATACGACTTACAATACTTTATAAGCTTCTCCTGTGATAAACTTTCTAACCGTTGCTTCAGTGCTTTATTTTCCATGCTCAGAATGAGATTTTGTGAGTTGAGGAACTCAAGCTCAGCAGAAACTTCAGATCCTTCTGCCTGCAATTACTAAAAAATAGTTATTTCAGGAAGTAATGCATTATATCGCTTTAAGATTTCCGAGCAGGATAATGCTTGCCTGTAGAGCTTGAACGTGCCTTTCAAGTTCTGCTATGTATTGAAGCTTCCGGACACGCGAGCGTTGAGCATACTGCCTGCATTAGGTAAATAATCTTAAGTTTAAAAAAAGTCAAATAGCTTAAAAGTAAAATGTTGTATATTGGCTGGGCACATGGAGGGAATCAAGTGACATGCAATGGCGACATTGGAATGTGCACCAAGGTCTTCAGGGAAAGGCCTTATAGAAGTTCAGAGAAACACAACAATGAAAAAAAAAAAATCAAAGTGTCCGATGGCCTGAGATTGATCGTGTTAACAGATCCACCTAAACTCAAATGCTTAATAGTAAATCACAGGATATAAAAACCGCAGTTCACATCTAGATCACACCCGAGACTCACAAATTAAGCACACAAAAATCATCATTGAAAAGCAACTATTTCTACAGGTTAGTCTGTATAGTTAGGGTGCTGCAAAAACCATTTATGAGCCATATAAATCTCTACCACAAAAACTGTAGGAGGCTATAGCATATTTAAACAATGATAGTAAATCAGAATATTGTCATAGAAATTTTAGGTAAGAGATTTACTTGGTTTGTGGACCATGATAAAACCTAGGAACCACAACATGGGTAGCAATTTCCAAGAAAGTTTCAAAAGCAGGTCCAGCACAGGGTGATGTTATTCACTGATGATGATATGTCCTCAAATTTGTCAACACAAATTTGAGCATATAAAGAACCATGCGTCTATTTGACAACATAACTCCAATCCCGAAGTCCAGCACAATAATGAACATGGAAAATAATAACATGACAAAATACACAAAAATAATTGGAATTTCAATGTTTTGTTGACCTTGAGGGTTAAGCACAGACGATTTTTTTTTTTATAGATCTAGTAAAGGAGAGTTCACTTACTGCTTTGCACGTTTTGTGTCTGTTTCTGATGCCAAACTCTTGACATGAGAAGCGTCCTTTTTCTCGGAGAAGCGTTTCGGATCTTGAAGACCAGATTCAGCATCTGACTTTTGAGCCGAAGAAGTTGGATTCCTATCTGCATCTTGTAAAGAGCTCAAAGATCCTGCATTGGGAACAATGGCGGAGTCCCTAGACGGAAGGCCACGGGGAGGTGCAATTGAACTCACAGGTGTTTCCCAGGGCTTGTTCTTGGTTCTGCCAGCGGGGTTCAAATCTGCATAGAAAGCACTATGATGTGTATCTCTATGAATATCAAAGTCTTGAGATCCCCATGAAGACAATGGGATCATATTTCTGAACTTGTTATCATCTTGAGCTGCGTAATTCATACTCCCAGCATTAGCCGTGTCAATATATGCAAAAGAATCGCTTGATGAACGACGATGACCCCCTCTGCGAACAGGTGTTTCTGGCTCATCGAGAAGCTCATCCAGCCAAGAAGGTTGTTCCTCTATCAAAAAACTTTCAGAGGTAGTACGTTGATGTAAACTTCCATCTCTCGGCCTTGGAAGAGCTTTTGGACCAATCACTGAAGTAGGAATATATTCAACAGAGGATGGGGACATGCTGGGAAATGGACTTTTAGGAGGCAGTAATGTGTTCTTCCCACCGTACATCATGTTTCTGAAGCTAGATGGTCCCTTTGAATTCGCCATAGCTGAGCAGGCCAGTTCCTACAACATATTAACAGATAATATGAGAAATATGGAGTCAAAATCAAAGCAGGAGTCCCATATCAAAATGCAAAATATCAAGAATATCTCCAAATAAAGCAAAAAAGAATCAAATACAACTCTGCAAGAAGCACCCAATTTCTTGAAATACAACAGAACTTTATACTCAGTAACTGAATCAAAATTATCGCAATAAAGTGACTGGTTTGTTTAATAAGTAAAAATATCCTCTCTTTTTTCCCCCTTTTTTAGGTCACAAGTTGACAATCAGAAGATTTAGAACCCATCCTTCAGCATGACATATAAACCAATTAACCAACTAAAGCTTCTATGCCCCTATCTACATCACCAAATCTTTAAAAAAAGAATCATATGATCACAAGGCACAGACATCAAATAATAAAAATCATAAACTAATACAAGCCCCCTTACAGCTGTAGAAGCTCAGAAAAGCACATAACACAACCAAACGACCCCAGGTCTAGAATAACCATCATACCAGGAAGCCCTTAAGTTGGGTCAAAAATGTATTCGAGGATATCCTCTCATAGCATTATAGAAGGTAATGGTAGCATGCATTAAGCACCAATCTTTCATCAGAAACCATCACTGTATTTGAATAGTCACACACATCAATCCATTCATCCACGTGACTTAAATTATTGTCTGTATTAAATACTCATAATGATTAGCCCAAAACTGTGTAGTTCCAGCTGAAATTAATGTAATAATAACATATTAAGGAAGGGCTCCTAATTGGTGTTAATGCATGCTTGGTTTTGTTTTTCCCCTCAAGTCCAAGGTACATGTGATGTGATTTATTTCCTATTTTCGATCTTTCACAATACCTAATTATTTATACAGAAACAGCTTTTTTACCATGTTTTGGCAATGAAGATCAAAATAATTCATCAATCAGACACATAAATATATATTTTAGAACTTTATAGTCTGGAAACAAATGGATGCAAACCTTCACTAATTACGGATAAAAATCTTGAAAAATGCTGCGCATAGCAAATCCGAAATCGAAAAAGAAAAGAATTTCTATTGACTTTTGCTTTGTCTCGCAGCCATTCTGCTTCAACGAACTAACCCTCTTTTCTTGGCTTGTTTTATTATCAAGTTTTCTTTTCGTCTTTATATCTTACATGAAAATATACAGATCTGTAGTCTGAGGTTTTGACAACTCAACATGCATATGCACACTCGCACAAAACGTGCCTACACAGTACACACATATCTCACCAACACCAACACCCACCTGCACAAACCCCTACCTAAGAATTTATGAAAATGCTATAAGACGCACCAGCAACTACATAATCCATGATGACACATTTCTTTTGTATAAAGATTTTATGGAAAATGCATGTTGGGTAGTGGAAATGGGAGCTAATGATTTATTTGGGGGACCGTCTTGTAATGTTTCCTTGGATTTATTAGGAGTATAGCAGGGTGGAGGGTTTTATAAAGATTGTGATGATTTATTGGCATTTCCGGGAATTAATATATTGCTTGAACAAAAATGGCAATTGCCGAACACATTTTTATCAGGCAAGAAGAAAATACATCCAAAAGTAATACCAAGCATAGGGTAAACCTTCCAGATATAGAATTGGTACAATGAATCAAATTTATGTGCCCACATGTGAATTGACTAAACACAAGATTTGTACACAGGCCACAACTAAAAAAGCAGTTCATCTGCCGCTGTTACCCCCCACCCACAAAAAAGCTCAATCATGAACGATGACAATCTATACTAACAGTTGTCTCTATCTCTTTGTTAACAACCTAAATGTAAATATGAACAGTGTAATCTATACAAGACTATTATTCATTGGTATTAATGTGACCCTGAATTCAACCAACGAATACATACATTGACTTATGAGTTATGAATGTCAACTACATGAGTAATTTAGAAAAAAAGATATAATATAGATCAATCTCACTACAGATATTAGTAGCTCTAAACAAAGATCAATCTCACTACATATATTAGTAGCTCTAATTCTTTCGAATCAATATAAGATTATAAATATTAAACCATACAGTGCAGCCTAAAGACAGTAGACCAGGTTGCAATATGTCGCAGCCCTTCTCTTCTTGTTCTTCTTCTAAACACTAACTAGACAATGTGTTTAAAACTAGATCAACTACCATTTTGTAAAATCAATACTACAATCTCTATTAATCATATCTGAGGTGATGATGAAATTCATCCACCCCAATTGCTGATAAACATTTCTACAAGTAGCTAAATGCTCAAAGAAGAGTAAGCAATCCCCGTTCCAGATTACAGAGTGCAAGAATATATAAATTTCACAAACTCCAACTAAATTTAAGAAGCCTCTTTTCTCCGCGACTCCAGTAATAATATATAAATATATGTATAATAAATATTTATTTATATAAATTGAGCTAGATTCAAACCTCCAGACTTATCATTTTTCATCACTGACCGGAAAAAGACAAAAAAAGTCGCAAATTTTCTTCGCCGACATTTCCTCGAAGCCCCACAAACTCAATTGGCATTAAATCAAACACAGTAAATACCCACATAAAATCAAATGCATTTAATCACGAATAAATGGGTAGATTCAAAAAATTATGAATGCTTACCGAGAATAATTGCAAACTACGATCTTGACAATGTGAGGTAGAGGGAAACCAAAAAGATGGGATAATCGACGCCCGATTATATTCTCGCCTAGGGTTTCTTCTTCTCGGAAGCCCACCTTTTTGTTGGTTCGTGGCTTCTTGCTGTAATTTGTCTCTACGCTACTTGCAGATGGTTGACGCCTTAAGGTGAAAAGGGAGCACGCGATAAATTTGCATTAAGCTCCTTACCTTTTCGAAAAGTTACACAGATTCCCCCAAATGCTAAAACTGGACTATAATGCCCTCAAATCATACATACTTCCTGTTCGAATACTAGCGTTCTAAATCCTCCATTCAGCAATATATATATTTAATGATTTACAAATTTGCTATGAAACCCGTTATTATTATTTTTTTTCTTCTACGTTAAAAATAGGATAATTTACGTATTGATTCAAAAGTCACTATATTTATAAATTGATTCATAATAATTACACAGGAACACATTTTTTTAACAGAAGCATATTTTTTTCTGTACAAACTCTATTTGTAATTAATGTCAATTTAGTGAATATAATTTTCCCTTAAAAATATCAATACACTTTTAGCAAGGAAAATAAAAAAAATATAATTTTTTTTTATTACTCAAAAGAGCATAAAAGATACTCTCACAACAAATACAATAATTTAAAGGGTGATTTACATATTAGTTCAAAAAAATGACTATATTTATTAATTGGTTCACAATATCTGTACAGAAGTGTAATTTTTCTGCACAAAATCAATTTATAATTTTTATCAATTTTATAAACCATTTTATAATTTTTCTTAATTTAAAATGTATATTAGTTTAAAATTATAATTTATAGAATCAAATAAAGAAAACGTGTCTCTTAATTAGTGGGAATGATTTACTACAGAATTCCACTAGGCCTCGGGAACCCGCCGTGTGGAACGAGCCGTCGAATTTTTGGCGTCACTTTTTTACGTTCGCACTGATCAAAAATTGGGGAGGATGGGAATGACATTGGGGTTGTCGTCTCTCAAAAACAAATTAATAATAAATAAAGAACATATTAAAATAAATTTGTAATATTTTAAAAATAAATTATTAGATACTTCAATAATAAGTTTAAGTAATATCTAAAAAAAAATTAATAATATTCCAAAATAATTTTAGGTAATACTCAAAAAATAAATTAGTAATATCCTATGAATAAGTTTGAGTAATACCCAAATAACAAATCAATAATATCAAATTTATATTAAAAAAAACGCACAATGTGATATGTAACTGTATATTTTGATAAAAATCAAATTTAAAGTCAAACTTAAACTTAAAATTCGTATATATAGTATACACACAAAAATTTATGAACATATTTATTTTATAATGATATTGTAATAAATTATTTAATGATGGCAATTGATCAATATTTGTGTAATATGTGTAAAGTTAATTTTACTAACATTTCGAGTAATACACGGAGTCTCATCTAACTAAAATTATTATGATATTACTTTATTTAAAATGTAAAAAGTGAAACTTACATATTAAACGATCCATTTTAAACATTCACATAGGATAATTGATATACAATATTTTTTTATGTAAATTTTTCTTTTATCACTCAAAAGAGCATAAAAATACTCTCACAACAAATACAAGATATTAAATGGTCTTTAAAAGGAATAACTATACAGATACATCAAGCCTACTACATAATAATCCATTACTTTTAGAAAAATATAAGGATTAGTCGCTCACTTAGTAAAATAATCCATCGACTCCTTGAAACATTTAGCAACAAACTAACTTTAAATACGAGCTTTAAAATCATATAAAAGGTCCAAATTATTTACAAAATCCTAACAAAAAATGATGGGATTTCTTTTTTTTTTTGCACAAAAGCACACCCCCACACAATCACACACAAACTACAAGTTTCTTCATTTAGATCTCAATTGTTGCAAGACTGGCTACAATTTAAAAATCGACGCGCAGATATGCAAAGCGACGAACACGGCCATAAAACTTCAAACCCAACTCATTTATCATTGGGCAACAGATTCATTTAGATCCACCTCTTTTATTTCTTAAAATAAAACATAATCAAACAATTTATCTCGATGATTATCATTATATTAAAAAGAAAACTTTCGCAAATAAAATTCATCATTCATTAATCACAAAAAAAAAAAAAAAAACTCACAATTCATTATATTATACATAATAATTCTACAAATTAAATTTATTACCTATAACCCTAATTTATAAAAAAATTCAAAAATAATAATAATTGTAAATATTCAGAATATGTAAATATCAAGCTGATTATAGTGTAAATTTATATTCAAACAAATTCGTAAATGATTTAAAAAAGAAAAAAACGTGGTAAGTAAGAGGCATCTTAATTTTATAAGAGTGAAGATCAGAAAGTGATTTATTTATTAATACTCTAAAATCCCCCCCCCCCCCCCCCCCCCCCCAAAAAAAAAAAAAAAAAAAAGCATATTCTTCTGTCTAACATGCCCTGCGATTCAACAAGCATGGAAATGCAGGGATTGGTATGGTCATGGAAACACCTATATATACTAACAGTGAAAAACTGAGAATTATGTCTGCTGTAATAAGAGCATCCAACTGCTAAAAATATATTACTAAGATCTGAAAATTTGACCCAAAAACGGAGTCATTAAATACCAATTATGTACTTTTTTTCCAGATGTTTTAAACAAATGCTACAATTCAGATGAACTTTAAGACCCAAGAAGCTTCTTCCACCTCGCATATCCCAGAACAAGAAAGAATAACACAACAGTTGCAGCTGTCATACCACCAACAACTTCACCAAATATCCCGGGAACCTTATATAGTGAGCAAGGAATGTTCATACCAAATATCCCAGCCAGAAGAGTCTCGACTGCTATGGCAAAAGTAGCAATTGTCATAATCAACTGCAGTTGAATGAGTTCGTTTCTCTGGTTGTCAAGTTGGATATTAACATAATCCTCCGTATCATCGATGTATTCCCGTACCTGTAATGCAGGGGGCAAGAGAAAATGTCAGTAAACTTTGAAACCCCACAAAATGTGTCTATTGCAGTTTTTCAGCTATAAGATAGTTGATGAAATCTCTGAGGAGAGCAAAATTGTGTGCACATAATCACACGCTCTTAAACTATAGTGTTTCTCAATTAGATTAACTGCATGTGGTTAAATTATAGTATTGTGGGGTCCATCACCATTAACAAATACCAAGAATTATTGAGGGGAATCCCATTCCCCATTTCTAATGCACACCACCAAGCAACCCTTGAAATTGTGATTATCTGATAGATGGACCTCGGTAAGAATTACAAGGAATATATCAAGAGAGAGGGAAAGAAAGAAGCTGTGGAGAAAACAAAACTTACAGACAGTATTTTGTTGCGGGTGCCATCCAATTGCATGAAGTACGCTTCCAGCAACATTTCTAAGTCCTCCACATCATTGTCATTTAGGTAATTGCTCACCAAACTACCACTTCGGGCAGAGTTGAGCCGGCGGAGATGAGCTGCAGAAGAAACCATGATATTTGATGCAGCAGCCGTGGACAGAGCCTCAGCTTGTTGATTCTGTATCCACTTCCGAGTTAAGTATAATTGGGCCATATCTTCATTATCATCTAAGAGATGTTCAATTTCATCTCTCACCTATCACCAAAGACATGTTTCACCATTCTGTAGTACAATATCTGCTTACGACATAGAAAAACGAGTAAAATAAAGTTGCGTTTGTTTTGGGATTTACTCGGATAGAACTAGGACTTCCAACTCCGTCTCATTCGAGTTAAGAGATTTAAAATCCTGTTTTTACATCTCAGATTCCATCTATACCTAATATACTATAAACCTATTATTATTCTTCCCAATACTTTTTTCTCATTTATTATTAATATCATAACTTTTCTAACACACATTCATTCTGTTTCCTACATTACTCTTACATAATACATTAAATTAATACAACATCAATCATTATTACACATTGATTTGACATATATCAAAATCTCGCACTACCAAAATCCCAAAACATTTACATACTTTTACTATTCATCAAGGATTTTACATCCAATGGTTTTAAAGTCTTGACTTCACAAGACCACCTAAATCCCCAAAAACACGTAGCCTAAATGCATTTACGACATACTATAAGTTTAAGATGTCTAAATACTGACAGCTAAAATGCACACACAATCATTAATCTCAGGATATATTCATATCCTTAATTTTCAAGAGACCGCATGATCAAGATTGCTCTTCTTGAACCTAATACAACAAGGCATCATATCTAAAGCTCGTACTAAAATTATAATTCTCATTCGCTGTATTCTCATTATATATGGTTGGTATTACTAATTGCTATAGACTACTCTTCCAAACCTTACTGTATAGTCAACTCCAAAAAACTGGTGATTTACATGTTTTTCATGCTTTCTATCCTTCTTCTATTTGAATTTTTACACACGGTAATTGCCAAGAACAACTACAATCCAATCCACTTCTGCAGTTTAAGCATGATATGTGAATCAACACCAGAATAGTGAATCAACTATGATCTGACCAAATATCTTCTTCTTCTTCTTCTTCTTCCTTTTTTTTTTTGGTTGAAATGAACTGGTAAATAGCACCATGGAAGAGAATTTTGAGAAGGCATAGACTATTCCAATTTAATACTTAGACAAGAGACATCAGAAAATAATTTTTACAAGCCGCGTCATCCTGATATTCAATGACATAATTAACAAATATAGCAAAAGTCCATAGCATAGCATGAGATATTTTCCAAACAGAACAAATAACACTTTTACCTTCTGTACCCGTGCAAGCAAACGAGTTAAGTTACTTTTCAAACTCCGCACATGTTCCAGATTCTTGGTGCTAACATTTATGGCCAGCTCATCCAAAGCTGGATAAGCATCTCTCTCAAGTTCAGCAACACTGGAATCTAAATAAGTGCATACAACCTCTAATGCTATTTCCAAAACCTGGAACTCAAAAGGGAGTTCATCTTGCAAAGCTTCAGCAGCTTCAGGAACAGCTAACCATTGTCCAGCAGAGGCAGATTGCATTTCATTATCTTGAGCGACCATTTGGTCTGCCATGTGTTTAGAAGGGCTTTTCTGTGGTAATTGTCGCCTCAGCTGATCAACAAATGGCAGAACCTCCTGGCAAAGAGGATCAAGTAACAAAACTTCTTCTGCAGTAACTATTGCTCTTATAAATTCCAAGTTAACAATCATGGCTTTTTCCCTAGCTGCAAAAAGAATGAAGAGAACCTAAATAACATTTCCACACAAGTCCCCAGATAAGCAATAAAATCCAGGGAACATACTGATTCCTGATATATTACTGAGAAATACTATAACTTAACCATTGACTCATATAAGCAATATTCCAAGTAATTAATCGCAAGTTTGAACAATAGCTCGACTGACTTCTATGCGTTAAGAAATCTAGAGTCTCTTCAGAAGCCACTGCTGGTCAGCATGTCAACAACAAATGTCTAATATAGTCTTCAAACCCAAAAACTTATTTTCCTTTTTTCTTCTAAACACACGACACATGGAAAATGAACAGTATTGTACTGAAAGCATTATCCATTAGCCAGTAAACATAATTCAGTTGCATATAAAGATGATGCTTCATTCGCATCATCAATTTCATCAGATAAGAAGAAAACACACAGACGAACATCATATTCCCCAAACTGTATACATATAAACACCGCAAGCGCCCATCAAACAGAGTTAATATCCAGCAATCCCCAAGGAAAGAACGTGTCAGATGCAGGCTACACGAATACAGAACACAAAACAAACAAATGTAAAACGCAAAAAAAAAAAAAAGCGAAATTCACCGAGAATGCTGGAGGAATGAGAGAAGATGGGTCCGAGGATACGCAAATCCCTGGCGGGTATCGAGACGCGCTTGATTATTACGCTCTTGTCGCATTCGATCAATTCCGACTGCCCCAAGCGATCCATTCTCATCCAGAGCCGCGAGCCACCCGCTTTCTTCTTCACAGTCGCTTTGCTCGTCGTAGCCGCCTCGATCGCCGGAGGAGGAGGCGGCAACGGCGGCGGGGCAACCTTCTTCTTCCGCCGCAGCGTCAATTTGCCCATCTCCTCATCCACTCTCTATTTCTTCCTCCCTCTAGGGAAAATTTACGCACTCTATACGTATAAGGAGAGAATTCCCTCTTCTGATTCTTCGCTTTCTTCCATATAATAGATAGATGCCCTGTGTTTTTCTGCTGGACACTGAATATTTCAGATTTTCAAGTCTGGAAAATGGTGGAGGACGTGAACAACCAACCCTTCCTTTTATATTCTTACCTATTTATTTTCTAAATATAAATATATTTCTTCTAATTAATTGTTACCTTAATCTTTTTTTATTATTTGATCCAATAATACAGGCAAATTTAATTGAATAGGATAAATTTTGGAATATGATTATCCAATTAGGGTGGCTCTGGGGATTTTATGAATATAAAATTCATCATTATTTTAGTCAATAATAATATTAATAGGGCTCATTTGATTCATAAAATAAAAATATCTATTCATAAAAAACATAATAATGTGATATGATCGATTATATATTTTAATTTGACATTCAATGGATTTTCATACAAGTAAAAAATTAATATTGTATATATCATATTAAATAGATTTTCATATTCTCCCTTATTTTATTGCAGTGAACGTCTATCACAAAAGTAGCCGATTATACGATAGACTCGGCATATTTAAGCTTATCATATTTTTAATAAACAAATAAGATTTGATCTCTTTATTTTTAAAAGGAAGAATTTTGTTTTAGGGCCAAATTTTAAGGTTTAATTTTGAAGTGTCTCAAATTATGATTTATATTTTAATTTTTTTTAATTTAAAATCTAATTTTATTATCTTTGTCTCTTCAAGACCCTATTCGTTTATCTTTATTCAATTTAATTTTTTATAAGAAACTAGAAACATAATAAAATTTTATTTCAAATTAAGGTTTTGAATATAAAATTAAAAAAATTATAATTTTTATTTAATATTTATATTTGACGTAATTATTTTTTTTTTCAATTCATCGTTTAAATAGAAAAAATAAATTTTAAAGTATATTTAATACTTGCATAAAATTTTATTTATTTATTTTTTATTTAATATATTATATCTAAAAAATAATTAAATATAGTATAAAATAATTATTATGTTAATAAAGCTTTAAAAAACTAAAGATAAATGGATAAAGCATTGAATTGAGACTAAGATAATAAAACTTAGATCTTAAATTGAAAAAAAAATTAAAATATAAATCTTAATTTTAGACATTTCAAAATTAAAATCTTAAATTGAGACTTACCTTAAAATTTGGGCTCTAATATAAAATTCTTTCTTTTTAAAACTAGACTTTAGATCTAGTTTTTTTTAAATCATAAAAGGTCAAATTTATACTTATAAAAAAAGAAAAAGAAAAAATCTAATCGTATCTTTATTAATATTATATGTTAAAGATTTAATCATTTTATTATAAGTTAGATTTCTTTTTATTTTTAGATCTAATTTTTCAGAAAAAAAAAATGTATTCATGTAGGGTTTAAATCTATACTTATACAAAAATAAGAATCTAATCGTATCTTTAATATATATTATAATATATGATATTTCTTTCTTTATAATGTAGATTGTCCATTACAATTGAGAAAATACTTTTAATTTAACTACTATCGTACATTCCTTGTTTATACTTTATACCTTTTTGTCAAAAAAAAATCAATACTCTTTAGTCTTTAATCTTTATTAAATACACACGGGTGTATTGGATTAGGATTTTAAAAGACTTTTTTAGCTGAAAAAAATCCTGCAGATTTTAAAGATTTTGTAGGATTTTTGTGACTTTTAAGATTTTTGCAGGATTTTTAAGACTTTTAAAATCAGAATTTTAATTGATTCTATAGGACTTTGTAGATTTTACAGAATTTCATGGATTTGTGACATACGATAAGAATTCAAAATTTATTCATACCTTCGAATTAAAAAAAAAATTAAAGACAAAAAAAATCATAATATCATGTTCTCCTATATAGCATTCCTCCACATATTCATAGCTATACAATCCTTCAAGCATTAGCGTCTTGTCGTTCTTGCTCTTGAGTTTGAATGACAAGCTCAAAATCACGGTCTTCATTAACTGGTAATGTTAAAGATTAAGGTTCGTCCACTGATTCAATTGGAAATTCATCAGAACGGCATTATTTGCGAAGAAAGTTATGTAGAGCTGCACATGCTAATACAAGTTCTGCTTGTGTCTTATATTATTATATATTAATTTATACTTATATTAGAATTATATTATCATATATTAATTGTTACTTATCATATATATATATATATATTTATATTGTAATATACATATATATATATATATACGTTAAAAAGTATCGAAATTGAATAATCAAAGCAAACAAAGTAAAATATAACAAAACTCAAATTCCGCGAAAAATACTGTCAATAGAAAAATATTACCTAATGACATATGTAATATATAATATTAGTATTATAATAATACTATATAAAAAATAAATATTTTTCTTGTATATAAGTTAGGATGAACAATATCGTTTTACTGATAATAAAATTTTTAAATGAACAAATATATATATATATATATATATATGCATATATATTTAAAGAATTAATTATTATTTTTTTTATTCTAATATATATGTATATATATAATATTATATTAGCCTTCGTCACTGTAATTACTTTATCGTTAATGTTTGTATTATGACTGATAAAAGTAACCGTCGAATTAAATATAAATGCAGAGGTGAAATTATAAGGTCAAAACTATTTTAGGTCTTAAAAATAAATAATCATATATAAATCAAATTGAGGATAAATAAAGTCAATAATTCAAAAAGTCATCCGAAATCCCATGAGTTTTGATGGGATTGTTAGGGGTGGCATACCGTACCGTACCGTACCGCCCATACCGTATACCGTACCGAAATTTTCGGTATGCATTTTTGCATACCGATACCGTACCGAAATTTTCGGTATACCGAATTTCGGTATGCCAAAAATGCATACCGTATACCGTACCGAAAATTTCGGTATACAGTACCGTACCGATATTTCGATATATACCGATCTATACCGAAATACCGGTCCATACCGAAATACCGATTATGTCGGTATACCGCCCATACCGGTATATACCGCCATACCGGTCCATACCGAATAATTTAAGTATAATTTTAATTAAATAAAATAAAATTTAATATTAAATTTTAATATTAAATTACAAAAATGATATATACCGGTATACCGAGATACCGAAATATTTTCGGTATACCGAAAATAATCGGTATACCGGAATATTTCGGTATACCGGTTTATACCGAAAATATTTCGGTATTTCGGTATATACCGGTATACCGAAAATTTTAAAATTCTATACCGATACCGTACCGAAAATATCGGTATGATATCATACTGTACCGAAATTTTCGATAAATTCGGTATTTTTCGGTATGGTAAGTACGGTATACCGGTATTTTCGATATTTGCTCCAGCCCTAGGGATTGTTAGTATTTATAAAATACACTAAAAAGTCCATCAAATCCAACAATCCTTTAAAATCCGTATATTTTTTAATACAAGTGGATTGTTTTTAAATCTTTTAAAATCCTGATTGAATATCAGTTGATTGTTTTTAAGTCTTTTAAAATCCTGATTGAATATCAGTGGATTTTTTTTAAATCTTTTAAAATCCTGATTGGATACCAACAAATTTTTTTATAAGAAAAAAATGCTTTAAAATCTCACGAAATCTTAAACGAATACACCCTTTCATTCAGTAAAGTAGAATAAATTAATATATATACTTTCAATTTTATACTTTTTTAATATAAATAACTATTTTCTAAAACCTATACTATATGAACAATCTAAATTGTAATAGAGAAAATAGTATATATTCAAAAAAAATTAATATAATAACTCAATCATCAATAAATATAAGTAGGCAAAACAAGGCCCGCGACTACTTTACTGGGTTCAGTGAATGCTAAACTTAGTCAATCTTGGAATACTAGGCCTGATATCACTTAAAAGTGTAAATTGAAAAATATTAATTATTGTCACCAAAAAAAAAAAAATTGTTAAAAAATATTTGAAATTAATTTAGATATAAGTAAATTTTAGTCTATTACATACTTATAAACATTTCATTAGAATCATACCCATCGAATTGTTGCTAAACGGGGAAGGGAATTTGTGTCTTGTTAAGTGAGTATTAAGTTAAGACAAAATGCCACATAGTACAGTTAATTAATACTGATTTAAGTCCACAGTTGGACCCCACGTAATTATTGATGTAAAATAATGGTCACTATATGCAAAATGCCAAAATAATACTCCCTCCGTCTTTGTATATGTTGCTCGTTGCTTTTGGGCACACGAATTAAGGTAAAAGTGAAAAAGTATAAGTGATGTGATGAAAAAAGTGAAAAAGTATAAGTGATGTGATAGAAAAAGTGAAAAAGTATGAGTGATGTGATGGAGAAAAGTGAAAAAGTAATGAAAATAGTATAAAAAATATTGAAAATAATAATAAAGAAGTGAATAGTAGTTTCCAAAAAAGGTAAAAAAGCAATGAGCAACTTATAGAAAGACGGACGAAAATGGCAACATGAGCAACTTATAGAAAGACGGAGGGAGTACTAAACTTAGTTATTATAATGTACACTAGATACAGTGCAAGTCAAACATTGAATTTGCAAATGTATATATATGTATACATTTAATGAATACACCATCTTTTATTCAACTTTTAATTTAATCCTGAGCTTTACGATTATTGTAAAAAATCTCAATATTTTAAAAAGTTTCAATTCGATACACTTTTTTTTTTCCGGCCAGCAACTGATGACGTGTCTCACCGGAGCGAGTGAAATGTTGTCACGCTAGCGTACACGTGTGAAATTTTTTTTGGTTAATTCTATATAAATACACCACCTTTTACTCAACTTTCAATTTAATCATTAATTCACGATTATTATAAAAAATCTCAACCTTTTAAAAAATTTTAATTCGATACACTTTATTTTCCGGCCAACAACTAATGATGTGTCTTGCCGGAGCGCGTGAAATATTGTCACGCTGGCGTACACGTGTGAAATTACTTTTTTATATTTTTTTTCACATCATATATTATATATATATATATATATATAAAATAACAAAATTTTATATTAAAAAATATTTTTTGAATGAGAAATACTATGGAAAAAAATATTTTCCACCATATTCAAGAGGGACTTAAAAAAACTGTGTTAATGGTACCGAATATCAAAATCATAAAAGGTGGTATATTTACATAGATTTAAGTGGTGATATTCGGTACCATTAACACAATTTTTTCAAGTCCATTTTGAATATGGTGGAAAACGTTTTTTTCCATAGCATTTCTCATTCAAAAAATATTTTTTTAATATATTTATTATATATATAATATATGATGTGGGAAAAAAATTAAATATAAAAAAATAATTTCACACGTTTACGCCAGCGTGACAACATTTTACACACTCCGGTGAGACACATCATTAGTTGCTGGCCGGAAAAAAAAATGTATCGAATTGAAACTCTTTAAAAGGTTGAGATATTTTATAATAATCGTGAACTTATGATTAAATTGAAAGTTGAGTAAAAGGTGGTGTATTTATATAGAATTAACCAAAAAAATATTTTACACGTGTACGCCAGCGTGACAACATTTCACGCATTCCGGCGAGACACGTCATCAATTGCTGGTCGGAAAAAAATGTGTATCGAATTGAAACATTTTAAAAGGTTGAGATTTTTTACAATAATCATGAAGCTCTGGATTAAATTAAAAGTTTAGTAAAATGTGATATATTTATATAGAATTATCCCTACATTTAATACATATATTGAAACTGCATAATTCGTTGTAAGGTCAAAGTAACAAGTTAAAAAAATAAAAAAAAGAGGGGGAGAGAATGCTGGAATTTCTATTTGCATAATATATATATATAACAATTCATGAATTCTAAATGAATTAAACTGGTTTTTCTATCAAATATTATGCATTTATATTATCACTAATAAAGTATAAAATATACTATTTATAACAGTAATAAAAATGTATATACTACATCATAATTATATAGTAAATATATATAACAACACTATTTAACAAAACCACATTCATGTAAACTCGAGTCTAAGTGTTTGTCATTTCAATGGAATATTCGCATATTTTGAGCATTTCGTGTCTAACTGCAAAGGTCTGTCCACTTTTTTTTTATCTAACACTACATAAAGACTTGTCCATTATTACAAGTAATGAATATGAACCAAAGAAACACAGGACCTGTTGAAATCAGATAAGATTATGCATACCAAAAAAAAAAAAAATCAAGTTCCTTTCGTTTTCATAATAGCAATAGTCCTTTACCGACGGGGGTGCATTTGATTAAAACAAGGAAAATAAAAATATGTTAACTTGGTATTTTCCATAAAATGATTTTACAGGAGCAAACAGCTGACAGTAGAGAATAAAAACTCCCAGAAATCTCAGCTCCCATCCTAAACTAATTGCATTCCATAAATAAACAGCTCCACTTCAAGAACACGTCTGCAATAGCCAACAAGCAAGTTTCCATGTGTATACAACTAACCGTCAAAACTTTCTTCAGCAAAAGATTTGATGCCTAATTGTGCAAAATCCTCTCCCATTAAGCCAACCATAAACTCAAGAAGCAAAATCACATGTGCAAGGTCTAGAATGATCTAAATTACTGTTCTCAACCAAAGACCTTGGCACAGACATAACACATTATCCAGTGATAGCTGGTGGCAATGTCCTCATAAACTCCACAAATGGTCTAAATCTATTGTCACCAGGCTGAAAGTTTTAGCGCCTATAAGACTATCACATTGGTCACTATCAGCCTAAATGAAAATGTGCAACTTATGTCAGTTCATCCAACTAAGACAGTATAGCAATGAAGACCATTCAACCGAATTTGATTTTTGATAAGTAAAAGTAAATCATAATAAGATGGGTGAATCTTTCTACCTATAAATACATGAAAGAACCCTATCATTGAGGAACTGAGAATACCAAGTACCCATTGTCCCAGCGTACTCTAATCTCTCTCCCTACTTGTAGCCTTTTCTCTCTGATGATTTTACCCCATTTGCCAATCAGGTTGTAATAACTTCCACGCCATTTCAACTTCATCACATACACATCACCTGTATCCTCATCTCGTGCATTGATACCAACTTGATGCTCATTCCTTAACTGCTCCCGAGCTTGGTGCGACCAGTAGAAGAGAACGTGATCTTCTACTGCTTTGCCTGGCAAAGTGAGGAAGGGGTGATTCGTGTCCACATCAGACAACGTGAGAGCTTTCTTAACAGGCCAATTATCGGGTCCCGGCGTTGTTGAGACATAACGCTCCTCGGGAACAGAGAAGTATAAGCAGTTATTCATCCACCGTATTCTGATCTCTTGCCCAACACCAAGTCCTTTATGTCTAATTATGTTTGCCCACTTCCCAAGAAGGTTGTAATAATTTCCACGCCACTTCAATTTCATCACATGAATATCACCTGAATCATAGTCTCGAGCATTTATTGTCACCTGCTCTTCTTTCCTTAGCCTTTCCCGTTCTTGTGGCACCCAGTGCACAAGAATATTCTCTTCGACCAACTTGCGTGGCAGAGGAAGGAAAGGATGGTTAGGATCAACATCAGATGACGTTAAGACCTTCCTAATTGGCCAGTGGTCCTGTATGACCATTGGTGCTGCAACCAAACGCACTGGTGGAACTGCAACAATCTGCTGCTGAGGAACTGAAAAATGTAGGCAGCTATTATACCACCGTAGTCTAATTTCTTGGCCTACATCAAGTCCCTTCCCCCGAACAACTTTTCCCCATTTCCCAATGAGGTTATAATAGCTCCCGCGCCACTTTAATTTCATTGTATACATATCGCCAGTGTCGTCATCATGAGCAGTAAGACCGACTTGGCCCTCGGCTCTTAAATTTTCCTGCTGTTGCGGTGTCATGTACAACACGATAAATGATTCAACTTGCTGTCGGGAAAGTGTGAGAAAAGGGTGGGTGATATCAACATCAGAGAGGGTGAGTGATTTTTTGATAGGCCACTGATCCTGCACCTGAGGTACAGCATCGTAGTATGCCGTCCTCTTCATTTCTAAATTCAAATAAGGAAAGTGGAAACTGTGAGATTAGCTGTACCAAACAAGTTAATGAAGTTATACTTAAGGATACGAGAGTAATGACATTAGAAATCCTAGTAAATTTTATTTATTGCAATCCATGCTAATCAAGATCAATTCTTGAACAAACAACCACCCTCCATGCATTCTTCTTAGTAATTATAGTAATCAGTTTCACAAAAACACAAATGAATTATAATTCAGAATCTACACACAGAAGAAAGAACCTCGAGAACTCCTAGCGTGACATGCAATTAACTTCAGGCACCAATAAAAACTGTCTGACACCTTTATGAACAGAAGTATTGCAATCTTAAGGGGGCTTTTAGTTTTCGCAAATATAAGAATCCCAAGGTTTGCAATACGAATTGAACCATGTCAAACTAAAACAAGGGGGTCCAACCTGCTTAATTGGATAGAGAAATCTACTAGTAAATGTATAAACATCAGAACGGATAAGAAAACTATCAGCAGATTTGTGTGCCATTATTTACACTAAATTATGGACAATTGTGTATCCATGGAACATATCACAGAAAATAGCCAACATGAATTTCAATCTGCAGATAATTCCAAAACAAATTTACAAGTGAATTTAATTAAATGACATCAATCGGAAAAGAAGCCCGATAAATTATCCGACTGTCAACCAAAACCCTAGAAAGACAAATAACAAACAATCACACCAAAAATAATACAACGACTACGATCAAGACTGGATATAACGACACAATGTATAAAGCCACATCCAAAATTAACCTTTTCTGAGATGAAATCAAAATCGAAGAAATTTCTTACTATGGGAAGAGATTTTCCAGCTGATTGCGGAGGGGAAAATACTAGATCTCGCAAGACGTGAATAAAATTTAGCGATCGAACACCCGAATCAAGATCCCAAGTGAAAGTGGCGACAAAATTGATGAATTATGAATCAAACGGCAGAGTTCACCAGGTTAGGAGTGGCTATCAACATCGAGGAGCACAGAAGCTATAGTGTGAAGAAGAAGAGGAAGCGGCGGCGGAGGCTGCACGCAGATGTGGTTGCGGAAGGGGTGGGAGTAGGTGAAGGGGGCGGCAATGCCCTGTGTGAACAAAGCTCGAGAAATGTGAGTTATGGGGAAGGACAAAATGACTATGAATCAATCGACGACAATTACATTTCACACCATCCACCGCTAATTTATCCTTAATTTAAATCTCCTATTTTTTAAAACAAAATTATTCAGATTTTTATCAACATATTCAAATTTAATTTATATACAATTAATTAGGCTCCTCATATTTGCATTTACTAGTTATTCTTATTCGAATTTTACATATTTTGTCGTTTAGTAACTTTAAGTTACTCATAATTTCACCCTTAAAATTTGCAGAAAAGTGCAATTTACTGTGTTATTGGAATTTGGTTCGCTTTTCAATTAAGTATTCCCTCCGTCCCAAAACTACTTTCACACTTTTTTTATTTGGACGTCCCAATTTTTCTTTCACACACCTAAAAAGGAAACATTTTTCACTCACAAAAGTCAACAAAACACACTTTTTCTTATTTTATTATTTAACTTTACACTCACATACTTATTTTTTCTTGTTTCACGTGTCCGAGACTACTATGAAAGTAGTTCCGAGACGGAGGTAGTATATTTTTAAATTATAAGAATTGTTTATGTGAAATAATTATTGTTGAATAATCATAATTGTCAAATAATAATCTTTTAATAAAAATAAATTTATTTTTAAAAAATTACAGCTGAAAATAAAAGAAGCAAAATTGAAGTTTTGAACTACTAATATGTAGGCTCTATGCTAGTAGCACTACATGTAACATGCATGGAAGATATATAAATACATAAAAGTGTTGATCCTCCCCATAAATCTGGCGCTGGTCTAATATTCTGCATGTGATAGATCGGACACCAAATAAAGAAAGATAAAAGAAATTGACATCTTCCCAATACCAGAGATGGCACATGCAGTGCAGCCACCTTGGTTAATCCTTTCCAATATGTGTGTGTGTATACAGTACACACGAATGTGCATTTTAAAGTGATAATAGTGTCAAAGAAACCAAGAATTAGAAGCCCATTCCCCTTCTAGTGTGTGTAAACTACTTGATATTTCCATTATTTTATTTACATGCATATGTATGTGCGTATATTATAATATGTGGCCAAGTACTTTATTTTCAATGTGGCATGATTCCCCATTTCCTGGATCTCTTTCGGAATATCTGAAGAACCCATTTTCCATTTTCTGCAGAGCATTGGAAAATGGTGGAGGGTTTGTTGAGGGAAGGGAGATCTTTGGAGGAAACTCCAACATGGTCAGTTGCTACAGTCACCACAGTCATGGTTTTTGTCTGTTTATTTGCTGAAAGATCAATTTACAGATTTGGGAAGGTGAGTCAAATGGGTCTACCGGGTTTTGTTTTTTCTAATATTTTTGTTTGTGATTTTCATTTTTTGCTTTTTTTTTGGACAGTGGTTGAAGAAGACAAAGCGGAAAGCTCTGTTTGCTTCACTGGAGAAGATTAAAGAAGGTATTGGGGGTGCATTTTCTTGAATTTTTTGTGGGATTTTAGTGCAGTAATTTGTTGTTTGGTTAATATTTTTGTTGGGAAGCTCTGTTTGCTTTATTGGAGAAGATTGAAGAAGGAATTATGGGGCTTTTTCTTGAATTTTTGGTGAGATTTTAGTGCAATAATTTGTTGTTTGGTTAATGTTTTTGTTGGAAAGCTCTGTTTGCTTCATTGGAGAAGATTAAAGAAGGTATTGGGGGGGCTTTTTCTTGAATTTTTGGTGGGATTTTACTGCAGTAATTTGTTGTTTGGTTAATGTTTTTGTGGCTAATTATATCAAATTATAAATGTTTTGGGGGCAGAGCTTATGCTTTTAGGGCTTATATCTTTGTTACTGGGACAATGGGCAAGATGGATTTCTCAAATTTGTGTCAACTCATCTGTCTTCAGTAGTAAATTCTACATTTGTTCCGAAAATGACTATGGTGAGAAGGGGAGAATGTTAGTGGTGGAGAAGGATAATTCCACGGACGTTCCTCCTAAAGGAATCATCTACACTGCATCTCATGTCTGTGGGGAGGTACATTGTCTCATCTTTGCAATCGAACTAGGCAACATACGATGATTGAGAATAAATTAAATATAATGTAAAACTTCAGGGGCGCGAGCCTTTTGTTTCTGCCGAAGGCCTTGAACAGCTCCACCGGTTCTTGTTTGTTCTTGGCATTACTCATGTTCTCTACAGTTGTATCACAGTAGGCTTATCTATGAGCAAGGTACATTTTTCTTTTAACTTAATCTGTCGGAGATTATCGCGTATTATTCAGCTGTATATATATCGCTTGTAGATATACAGCTGGAGAAAATGGGAAGTTCAGGCAGGTGTTGTAGCTGAGGCAAATGCTCTAGGTATTTTAACTACTTTTGATGTTTAATAGTTTTGCTAAATGTTTTAAGAATATATATATATATCATTATTTTTGGTTATCAGCAAAGAACAAAGTGATGAGACGTCAAACCACCTTCGCGTTGCACCATGCATCTCATCCGTGGAGTCATAGTCGAGTCCTCATCTGGATGGTAATACTTCTTCTCTTTTATTTCATCTGTTAAATCGAATAATCCTCTTCTTTGTCCATTTATATGACTTGTTTAAGACAATATATATATATATATGTGCAATTAATTCAAGATTTCTTAATCATGGCTATTGTTGCAGCTTTGCTTTCTCAAACAATTCAAGATTTCGGTGCACAAATCAGATTACATGGCGCTGCGATTGGGTTTCATCACCGTGGGTATTCTTCATCGTTTTTGCTGTTTCGACTGAGAATCTTGACGGTATCCTTGTTCTGCATTCAAATACTTGTCTGAAAACTGCAGAATCACAAGCTTCCACCTACCTACAACTTCCATAAGTATATGGTCCGAAGCATGGAAGACGAATTCTATCGCATCGTTGGAATCAGGTATAAGTAATAAGTAACATCTTGTAAAATTACCTTAAAAGTTGTCCAAAAACTCTCAAAATAATCTATGTCTATGATCATCTGCAGCTGGCCACTTTGGGGTTATGCAATAATATGTATCTTCATCAACATACACGGTAATGAATTCGATCCCACCAAAAGAGCGTACTGCGCTTCCTTCCCTTGAATTCAATGTGTCTGAATTCCATTTGATGATTGATGCAGGTCTCAACATTTACTTCTGGCTCTCTTTTATACCTGTCATTGTAAGTATTTCCAAACTTCCTCATAATCCACGACTTCACCTTTTGTTGCTTTTATGCTCTTAGTACTAAGTGCGACGACTACTGCTTGTATTGAAGCTCGTCATGTTGGTGGGGACGAAACTCCAGCATGTGGTTTCCCTGTTAGCCCTTGAAATCGCGGAGCAAAGAGGCCCGTCTAATGGAACTGAAGTGAAGCCACGAGACGAACTGTTTTGGTTCGGGAAACCTGAAATCCTGCTACGATTGATACAATTCATATCCTTTCAGGTGATTTAAGAACCCCACAAACTACCTGAAAATCTTGTCCTTGTTCCATTCCGAGTCTTCATTTGTCTGATCATTTGCAGAATGCTTTCGAGATGGCAACCTTCATCTGGTCCTTGGTAAGAACCACACCTCTCCATGTTCCAATCACACCTTATGAATTAATCAGACAATATTTTGTACATATATGCAGTGGGGGCTCAAGCAGCGTTCCTGCTTCATGAAAAATCATGCAATGATCATCACACGGCTGATTTCGGGGTGAGATTTTCTCGGTTTTCTATAGATTATTATAACATGAAGACAAGATTTTTTATAATGTTGACAAATGTTATGCTGCTGCACACAGGGTTCTTGTGCAGTTTTGGTGCAGCTATAGCACTGTCCCTCTAAATGTGATCGTCACGACAGTAAGTAACTAATCTAGCATACTCCAGTTATCCGTTTTGGTGTTTTATCTCGTATTGTATTATGTATTATGCTCATCCGGATTTCAGATGGGATCTCGTTTGAAAAAGGCTCTGATTGCTGAGAGTGTGAGGGATTCACTGCATAGCTGGTGTAAGAGAGTGAAAGATCGGTCCAAGGCCACAAATTCGATCACCACGAGGTCCACGTGTTCCCTTGACGAGACGATTGATGAGAGGGACGAGATAATCACCGTTGGATCAACAACTCTGTCCCCATGTTCCTCAACAGGCTCCTTAAGGCATCTGGATGCAAATGAAGTAGTGGATCAAGAATGTGGGCTTAATGACTTGAATACTGCGGAGCATGAGTATTCGTTTCGACACATGCAGCATCCTGCGGAAGCTCGAGACGAGGAGGTTGTTGAAGACAGTGTGGTGGTGGAGGGAATGGAGGGTGAGATTACTCTTCATGAGCTGTTTCAGAAGACATGATATGATGAAAAGTGTACATTTTTCAACACTAATTCATGGATTTAGCTGGAAAGAGTGTCAAAATATCAGTGTGATGGAATAAATGGATGTAAGAGGGTGACTCTTCTTTGTAATTTCTGCTAAATTTATGTGTACAACGATTGAAATGAGTATATTGAGAAATGAGTAACTTTCTTGTCAACCAGTTACGCCGTGCAATTCAAGTATATTTTTAAACAGTTATACTATTTATTACTAAAAAATTATATAAATTTTCATTGAAAAATTATATTATATACACTTTTTAGTAATAATATGTGTAATTTTTCAGTAATATTATGTAATTTTTTAAAAATGAACTTGAATTGCACGATGCAATTGGTGCATACAAGACTAAGCCTTGACAAATATAAAAATATGTGACACTTGAATTCAATTTCGTAGAATGTCACTATTATAATTATCACAGCGCCGATATTCACTATTTTTTTTTATTATACATATATATTACTCCCTCCGTATTTCTATAAGTTGCTCGTTGCTTTTGGGCACACGAATTAAGGTAAAAGTGAAAAGGTATAAGTGATGTGATGGAAAAAGTGAAAAAGTATAAGTGATGTGATAGAAAAAGTGAAAAAGTATAAGTGATGTGATGGAGAAAAGTTAAAAAGTAATAAAAAGAGTGTAAAAAGTATTGAAAATAATAATAAAGAAGGGAATAGTAGTTTCCAAAAAAGTAAAAAAGCAATGAACAACTTATAAAAAGACGGACGAAAATGGCAACATGAGCAACTTATAGAAAGACGGAGGGAGTATTATTGTCATTAAATTAAGTAATTTCTCAGTTTTTTTGGTTGATTGAAATTTGTTATAATCTAATGTCCTGAAAATTATATCAATTTCCATTTAGGTAATTGAAAAATGTTTAGATTATTATGAAATTAGGGATTTTTGTATTTGCTGAAGGGCTTTGTATGCAGCCGCTGGGAGATAATGGGCCCACCAATTCGGAAATCAAGCTATTTTTCACAGGATTCTTATCATAAAATAATGGATATACTTTGAACTATTCCTTTGTCTGCTTAATTTTTTTTTTTTTTACTTTATTTATTATTTTAATAAAATATTATTTTTTATTAAATTTTGTGCCAACTTTTAAATGGAAAAAAATTTCATGACCGGAAAGAGTAATATTTACTTTATTGGTATAAAAAATGATTTTAAACTTGATATCTGATTTATCACGAAAACAAAAGAATATTTTTTAGGATTTATTTTAACTCACCATTTTCCACAGGATAAGACTCTCTTAATGCCAATAAGGATGAAAATTATCATTTTGCCGCTGCCTAATTAGAAAAGTAAAAAAAAAAAAAAAAAGCATTTTCAGGGTTAGATTATTGTCTATATTATTTTAAAAAATTATGCTAAACTGTTTTTAGGTAAATTTATTTATATAGGGCTATTTGTAAATTAAGGGTTCATTTGGTTCATAAGATAAAAATATATATCAGTTATGAATAGATATTTTTATCTTACGAACCAAACATACCCTAATTTTGCCAAATGAGAAAAAATTCTGATTCTTTATGAAAATAAAGCCAATCGAATCAGGTATGTCTGACTATTGATGTTACAGTTGACCCTCCTCCAGTCGGTTCTCTCTTTGCCGACTGGAGGTTACATGACCTGCCACTCACCATCATTACTGGGTGACATGCATGCATACACAAATGTTTACCGGGGCATCATTTTTTTCATATGCAAGGTTACCTTCGTCAAATCTATATTAAATTCATTCAATATCTGTTTTAAAAAAAATCAGATCTATTAATTAAAATTGCATTACCTAGCAATATAATGTTTCTGCCTTTTTAATTACCACAAATTATTTCCAAATCTAAATTCAAAATCAAAAGTACAACAACAAATTAATGAGAGAAAATATATACAAAAAAAAACACCTTCAACTCATTTAACACAAGAATAAACACACAAAAATTATTTATAATAAAACCTCACATCGATCGTGTAAATTTAAACTTGCAAATCCATGGATAACAACAACAATAAAAGGAATTGATTGGATATACTAACATTTTAGGGTTTCAAATTGAAACACGAAACTTCAGTACCCACATTGAAATTATTTTATTTCTTCTCCTCGAATCAAAATTACACAAATAGAAATGAAGTGATTAACCGAGAGCATCCTCCTGGTGGGTCTTAATGGTGACATCGGAGGTAGGACTGGCAATACAGGTCAGCACAAACCCCTCCGCGATCTGGTCGTCGTCGAGGAACGATTGATCCGATTGGTCCACGCTTCCGGAGACGACGACCCCGAGGCAGGAGGAGCACGCCCCCGCGCGGCACGAGTACGGCAGATCGTGGCCCGCCTCCTCCGCCGCGTCCAATATGTATTCGCTGTCCGGGCACTTAACGGTCACTTCTCCACTCGGAGTGATTAGCTTCACGGTGTAGGCCATACACTTCACTCTGCCGCCTGCGCCGCCGGACTTAAGCCCGAAGACGACGGCGTTGGGGAGAGGACGGAGGCTGGCGGTGGACACCGCTAGCGGATTGCGGGGGACTGCGGCGGTGCTGAGCATTGAGAGGCTCGCCATTGATGCTGTTGTAGAGAGAGAAAGTGCTGCAGCGTGTGAGAGAGTGGAGATGATGTGGGGATTAAATTGTGCAGGGGGAGTAGTGTGGTATGCGCGGGCTCTGATCCGCCACGTGGCGAACATCTGTGGTTCATGTTATCAATTTTATTATCTCTTGGTTGGTCCCCACAATTTTCTTTTCTTTTTTTTGGCCTACAATTTATATTTGTATTTGCCCCCACCACAATATATTGTTTCTTTTATTAGTAAGTGATGTGACAAAACGAAATACAACACAAATTATTATAAATAATTATTATATTTATAAATGAATTTTAAAATATTTTTTGATATATCACGTTAAACTATATACAAAAAAAAAAAAAAAAACTATATATTGTGGAGTATTCCCCGTCCAACTCTAATTTCATATTTATCTAAGTGAGACGTGGCAACTCTTATTTCAAACATTTTGAAAACATATTTATACTAAAAAATGTCAAAAAATTATACTATTTTCGTCCATAAAAAATATATTCACTTGTTTGCACGTAGTTTAATACGATATGTCGTAGGGTATTATGAGATGTTGTGAGGTACGTTTATGAATAAAATGATTGTTTATTAACCTCACAAATAATCACTTTATCCATAAATGAGTCTTATAATATCTCATAATATTCTTATATATATATATATATATATATATTAAAAAAGGCAAATAAGTGAGCATTCTTTTTATCGATAAAAATATTATTTTTAAATTTTATTATTTAACTTTAAATTAACATACTCCCTCCGTCCACAAAAAATACACCCACATATCTGTACGTGGTTTAATACAATATGTCATAGGGTATTACGGAATATTGTGAGGTTCGTTATGAATAAAGAGAATATCTTTGGAAAATGCATATGACATACTTTTCATAAACAATCACTTTATTTATAAACGGACTTCACAATACTCCGTAATATCATCCGACATACTGCATTAAATCACACATAAATAAATGAGTATATTTTTTATGGACGAAGATAGTATATTTTTTTAAATTTGTGTGCTATTTTAAAATGTGAAAAAAATTGTAGATGGTGGGAATGTTGTTTATGATTTAATATTTTAAATCAACAACCGCACATTCTCAGTGAAGAGCAACACACCACTACAATTTATGGGACCGAATTTTGACTCCATGGATGGACCACGGAAAACTTACACTACAATAATTTAAAAATTCTTGTGTGATATGATGAGAGTAAAAGAATACTCCCTTTGTCCCAGAGGTGTTTTCACCTTTGGGACGACATAATTTTTAAGAAATGTAGAGTGTTGTGTAAAGTTATATTATTAAAATAATGAGATTAATTGGATTGTGAGAATAAAGTTAAAGTAATAGTTTCCATTTGTAGGGTGTGAAAACAATTGTGGGACGGACGAAAAATGAAAGTGTGAAAACAATTATGGGACGGACGGAATAATTGATTAACATTTACTCGAGAAAATGCTCTACAAATGATGGGCTTGGATTTTGTTAACGGCCCATGAACAAACAATGACGCTACCAGAATCAATGGGCTCTCCAAAAAATAAAAGCCCTATGTAAGATTGATAATGGACCATTGGATCAGCATTAAAGTACTACTAGTGCTTGACTAAGTCCAAGTTGTATGCACCTAGTACACACACTTAAATATATTATTATATATAATAAATATAAAATGATGATCAATGTGTCTTTCATAATTTGACAAATCTTATTGATGCACCTACCACATTTCTCCATATGTAGCTACGAAAAAATGCACATCACCAACTTCAAATTTGCTAGAAAGTTCGACGATTACATCACAATTTTAGTCCATCATCATCATCATTAGCTTCTCACTTCGGTATATTTTTTACCATATTTTTATAAAATTAGGTTTTATTTTGAAATACTATTTTTTATGTTTGTTTTTTGTTTGTGATGATTATATGAATACTGTTAGAGTGTGTTTGGTTTAAAAGATAAAATTATTTATCCATGCATACACATATAATTTACGTAATAAGTTTTGTTATATAATGATAATATGATAAAAAAAATGGTGTACGTTTATTTCCCGCGTAATTTGAAAAAAAATCAGTATGAAGAATTCCGATCTTGGTTTGCTGAAAAATTGATCATATTTTCAAAAATCATAGTCGATATTTTTCAATAATTTTAAAATTTAAGACCAAAAATTTGTCAATTTTTTTTCAAAATATATATTTTTTCAACATTTTATGTTGAAATTTGTATGATTTTCTAATTAATTTTTTTGGATTTTGGATTTTATTAAATAATTTTTTGAATTATTTTACTACACCATTTTTTCTTTTTTATGATTTGACCGATGAAGATAATGACTATTTAGAAGATGAGATTTGGCGTATGATGATGATATATGTGATGAACAGATTTTGGGTGATGTTATAAAAGGAAAAAATCCCTCAAATGAGTCAAAACATGGTAATTGTGAAAAAAAAAATCAAGAAGAAGATAATATCCAAAAAAAAGTTCTGAGTTTATAATAGATTATTCAAGTGTTTTCATGGCTCGCCGAATATTTACATCATGTGATGCTTTGATTAATTGGGTTCGTCATGTGGGGAATGAGCACAATATTTTTGTTGTGGTTAAGCTATCCAACTATGAAGCTGGAAAAAAGAAAACTTGAATAAATTTGACATGTGAACATAACGGTTTGTATCGTCATCATAATTCATGAAGAAAGAGCCCAAGGTCAAAGTGAAGAAGAACAAATTAGACGAAGGACCACAAGCACGAAGAAACATGGATGTCCATTTTTGTTAAAGGGGACACAATGTTTGACAATTGAGTGAATACTTGAGGTTAAATACGGGATACATAATCATCCAATAGTTCGATATTTCGAGGATCACTCATATGCTGACAGCTTAACTAAGAAGGAAGAGGAGTTTACGACTTTTAGCATCTTTATCCAACTTCCTAGTAAGAAATTTGCTGACATGGGAGTGACATTTTAGTACACCTCGTTCACACACTCCCTTCAAATATATCTCACTACATATTTTTTGAAAACCACTTAAAATTTTAGGAGACGTCAATTGAAATTCTTCGGGTATACCAACATATTTTGTATTTTTCCTCTTATCTCTTCCTCATGTTTGTCCATCTTTATTTTCGTGTTTACGACCTCTCTTCTTTCTCCATCTTCATTTTACCCTTCCCCTTCTGACCTTTCCTTTTCACCACTCTTGAACAGTCACCTTCACCACCTTTCGAACCTTGTTCATAATGCTCTTTTCTTTTCTTGTCTTGTGCATCTTGAGATTCATGTTCATCTATTTTAAATCAACAATCTTTCTTTTCTCCTTGTCGTAATGCTTATGCTTCATTAGTTGCTTTTTTTTTTTCTGTTAGAAGTCGTTGATCTATCCTCCATCGCCTAGAAAAAGCAAATGTATGACATTTCATATCCACATCCAGATTCTAAGCATTGACAATAACAATCAAACAAACCCTATTTATCATTTCTCAAATTCTTCATTATTCTATAATAATCATTTACGTGGCTCCAAAATAGGGTTTAAAATCCGGATTGAATGAGTTGTGCAATCCTAAATTTCTAACATTTGGTTAAAATTTATAATAATTTAAATTCTAACCAAATACCACTACATCAAAACGTAAAACATGAAAAATCCTAATACAAATCCTATAACATCAAGACGTAGAAAACTCTAACCTGAAGGTTTATTTAATTTACCCAGGAACGACAATGGAGCAGCGTGGTCGGCAGCAGCTTTGGTGGACATGACGACGATGACAACAATGGAGGCCGATGGCGGTTTCAGTTGCACATTTTTTTATTTATTTTTCAATGTAAGAGAAGGTGCATGATTTTGGTTGCAGAATGAGGATAAATTATGTGAATTTCTGGTGGGTGTACTCATAACTTTTGATGAGTATAGTGTACTATAAAAGATATGTGAGTGCATGGGCCCTTGATTAAAGAAGGCGGAATCTTCAAATTGGGGTTAATTATTGGACTGGGCTTTGTAGAGAGGGTCAAATCAGGGCCCATCCGAAGTATTGATTAGGGTAGAATTTTATTTATGGATATACACAACTCAATCAATAGTCAGTCACTACATCTACATACATGTTTGTTCCTTGCCTTTCTTCAAATCCAGCAATAAATCTGTGCTTTTTGTCTGTTTCCCACCGAAAAAATCATTCCAATTTCACCCAGCAGCGCCCTTTTCAATCTCCAAACGTCATAAAACCCTTATTAATCGGGAAATTTCGTCTTCAATTCCTAGCATATTGATTCGTTTTCGTTTTAAAATTTGGATCTAGGCAATTGATCGATTCCCTTTCCGTTTAGGTTTTGGATTAGTGAAATCAAGCTTGAAACTAGTACAATCCAGCCTCGGCTTGTGGATTTTCACCCAAAAATTTCCTTATTTCACCCGAGCCCCCTGCAATTCAATAAAGTTACCTGCAATTGAATCTAATTGTGGAGCTACGATTTTCGGGATTAAGCTGGGTACGAAATAAAGCTTCATTTTGCGTTCCGCGTTAGTTTTTTCTAGAAGATTTGTGCAGCAAATAGTGGGCAGAAAAAGAAGAAGGGAAAATGGATAAATACGAACTTGTGAAGGATATAGGATCTGGGAATTTTGGTGTTGCGAGGCTAATGAGAAACAAGGAGACTAAAGAGCTCGTGGCTATGAAATACATTGAAAGAGGACATAAGGTTAGCACATACCTGTTTGTATGCAGATCATCATCATATCTATTTATGTGTATATATATAGCAATTGACATTTATTATTTTCGTTACTCTATGGGCTTGGATCTTTAGATTGATCTTCAATATATGCAATTGTCTAGTTGAATCTTTCTTTTATTGGTGTATAATTTGTTTGTTAAATGTATATTCTATATTGAATTGTGGCGCACATCTGATTTTGGTTTGTAGATTGATGAGAATGTAGCACGTGAGATCATAAATCATAGATCACTTCGGCACCCTAACATTATCAGATTTAAGGAGGTGAGTGCCCTGATTTTCTCCGAGTTTCTCTTAGAGTGAAGCTTTATGCTAACTTTGAGTTCTGATTTTGGGATGATAGGTGGTTCTGACTCCAACTCATTTGGCCATTGTCATGGAGTATGCCGCAGGTGGGGAGCTCTTCGAGAGAATCTGCAATGCTGGTCGTTTCAGTGAAGATGAGGTATTATACCCCTTGGATTGGATTCTGGTGCAATGAATAAACAAGATTTAGATTTAATTGAACTTGATGTTAGTTTTGGTTTCTAAATCTTCAACTTGTTGATCCATATTTCTCTAAATTCAGTCCAATTACTTCCTACAGCACTTCATGATCTATTTTTCTTGTAATTCAGGCCAGGTACTTCTTTCAGCAGCTTATTTCTGGAGTCAACTACTGCCACGCCATGGTGAGAGAACACTAATTTAAAACTCAGTGATATATGGATGTTTAAATTTATAGTTTTATGAATTTCACTGGTCCATGGGCATTTAGTATTTATTGTATTTAATTACACTCTTAAATGCAGCAAATATGCCATCGGGATTTGAAGTTGGAAAACACACTTCTGGATGGAAGCGCTGCTCCACGACTGAAAATCTGCGATTTTGGTTACTCAAAGGTAATGATGAACAGTTGAAGTTTAGGTTTCCAGCCATAGGTAAAATAACCCTGCTCCACGTCTTAAAATCTGTAATTTTTTTTGGTTACTCAAAAGTAATGATTGTGGCTGAACTTTAGGGTTACTAGCCATTGGTAAATCTTTTATTAGGGTGATTCGTTACACTTTTTTACTGTGTTATTTCATGTGTTGTTTAGTCATCTCTGCTTCATTCAAGGCCCAAATCAACTGTTGGAACTCCTGCATACATAGCACCCGAGGTTTTATCTAGAAGAGAATATGATGGGAAGGTAAGCATGCCCTTTTTCTTGCTTCTCCTGTTCAGTGCCTAATTTTGCTCTTGCTATTTCCCTAGTTACTTAGGTTTCGGTAATTTGTTTGTACGCAAAATGTTAATGTCGTCTGATAGTATTTTCATGACTGTTGACATCACATTCTTTATTGATGTTTGTTTCCTGTCCAGTTGGCGGATGTATGGTCATGTGGTGTGACACTTTATGTTATGCTGGTTGGTGCATATCCTTTTGAAGATCAAGAAGATCCAAAGAACTTCAGGAAAACCATCCAAGTATAACCTTTTCACTTTCTGTTCATTGGCCTTTGTTTCCTCAGATCTGTTCATAATGCATTAGTTACTCTATTTTAGAGGATAATGGCTGTTCAGTACAAGATCCCTGACTATGTCCATGTATCCCAAGATTGCAAGCACCTTCTTTCTCGTATCTTTGTTGCCACTGCAGCTAGGGTTAGTATTTTTGTTATAGTCAATTATTTTGTTATTCATTTGTATTGTTTTTACAAATTATTATAATGTATGGGTGCAGAGAATTTCAATCAAAGAGATCAAGTCACATCCATGGTTTCTGAAGAATCTGCCAAGGGAATTAACAGATCCAGCTCAAGCTGTGTATTACCGGAAGGAGAACCCTACATATTCCCTTCAATCTGTGGAGGATATCATGAAAATTGTCGAAGAAGCTAAATCCCCTCCTCTAGCATCGCGTACAGTTTCAGGCTTCGGTTGGGGAGGCGAAGAGGATGAGGATAAGGAAGAAGACGTAGAGGAGGAAGTAGAAGAGGAGGACGACGAAGATGAATATGAAAAACAAGTGAAGGCGGCTCATGCAAGTGGAGAAGTGCGTCTCAGCTGAGGCCAGCTTGTGTGCCCCCTGTAAATCACCGTTCCAGTATTGCACTCAGGATAGTAGTATTTGTTTGCATAAAAGAGCTCCTATCATACAATTATGGTGTGTTAAAATTTGCACTTTTGGTCTTTGGTTTATAGTAATTTGCATTGCTTGTGTGCTTCAATAATATGTAAAAATCAGTTTTCCAGTGTTGCACTTGGTTTGTTATTCCCCAAAAAAAAATATGTTCATCACTGAACCTTTTACATTCTATTTCTCTGTTTTATGTAAAATAATTGACGGCCTATTTAGGAGAACAAAAGACTCGAGAATAACACTTGTCATTCATTTATTCAAATATTCATCATCAATTATTTCCGATCTTCATACTGAAGAACAGAAATCTGAGTCTATACATGTTCAAACATCACTGAGCATATTAACAGCATATGAGATCAATTTATACACATCATATTACCAGTAAAGCAATCCAATTACAACCCTAAATATTCATAAAATGAACTACGCTGCCACACAAGATTTACTCCCCTGCCAAATTCGCATACCAAGGCCCGTGAACAGTAACCGACACCTTGGCCACAACCACCAACACCGATGCAGCTCGCACCACCTCATCTACGAGCAAAGATGCCCCCACTTTCTGTAACGCCATCTCCGCCAATTCTCTCCCTATTTTTCCAGTTCCTCCAAGCACAACTCCTCTCATGCCCGAATACACCGCCCGAGAAACCCTGGTGAAAACGGCATCCCCTTCTTGCAGACTTTTGCTCAGCATCCGCTCCATAATTTGCTTTACTGAATCAAGCTTTACATTAGACAATATATTGTCTTCCTCTATGGCACTAATGAGTATTCCCACTATATCTTGGATACCAGCATCTGTGTTAGAGTCCAGACATTCAGAAAGGCGTTTAACATTGCTTGAAAGTATGCTGTCCATGTGTGCCTGGTTGATGACTATTTGCTGACTCAGAAGAGTCTGTCTCAAGATTAACAGGCTGCAATTTAAGACATTCCCATAATTAGGTAGATGTTAAAGGAAGGCAGGAGATTGAATAAACAAATGCGTATTAAACCTACCTTGTTGCTATCACAATAATTTTCTGAACTTGGGATTGCACGCTTCTCAGTCTGGAGAAGTTAAGGTTCATAGTTTCTGGAAGCTCGCTTTCTGCTAAACCAATTATTCTGCTAACCAACTTCAATAGTCCTAACCTCACCAACAGATCAATCGGCTCTCCTTTGCATTCTAAATGGGGATCGATGGTCTCTGCAGGTGAAAACAGAATTTGTTAACATAATCAGCTATTTCAGACCAAATATGCAATATATCCACAGGTTCAGGAAACAATCCGTGCAGAGAGACTACACTAACCAATAAAATTAGTGACATTGGAGGTTGAAGGTGTATCAGCCTGATTTCCTCCTATTTTGACCAATGAACTTCCTCCAGTTCGGAGAGTCGTGGAAGGAAGAAAAGTCGGTGAAATATTAAGTCTCCTTGTCAACTCAGAAAGAGAATTTTTGTGCTCGTTCCATTCCTCATCTTTGCCTTCTCGTGCAGATGAAATCCATGTAGCAGTCAAGGGCAAAGCAATCAATGCATTAGAAGGATGCCCATAACGACTGGTGAAAGCTCTTCCAAGATAGTATAAAGCCTCGGAACCCTTCAAGTAAGGCTCCAGCATTCTGATGTGTGCTTTGCTGATCTCTTGCTTGAGTTCCTGAGGCAAAGTGAACTTTTATTTAACACAAAAGCATAATAAAAGCAATGCAGCACATGGAAAATAATAACTGAAGCAGAATCAAGACCTTTATCTGTTCTAGGACAAATCGCACGCCCTTAATTAAGGCAATGACATGTGAATTTTCTGAACTGTCGCTGCTCCAGCACGTCTCAGCAAGATCTTTCATAAATTGCTCGTGTTTCGTATTCAACTCATTCTCATATGCTGGAGCAGATAGCTTCCTCAAAGTGGTCAATGCATAGTCTAAGATCTTCCCAAGATAATCCACATCTAATTCTCCTGAACTCAGCACCTAACCATTAGAACAGTAAATCAATTTTTCTGAATCGCTCAAGAATTTGGATATCGAGTAGAAGAAAGCAAACACAAGAATTTGTACATAGTAAGGGCTGTGGAAGGGGAAAGAAAACTTGGTTACCTGAGTGAGAATTTCCAGGTCTATGGCTTCAAGAATTTCTTGTCTCCAGGTAAGAGGAGCCATTGCACAAATCTCATCCCTAACCTCCCTCATCAGTTCCACAACACGAGTATAATTAGGTTCTTCCTTCCTCACAGATTCAATAACGCCATCCCAGAAGGCCTTTTCCATTGTCTCTTTTATCTTTCTCTGAAAGCACAAGATTTAAAAAAATATATGTAAAATACAGCTTGCAAAATCAGTACCTATAATAAACACAACATAATAGTGCACACTGCAATGTCACAAACCATGGCATCACTTTGCAATTCACTAGCTTCCCTGGAGCTATCAGCAGAAGAAAGGTGCTCCCCATGAATATATTCATTCACAATCCTTGCATTCTCCATGTCCAAGCTCCCTTTAGAAGATGGTGTGATTCTATGGTTTAACACAGAGGAACTAGCTTCCTTGGCATCATTTTCATCTCCAAACAAAGACCGCACCACGGAACTTTGCTTAGGAGAAGCCACAGTCAAGGTACTTGCTTTATCTGAGTTACCATGAGATGAAGATGGAGCTGGGCTTGGGGATAACAGTGGCGTCAATGGAGTAAATGGGCTCCCGTTCTCCCTTGCTTCAAAAAATTTCATTCGTGTATCAGAAAGTGCATTATCCATACGCTCAATTCCCGCATCTCCACTCAGATGTTGCACCTTCTCTCTCAATAGCTTCTGATCTTCAGACACCTATACGACACAATAAGTCATATCACAAGAAATTTTATCCAACTGAAACATAAATAACTAAAACAGGAGAAAGCTAAGAGCGGACCTGTTTTTGGATTGCTTTCATATCATATGAGAGAGGAGTACTATCCCCTTCAGGGGTCATCTTGCAGGTTTGAATCATAGAAAGTTCAAGACGACATGCAGCTCTGACCAAATCCTCCTCCAACAATCTGGCATCCTTGGCCTTCCACACCACAAAACTATTCAAAAAGGAGCACCATGCAGAATCAAATACAGCAAGCTGCAATCTGAAGGTTTGACGTGTCAATGTTAAATGATCAGATCTTTTATCAGGGACCTCCAGTGGCCCGTTTAGCAGTATCTTGATCAGCAAATCAAACTCCTTAACAAATATCTCAGTGGATTTTACCAAAGCCGTCTCACGCTCTCCTTGACCACTGATAACAGCGTCTGGATGCCCCAGTATCATGTAAGCACAGAGAACAATTCTCACTTGGTACCTTGACAGGTATGGAGTTTTGGAGGTTTGTTTGATGGATGAAATATCTTTTTTCTGCCTGCTGGCAACAGATTTCGTTTGTGGTTGCTTCCTTGGTGGAGTGGCTACTCGCTTGAGCAGGTGATCAATGTCACCCCAAGCAGAAGGGTTAGGACTACTACGAGATAACATATAGCGAGTTTCAAGACGATCAAGCAAAGCCTTAGCTGTATGAAGAGTATTAGTTGACTGAATAAGACATGCAAAATGCTCGAATGGCATAGATTTCACTGATGCCTCATTAATATAAAATTCATTATAAGCTTTAGCAAGAGTAGCAGTTGACTTTTTCAAATTCATGAACCTTCTCCAACACCTGAAGAATTATCAAGACATGGATCAGCTTGTATTGCAGGACAACAGCACAAAAATATCTAGGTTTTAAAGAAATTTACTGACACAAACTCCAAGTACCTTGCTAATTTTCTGGCAAGAATGTCACCCTGCTCATGCATGGTATCCCAATTATTGTCAGCAGCATCATAGTATCTTCCTCTCTGCTTTAAATATTCTGCTCTCTTTCTCCTCGCCTATTCATAGGACAATCTCAAATTTCACAAAGAAGCCCCCTATTAACATAAAAAACATAAAATATATGTCTATCGACAAATAATACCTTTTGCAGTTTATCTTCCAGCTTGTTCCTCATTTCACTTCGTTCAATCTCTCGCTGTTGATACACAGCGTTGGCCGCCTTTTGGACCTGTAAGACTCTAGCACGGGCCCGCCTCTTCTCTGCTTCAAGCAAACTCAATCGCTTTCTTTCAGCAGCTGCACGCTTTTGACATATTGCAGCATGGACTCGTTCTTTATACTTGCTCTCCCGAGCCATTCGCCGCATTAATGACTGAGATGTCCTCTCCTTCAGAGTGGCCCTCCTTTGTCGCTTAGCCCGAAGGATAAGCAGTCTATTGGCCTCTGCTTGTTGAACTCGCATTTCAACCTTTGTACCTAGATCAGCTAGTTCCTTCTTGAGGCGCATTTCTGCTTCGATCTTAGCAGCTTGCCGCAACTCATCAAGCTTAGCCAGGCGCATTTGAGCATTTGCTAGGATGCTCATCCTACAAGTACGCACAATTTTATTTTTTTTATCAAACTATCAAGCACAATTCAGTCGCAATGATTTAGAGTAGGTATAAAACGTCTGGAAGTTCTTCAAAATGATAGTTCACCTCTTTTCTTCAGCAGCTAGGAGTTTGGCCTCAATCCGCTGTCCAGGATCATCTTCATTAGATGAGGATCGTGAAGGGCTTCGAACCTTTGGCCTAGCCTTGCTTGATAAATTCTCATAAAACTTCTGCAGTTGAATTAAATTATTAGAATAATAACCCTTCTTAGCAATGTTAGAACAGTAATCAGATTACTGAAAAGTAAACTAGAGTTTACCAAAATAAAGCCCCGGAAAGGAAAAGGAGAAGAAGAGAAAAAGGTTCGACGTGTTATGTGTATGAGTGCGTGCTTTTGCTTTCTTATCTTCTTTCTTTGTATTTTGGGGATTGGGAGAGACGGGGGGGGGATTTTACTACATGAGTCGTGGGTGATAATCAGTATGAAACCAAGAAATCGTTCCTTGATCAAATTGAAGAAAACCTCCCCCAACACCGAGATACAGAAATGAAGAAAAGAAGAAACAAATAAAATAGATAAACAAGACCTGACGTCGAAGATCAGCATCGCGAAGTTTGGCTTCAATTTCTTCAACAGAAGAAGGAGTTGGTGTCTTCGGCTCCGAAAGCCTCCTTCGCAGCCACGTCGGCATAGTCGGCGGCGAACAGGACAAACCTCCGTCGCTCGCCGGAAATTCCATGGCAATTCCAGGTACCGGATTCCCCCTCTCCGGAGACTCCATCACCAGCAATCGAAATAAAGCAAATAAGGCAACAGTATTTAATTCACAGACCCCAAAACCCAAACTCGATCAATTCACTAATCACCAACAAAAACCACTGACAGTCCGAAATCTACAACCACAACCGATGTTTCAGCAATTATTAGATCAATTAATCAATACTGAATATACCGAGCCTCGTGCGTGGGAGCGAAGAGGTGTTTATAGAGAGTAATCTACGAGAGAGAGAGAGAGAGGTAACGATGATTGAAACGAAGTGAGATGGGGAAAAGCATGTATGGCTTTTTCGCTTTTGTGATGAAATCGTGCTAATACAGATTTGTTGAATTTTGAAGGTAGCGTGTTTCTTATAGCGGCAAGAAACGCGAGTGGTGTGAAATCAAAGGCTGTCACGTCATACCAACGGTACACTGCATTTAATTGTTCGGATTATACTTAAATTAAAGTAGCACGTTTTATTTGACCATTTTCATGCCTAAATATCTAATTAATATACGAATTAATTACATACGGAATTTTCTAACATCAAAATTACAAATTTGGGAATGCACTGTTACATATTACAACTAGAGAAAATAATTACATAGAAGAAAAAAAGTTATTGTAAATAGGAGGGTGCATCGATCGTGCGTTAAGTGGGTTAATTTTCATTTTTTTATGGGGGTGGAGGAGAGTTTCAAAGGTAGGAGGTGGGCGCCGGAAAACAGAGCGTTGGGCCACGATGACAAGGACGAAGAACAAAGGTAACGAACGAGGCGGGATGATGTTCGATGGAGGTTTTGGCGATTGGGTTTCGATATTTAGGTCGGATCGAGACGTGGCTGATGGAGGATTAGGCGGGGCTGATTTTTTCGGTTCTCGAGTGTGAGAGCGCGGCGGTGGGAAAGGGGGCAGCGCGACGGTGTGAGAATGGGCAGCACGACAGTGGGAGAGTGAGGCGTTATTGGTTCTGGTTTCTGGTAGGTGGGGGTTTCGATTCTGGTTTTGGGGGTTTCCGACTTTGAGGAATGACCATGGATTCCGGCTTCGAGGGATGGGCATGACAATGGTTTCCGATTCTGGATTATGATTTTGGGGGTTTCCAATTTCTTTGTTCAATTTTTAAATTTTTTTTTGCTTTAATCTATTGAATAATTTTTTTATTATTTTGGTTCAGAGGTTGTGCATGTATCCAGATTTTGTGGATAAATTTATTTTTAACATAGATTATTGCTTGATTTTGTTTTAAATTTTTGTTCAAGATGAATAATGGTAGCTCCAACTTCTTCTTTTTTTATGATTTTATGTGAATGCATTATTCTGAAAATGCATTTTTTAATTTTCTGATAAATGTAATTTCAGTATAAAAGTAAGATTGAGTATAGTATTATAAGAAATTCCAAAGTAAAGACGAAATTGCTAAAAGTATTGTAACAAATGAAGAAGTACAGATACAAATATTAAAAGTATTGTAAGAAATGAAAAAATACAGTCGGACCAATTTTTTCTCTGTGTCATCTAAAAAATAGTCAAAATCAATTAACAATAATCGTCACATCGATAAACATTGTCAATCACATCAATGAACAATACATTTTCTCCTATTTGTAATTCAAAAAAACATTACTACTTATGTTTTGAGTGTATAGAGTTTCCTTGGTTGTAAGTCTCCCTTAATACATTAATGGGACACATTTAGAAGTATATTACATTAGAATTTTAAAAGATTTTATTTAGTTGAAAAAGTCACGCATATTTTTAAAATTTTGTAGGATTTTTACGACTTTTAAATTTTGCAGAATTCTGTAAGACTTTTAAATTTAGAGATTTTGTGGACTTTGTAGAATTTCATGAATTTGTGACATAAGATAAGAGTTTAAGATTTTTTTATACATTTGAATTTAAAAAGAGTCAAAGACAAAAAAATCTTTGTAAAATAATGTCCTCCTAAATAACATACATTCACATATCTATAGCTATAATAACCCTCCAAAAATTAGCATCTTGTCTCTGTTACTCTTGGATTTGAATAATAGACTCAAAGTTATGGTCTTTATTAACTGATAATGCTGAAAATGATGGTTCGTCCACCGATTCAATTGACAATTCATCAGAACGATATTCTTTGCAAAGAAAAATATGTAGAGTTGCACATGCTAATACAAGTTCTGCTTGTATCTTAAATAAAAAATGGATGTGCAGACTTATGAATTGTGAACTCTGATTTAAAAATACCAAATATTCTCTCATCCACATTCCTTAAAGATGCATAACAAAGATTGACAATTCTTTCTCACTTTCAGAGTCATTACCCTAATCTGCAAAATCTTGTATATGATATCTTACACCTCAAAATGTAGCTAAAATCTCATCGGTTAGGAAATCCACAATCCACAAAAAATGTTTACCTAATTACATATGCAACATATGTAATATTAGTATTATAATAATACTACTACTAATAATATAAAAAGGGATTGATTGCAAATATAACCATTCTGTAGAGTCATGTTTCAAATAGAACCACCAATTTTTTTAAATTTCAAAGCACCCCATTTTATTTCAGAATACCCTAAATTTTGGTCCCACCCACCCACTTAAACCTGCTATCACACGCACAATCTCATAATTATTCAATTCCCATTTCTCTCTCTAAATTTACCCCTCACAAAGTTTCTCTCTTTGTTCAATCTGACCAGAGTAAGGATGGAGATGCCTGACGCGTGGACGAGAGTCGCCATCTCCATTTTCGAGAGAGAGAGAGAAAGAGAGCGCTCTGTAGCAGCGTGAATCGTGGTTCACTCATTTAGGCGGTAGTAGATCAGGCTACTTCATTCCAGTACGAGGCAATGGTGAGAGCAACAATCGGGCCATTTCGTTCCAGATCCGACAACAATGGGCAATACGACCTGCGGGGGTGAAAGGCTTTAAGAATCGATTATTCTTTGAATGCTAGAATGATATCCCGTCTAATATTTATAATTATACAAATTTATAATTAAGTTAAGTAAATGATCATTAAATTAATATAAGTAATTTATTTTAATTGGTATTATGATTAGATCTTTATATTTTATACTAATTTTTTTTATTTTCTACTCTGAACCTGTTATTGGCCCATTTAACTCGTGGACTACTAGAATTAAGGTTAGATCACGACTATTAGTGGTCCGTTAAAAATAAACTAATAAAATCGAAAAACTATTTAAACTTGTAACTCTATTGAACTGACTCTAACTTAGTCCGTTTAACCTCTATAATTCAAACATAACATTTTTTTTTTGGGTTACTTACATCTAAGGCCATTTTATGTAGGAATTAGACAACTAAGGACACCTATCAAGTATACATTACAACTAGGGCCAAATGTAGCCTTTTGCACCTACATAGCTAGGACAATTGTGTATCAGTGAGTATAATAGTGTACTACAATACATATGTGTGTACTCCGAATGATGAATTATGTTAAATCATACACTATTCACGTTAGATGGTACACTATTCATGTCAAATCATACACTGTTCACGTCATATATCATAATTACCTATTTCTGGTGACCGATAGTACATATGCAATTGTAGCATTGAACTAATTATTGTACCATAATTATTATTTTGATTTTTTTGAATTTTCAGGACGGTCAAATTTCCGGCCAGTCTCTTTCCCGGCGAATTACATGTGTACTATTGAGGTATTTAATGTACTATTGGGCCAATTAAATCAGAATCGCTACAAGTTCATGGTGGTTGACACGAAAAATGAAATTGTGAACAATATCTCGTTGAAATTAATTGATAATACTTTAAACATGAACTAAAAATTCCAGTTGATAAAATTTAGCATAAACAAACAACTAAAATTCTGCACTATACAATTACACAAAATTCATAACTATTCCAAAAAAACCCTATATATGTTCTTACGTGTCCCTGAACAAGCGGAAGAAAAATACACAATTAAGAGACATAAAAATTAGAACAGAACTTGAAGCAAAATTATGCACCAGAGCAACAATTATTAAAGAAGGTAACATCAAATCATAATTGCTACGAAACAACACAAAACTGATAGTATTTGGTAATTGAATTCTGCAGGAAAATAAGAAGAGAAGACAAAGTCATGAATTGAATTTGGAAGCAAATTATGTGTCACAAGTGGGACCCGCACGATTAATTGAGAGGGGAATCTTGCTTTGACCAAGAAAATAGATGAAGTGGAAATTGTGGCTATCTTTCTTCCTCACATTTCTTTCTTCCATTATCCACTTTCAAAACAACCGACCTCTTCAACGCCGGAAAATGAAGAGAGACTTCACAGCAGCCGGAGAAGGAAAACCAGTGTCCCCGGAGAAGAAGACATATAGCCTCTGTTCACTACAAATCAGCCGGAGATTAAAAAGAAAATCGAAGCTTCGCCTGGAAAATCCTCAATTCCAACCACCAGCTCTCCTCGCCTCAATGTTGTCGGAAATCCCAATGCCCACGCGTCCACCGGAAAGCTCTGCTCCTCGCCGCGCGCAACCTTTAGCGCCGTTAAACTCAGGGCCATCGGAACTCAGTGAGGCAGTATCGTCATCGCCGTCCCCGCCGCCCATCTCCGTCACTACTTTCATCGGAGGGATATGATAGAGGAGAGAGAGAATTTAGAGAGAGGGTACTGAGAGATTGACACACTTTTAATTTGAACAGCAATTGATTTGATGGGTCCAGCTGTGAAGAAGGGTATTAGCGTTATTATCTCACTTTGGCTAGGGTATTTGTGTAGGAATATGGCCTTACATATGATTAATGAACAGTTGGAGGTCTTAGATGTGGTTTCATTGCTACTATGGCCCTAATTGTAATAATTTTTTTTTTTTTACATATAGTCCCCCCTCCCAAAAAAAAAAAAAAAAAAGGGCACCCTTTTGTTACAAGATAAATTTTTTATATATATTTTCCAAACCGAAAAAGTCAAATTCATATGATATCCCTATCTTTCTAATATTCCAATCCCCCATTATAGTTTGCAATAAAAACGGAGGGCACAATGGTAAATCAAAATCCAAACAATTTGCAATACTACTCTACACCTCTGGGACGCGACGCATCATAGGCTCCATTGCCAACACTCGCGCGAATGAGAAATAATTTGGTACTCGCTGGGGTTAGTGGTTACGTAAGCGGTAAGACTATCCTTTTCTTCCGTGGCGCGCCTACTCACGGCAGATAAGGTAGTCCGTCCCACAGGAGAAAATATCCCCTCGGGCAGCAGCCACGAGAGAGTATCCAGAATTAGAACACGTGTCCACAGTACCCGAGACGAATTTCAGCCATGTAAAAGAATTCTTTCCGGTGGGGCCCGACATTGAAATATAGTGCACTCAATCATATTTAATTTAGAACACAATAACTATAAATTAATGACGATGTGGTGACGGAAAAAAAAAAAAAAAGTAAAAATACTATCCAAAAATGTTTTCATCTTATTGTTTATTACTTCGTCTGTACCAAATTTTTTTTATGATAAAAAATAAAATAAAAATATTATAGGATAATTATGAGATTCATTAAAAAATAAAACAGTATGATGATAAGATAATATTTTAAAAAAATAAAAAAAATAAATTAGAAGGTGAATAACAATAAAATGTGGTAATAAATATTTGGAACAAAGGAAATATTTATGTAGAGGTATGTTATGTTGTGTAATTACTTCCATTCTCCATTAAATTTTATATTTTGAATAACAAACATTGTAAGATTCTTTTAATTAATATATTGAACTAATAAAAAAATTATTTTAAAATAAAATAGACATTGTAATATTATTTTTTTTATATGAAAATGATTGTGGAACGTCATTACAAAAAATAGAATAATTATTTGGGAATGAAGGGATATTATTCTTCTATATAACTAATCTAATGTTTACATGTCTCCAATATTATAGGATTATAAAATAAGAATTATGATTTTATAACAAGAATACGAACAGTACTTTAAAAAAAAATTAGAGAATGGTTTTTTTTTATCAGCGAAAAACTAACTTGCATTACTCATAAAAAAAAGTATAAGAGATACCTTTTTTAACTGTTTACAACAATCCCAAACTCAAAAATTTCAGGAATCCTATTCTATTTTTTTAAAATACATCTCATACTCCTAGTCCAATTTTTGAAACAAATCTTATCCATCCTTGAACAACCAACTCGAAGTCAGCACCACACTCTATTCTTAAATTCCGTCACAATATCGTCTCCTGATGTTTGTATATTTTGAAAAATGACCTTGTTTCTCGCTCTCCATAACAACCAAGTCAAACATTCCCAAATACAACTTAGTACCATTTTATATTTTAAACTTAGAGAATGGTTAATTAAATTTATTTTAAACATTTTATAAATTCTAACATCTTATATAATAATTTATAATATTTTTTTAAGTAGCTTATAACTTATTTGATAATTTATCATAACTTTTTAAAAAAATTAGTTTTAATAGAATTTTTTTTTATTAATTTTTATGTTGAGGTACAGGTTGTGAAGTGGTGGCGGGATCCGAGATGAGTCGGGGTGGAGATGGTAAGAAAAATAAGTTAGTATATCTCAATTTTTTTACAGGTTATAAGATGTGAGTGCATTAATCTTGTATGCACCAGGTTCACCGTATAATTCAAATGTATATTTTAAAGTTACACTATTTATTACTGAAAAATCACATATATTATTACTGAAAAATAAAATTTTAAAATACTCTTTTGAGTAATAACATATCTGACTTTTCATTATTAGTTTGTATAACTTTTTAAAAATACATTTGAGTTGAATGGTGCTCTTAGTGCACAAAAGACTTACTCGATGTGGGGAGCTTATTTTAACTTTTTAAGACCTTATATATTTTAGTTTAATCTTATTTTATCACCCACTCTAAAAGAATTTATAAATTCTTAAAAAACTATAATGTATATTTGACAAAATTTTATAAGAATCATATCAATTATATTATATAACTAAAATGTATGTTTTAATAATATTAATTATTTTTATAAAAATACTACATTTAATTACAGATAGGGTTACGTGTACCAAAATTTAGTGTCTGTTTTTAACTTATATTAAAAGAGTAGAAATACTTATTTTTTTAGAAAAATTAAGTCTTACCAACTTAAAATATAAGTATTTCTAAGTAGAGATTGAAAACCGACAAAGTAATTGTCTGTATACCTAACTATGATTTCAATGTTTTGTTAGTCAAGGTTAAGTGGGCTTTTACAGCCCAACATCTTGGAACACTTATTTAATGGCTATAAATGACAGGAGTCGAATTAATACTTGAAATACTTTTTGCATCTTATAATAGGAGTATAATGCAGCACAAGTTTAAAATCAAATATATATATATATTCATTGAAATCATACATGTATAAGACACCCTAGGTAACAACATTCTAAAACAAAAAAAGTTGTGAAATTAAATTTGATAAGTTTATGATTTATGCATAATACAATGGTGATCCTCACGGGCAATGAATATATATTATATAATGTTAAATAGATTGTATTGCAAATGAACATGATGTTCAAAGTTTGTGAGATTTTATATATGAAGCGGTTCTATCATACTAATTAATTTGATATTCCATCCGTCCCGTAATTATTACATATTTATTTTATTCCTAAATTATTTATAATCTCAAAGAAAAAAAAATATTTGTGTGTGTATTCATAAATATATAAATATATTTATTCATATGTTGCTATTTTATTTTTAAATTATAGTTTTTTTTTTTAAACAAATGTATGTCTAAATAAACAGAGAGAGGACATTACAAACATCAAATGTGAACCACTATTCCAAAATTAAAGAGGGAATATGATAAGAAGGATTGCAGTACACATCATACATGAACATTAATCCATATCATGTGGTGGAATATGATTTTGCACATCTTTGTTATGGCATGTAATCATTTATTATTGTGGCCCATCATCAAAGGATTCCTCAATTGCTGCCAAATTTTGGGGGTCTTTGTCGTATACAAAGCATCTCTTCAATCTTCATTTTACTTTTCTATCATTTATTATAGAAAAAAAAAAAGTACAAAATAGTTCAATAAATTCGCACAAATTATAAATTAGTTTATGTAAAAAAAAAAAACACTTCCGTGTAAAAATAAAAAACACTTCAATGCAATTTTTATGAACCAATTTGTAAATATAGTTATTTTTTAAACCAATATGTAAAGCACCCTTTATTATAAAGTATGTATTGTGTGAAAATAGTTCTTATAAGCTTATCATAAAATTATTTTAAAGTGTTAAACATTTGGTCAGGTGTATCAAAAGCTGATATCAATTAAAATTTATATTGACCTAAGCTTTTGATACATTGATGAGATTTTTGATACAACTGGTTAAATGTTTGATACTTTAAAACTGATTCATAATAAGGTTATCATGTACTATTTTCATACAATATTTTGCCTTTATTATAAATTTTCCTCACTGTTAGAGTTTAGTCCGTTTGGTTCACCGAACCTAATAAATTAATTAGAAATCAGAATTTGATTAAACAGGATTGGATTAGTCCGAATTATTATGTTTGGCTTTTAGAATTTATTTAGGATTAAATAAAATTATTTTATGTTTGATTTGAAAGATTAAAAGGGAGATATATATAATGTCATTTTTACTCATATCTTTTACAAATTTACCAAAATATAATGTATAATAAAATAAGTGTGTACAAAAATATCAAACTACTCTCAGGATTAACTTATCTCACCTCCACTACTTGATCAAATTATCCCATATAATTGGAATTATAATTCCAATCGGATTTAGTCCCACGACAAAAGATTGAATGTGTTTTTATGGATAAATTGATCTATCACGTCAAAATATAGAGAACCAAACTAATTATTGATTGGGATTAAAAACACAATCCAGCTCAGTCCCATGAACCAAAGCCCCCTAAATGTATTAATTAATAGGTAAGAATCATGCCGTCATTCTTATTAATGTAAAATACATATGAATTTATATTTTTCAATGGCACCCATAATTGAGATATATACAAGGATATGTACTTGCTTTGCATGTTAAACTGTATTAATATTTCGTAAATTATACTCACAAAAATTAAATAATCGTCGCTTCAGTTTACACATTCAAATATTTCATTAATAATGGTATGTTGTAGTAATTTTTATTATGTTAGACGTGTGAATTGATAGTTGAAATAAAATTTTAGTATGATTGACTTTAAAATGTATTTGATTAAACTACACGAAATTAATACATGATGAAATTAAGAATAGTGGATTTATGCTACCCCCCGCCGAAAAAAAAAAAAGTAAAATGGGAAATGGAGTATGATGTATCCCTGAGAAACTTATTGGGCCAAAGTCAACTTAACTGGGCCAAGATCAAAATAAATACTTCCTTATCCCCAAATTTATTCCTATATGTATGGGTATGAATTAAAAAAAAAAAGTGAGATAAAATAGGGATATTGTAAAATAATTATGGGGTCCATTAAAGAATAAAATAATTGTTGATGGGTGAGATAATAAAATAATATTTTTTTTTAAAAATGAAAATAAATTTGGGGACGAACGAGAATGGAAAGTGAGAATACATTTGGGGAATAGAGGGAGTAGTTAATATAAAATTATCAGTATGTTTGTTTCGATACTCGCTCGAATAATTTAGGAAAATCAGGATTTCAAATCTCCATTTCAATCCACACATAAAATTACATGTACACCTATTATTACTTGAGTATGTCTAAGTCGAGTTTATGTACGTTTTTGTCTTATTAAATTTTACAAAATTCAATAGGATCACATCATTATTTTTTATCATCTATTCATTCTCTCTCTTATTTTTCTCACCTAATATAATACTATAATAATACAATATCCATCATTATTACATTCTAATTTAACATATAATTAAATCTCACCATAGCAAAATTCTAAAACAATACTATTCGTTAATATTAAAAGATTTCTAAAATTTCACAACTAAATTTCGAAACAAACGTACCCATTGAGATTTCTTAAAAAATGTTAATGCACCTTTCGACAAGAAGAAAAAGAAAATTATGTCACGAATTGAATCATTTTTTATTTTTACCACAATTTATGAAATGAAAGATATGTTTATAGAAGGATGATATATATATATATATATATACATATTTGTGTGTGTGGAGAATCGAAAATAAAATTCAGCAAGGATAATATAATATGAGAGAAAGAAATGTGCAATATGTTATGTGGAGAAGGAAATGAAATTTGTATATGTTATAAGAAACCAATGCATGCGTGTATTATATAAGAAACCAATGCAAGCTATCAATTATTTGTAGGGAATCAGATTCCCAAACAAACATTGCAAACCAAAACACACTGTCCAATACCTGTTTTACAATTACCCAAGCTTGACTACACGTGGCCCAATGTATATTTACGTGAAGGGCTGCCAACTTGACTGGAAAGCTGATGAAATTGTCTCCTCCAGTCGGATCTTATATTACAGACTGGAGATGTTTAACGAACCACATACAGACTGTTGTTACACATCGCCAGTCGGTATCAAGGATACTGTCTGACTTTATATACATAACACTGCCAGTTTTTACCCTATTTCGATAAATCAATTCGAAAAGTTCACTAAATAAATAAATTTGCCATAAATTTGTATATGTTATAAGAAACCAATGCATGCATGTATTATATAAGAAACCAATGCAAACTATCAATTATTTGTAGGGAATCAGATTCCAAAACAAACATTGCAAACCAAAACACACTGCCCAATACCTGTTTTACAATTACCCAAACTTGACTACACGCGGCCCAATGTATATTCATGTGAAGGGCTGCCAACTTGACTAGAAAGCTGATGAAATTGTCTCCTCCAGTCGGATCTTGTATTACCGAGTGGAGATGTTTAACGAACCACATACAAACTGCTGTTACATGTCGCCAGTCGGTATCAAGGATACCAACTGACTTTATGTACATAACACTGTCAATTTTTACCCTATTTCGATAAATCAATTCGAAAAGTTCGCTAAATAAATAGATTTGCCCGAAAAGTTCGCTAAATAAATAAATTTGCCAATAATAAATAAAAGAGATAATTACAAAATAATACATTTAAATAATTATTTTCAAATTGATATAACATGTAAAAAAAATTATTCGATTATTCAACTCATATTTACTCTATTATGCAAAAATCTTGTACTAATGTGAAAATAGTGTTTTAAAAATGTAACCATATAAAATTATTCTTAAATATATTACCCTTGTATGTATAACTATAAAATTATTTAATTCATATAAAAAATCGAAATTAAAATTCTTAGCTCCATTTTCAAGCATGCAGAGGAGTACTATCAATTAGGGGTGGTCATTCGGTCTATTCGGTCGGTGTGGTCCAATTTTGGACCGGACCGAATAGACCGAATTTTTTTAGGCTATGGACCGAACCAGACAGAATAGTGTCTTGGACCGAATTTGATCGAACTGAATTATTTCGATTCGGTCCATTCGGTCCAAATAGTTTAAAAATGAAAAAAATTATATTTAATCACAAATTATAGATATAGAATACAATTATATTTAATTCAACATCAACAAATTAAAGAGATACAATACAATTAAATTCAATAAAGTTAGCAACATTAATTTAATAAAGTTCACCACAATTTAAAGTCCACCACAACTTAAAGTTCACCACAATTTAAAATTTTACACAATATAAACTTAAAAAGAAAGTTCACTTAGATTTTACTTAAATTTTATTTTTTATTATATACTCCCTCCGTCCCTGTTAGAGTTTCCTCTTTCTTTTTGACTCTTGGATTAAGAAAACTTATTTTAACATTAAAATCCTGCCACTTCTCTGCAAAAAGTAACATATGTAATATTTAAGTACTATAATTAGAATTGGGGGGAAAGATGGGTTACTTTTTATTAAACCTTAATCCTTCCCTCCAATTCTTGTCACATGTGATATAAATTTAAGAAAAGTGGTGGGAAAATTCCCACAAAAATTTTCTGAAAAACCTGTTTTACTGCAGTAAATAATTTACCCAAAAATTTAAAGTTACATTAACTTCCCACCAAAAGTGAAAATTCAAAAAATCTGTTGGCTTAATAAATACAACATTAATGGACATTGAAGACATTTCTACTTCTTCATACAAAAGTCATAAATGGTGAAGAAGCCTAATCTAACAAATCAAGATAGAAACAACATAGCACAGTTTCTACTTGCTAATAGCACTAATGGTAAGCCACACAGGGGGAAGATGCTGGAAGCAGCCAGAAAATATGGAGTCACATCAAGAACCATAAAGTACACTTGGGCTGCTGCAAAAAAACAAAGAGAAGAAGGATTACCAATATTTTTAAGTTCAAAGAAAACAGGATGTGTGAAGCCAACAAGAAGACTTGAGGTACCAATTCAATTGATTCTCTCAACTTCCATTTTTCACAGATCAACAATAAGAAGGTTAGCCAAGCAAATTAATGTTAGCAAGACCACAGTTGGGAGATGGGTTTTAATTAATATATTAATTTTTTAATTAAAATTCGGTCCGTTCGATTTTTTCGGTCTATTCGGTTTTGATTATCCCGAACCGAATAGATAAATTTTTTTAAAATTTGGATCGAAAACCGAACCGAATTTTTTGGACAGAACCGAACGGACCGAATTTCATCGATTCAGTTCGATTTTTCGGTTTTTTTGATTTTGTGAACACTCTACTATCAATAGAGTATAGAGATACGTTAAGTGCAAAAATTGCCTAACAAGCAAGAAAAAGAATATTAAAAAAATGAAAATAATATTTTAAAGAATAATTTAAATGTAACGAGAGCTTTTGACGTAGACGAAACTTTTATACTACTTTGTAATGCATACTTTGAACTTTGGATAATGGATATGGATCTATTAAATATAGTAATTAAATACGTGTTAGTTGCTACAACTAATTCGCAAATATTTTATCATTTATATTTATTATTATTATTATTATTATCCAAACGTACTCGAAATAAAATTACAAAAATAATATAGATGATTGGCTATTTTTTTTAATGGGGACAGAAACAAAATTGAGTTTGAATATTTGTGGTTTATTTGATTAATCATTTATAAATGGTAAATGAACTTGTTTGGTACAAGATCAGAAAAAGTTATTTTGGCAACCTTTTAATAAGAATTGGTGTGTACAGTTATCTTATATACACCAAGTGTACTGTGCAATTTGAATTTATTTTCAATAAGTTATACTCCTTTCGTTTTCTTATAAATTGTTTATAATTATTGAGCATTAATATTAAAAAAAGTATAAAAATATTGATATAGTAATAGGATGTGATGGAGAAAGATAAAATAATAATAATGAGAATATTATAAAAAATATTAAAAAAAATAATAAAGAAGTGAATAGTAGTTCTCTAAAAAGATAAAAATGCAAGTAAACAACATATAGTGGAACGAACGAAAATGACAAAATGAACAATTTATGGTGGGAAGGAGGGAGTACAAAATATTACTGAAAAATCACAAATGTTATTACTGAAAGATATATTTTTAATGGTGTAATTTTTCAGTATTAGTTTGTGTAGCTTTTTAAATAATAAATAATGTAGCTTTTTAAAAATAGATTTGAGTTACACGGTACACCTGATGCATAAGAGACTTACCTATGAAGAAAATTCGGAATTGAATTTCTATTGATATAATTGTTTAAAACATTTTATTAAATTAGATGCCATGCTAGCTGGATACTCTACAAGAAAAAAAAAAAACTTAAACGTCATGCCGTGTATTTGCCCCCATTTACCGTCCAAATACGTTCATTAAATGTAATTAGTCAGTGATTATGATAGAGTTCATCTCATCCCCCATATGCTTGGGCGTGCCATCTTAGGTTCTTATTAAATTTGAGATTGGGCCTTGAAGGAATTCTGGGCCTTGATTAAATAAGAGGATATTGGGCCCAGATCCATGATTGTGTTATTGAAACCGGACACAATAAAATAAAAAATATAATATATACTCTCAATTAATATTTCTACCATATATGTGATAATACCAGTTAATTAAGGAATTTACCATTATATAAGTAGGTGTTCTTGCCTAGTTGGTAAGTAGTTGACCGAAAAGCCCTTCACCCACGAAAACTGTCCAGATTCATCCCAATGTTTGTGGAGTAAATAATACTCCACTTGAATTTAATGTCGATGTATAAATGTGAAAACTGGAAAAAACGTGGTGAATAAATGTGATTAAAAAAATCTAAGCAGACCAGGAAATAAATATAAATAATAAATAAATAAACTTAAAAAGAGAATGGGCTCATAGCAAAAGCCCGCCACAGGAAATTCCCTTCTCCACAGGCCGGTTCTCATTGACACTATCAGTCAGTGACCGAAAAGCCCCTCATCCACAAAAACTGTCCAGATTCATACCCCTCTCTCTTCTCGTCAAAGCCACGCTCATTCTCCTCTATCTATATTTCCATCTGCTTTGGTTCCTCTGGTTTATTATCATTGATATTGATTTCATCGATATTATCAGTTCTTATGGAAGTTTCGTCGGTCTTTGCCTTCGCCGCCGCCGCCACCGCCACATCTTTCTCGGTTTGCTGCTGCTTTTCGTGTAAGTGTCCTTGTTGTCGACCGTGTTGAGATTTTTAGGGTTCGTTTAGTTTTATTTTTGAAGCTTAATCATCAGCTAGGCTTCTGTTCTTTGGGGTTTTTTTAGTTGTGGTTATGGATTTGACACAATCTCCGAATAAGGGTCTTTCCTTAGGGTTTTTATCTCATGTTTCTGCGGGGGCGGTGCCGGTGAAAAAAAGCCCTAGCCCGAAAATCGCGGACAGCTCAATTTCTTTTCAGATCGAGTCGCGGTCTCGGGACCCTTCGCATCCTTTGCCCTCAATTCCTCTTCAATTGATGGACCAGCAAAAAGAGAATTACCATCATTATTATCATTCTGGGAACAATTCGAATGAAATTGAGGATGGTGAAGAAGATGAGGAAAAAACGGAAGAGTTTCGGCTTTTGGGGCACCCAATGACTTTGAAGCGGAAGCGCGAGTCCGATTCAGGATCATCGTCTACGTCGCCATCCTCCTCTTCAAGGGGAGTTAGGGTTTCGTCTAATGACTTGGAATCGCGCAGGAATGCTGTTAAGGCGTGGGGAAATCAGAGCCTGCGGGATGCTGATCCCGATATTTTTGATATGATGGAGAAAGAGAAGCAGAGACAATATAAAGGGATTGAATTGATTGCCTCCGAGAATTTTGTTTGCAAAGCTGTATTGGAGGCGTTGGGTAGCCACCTAACAAATAAGTACTCTGAAGGGATGCCTGGTGCGCGATACTATGGTGGGAATCAGTACATTGATGAGATTGAAGAACTATGTTGCAGTCGTGCATTGGCTGCTTTTGGCCTTGATTCTGAAAGCTGGGGTGTCAATGTACAGCCATATTCATGTACATCTGCTAATTTTGCAGTGTATACTGGTCTTTTGTTACCAGGTGATAGGATAATGGGTTTGGACACACCTTCTGGAGGGAACACGAGTCATGGATGTTATCTACCAAATGGGCGGAAAATGTCTGGGGCGTCTATATTTTTTGAGAGTTTGCCATATAAGGTAAATCCACAGACAGGCTATATAGACTATGATAAGCTTGAAGAGAAGGCCCTGGATTTTCGCCCAAAGATATTGATTTGCGGCGGAAGTTCTTATCCGCGAGAGTTGGATTACGCAAGGTTTAGGCAGATAGCAGATAAATGCGGGGCATTTTTGTTGTGCGACATGGCTCAAATTAGCGGTCTTATAGCTGCTAAGGTGAACTCTAGTTCCTTTTCATTAGCTAAATTTCATGCCTTGTGCTATAAGTTTTCTTGGGTGGTTCATTTGAAGTGCTTTCATCTGAACTTTTCTCATGTATCTGATTTTGTCAATGAACTAACTTGTCTTCTTGCTTCTGAAGTATTTGAATTTGCAAGTTGGTTAAAGATAAATCTTTTATCATTTATGGACATCTTAGAATGATGCCTTGACAATGTACTGAAATATATTCAATTGAAGAAGGTGTAGCTGTTGATTATAGTATGACTTTGAATGTGGTGACTACGTTTCTGCCTTATTTGAAAGCTATTGTTCTAATGCATTTCATTCGCTCTATGCAGTTCAGTATAAGTGTCACCTTGTTCATTTCATTTACTCTATGCAGTTCCAAAAAAAGTGTGGCCTTGTGCATTTCGGACATTCTACAAACAAGTGAAAATCCTCAATGCACACACAGTAATTTTTCTCGGTTAGTGGGGAATGACTCATTATAGATGACGAAGCGAAGGGTAAATTAGGATAGAATATTATTTCCAACTTTTATTTTTGAACTAGTGGGAGTTTGTATTATGTTGATCAACTGAACAAAATATCATGTCTGTAGTGTTTTCACTCTTCTAGTGTCAGATTTTGCTTTCATAATTAGATGCCTTTCTTCTTTTGGAATCTGATAATTTGATTTTCCACTAAATAAATTGTTCATATGCAGGAATGTGCAAGTCCTTTTGAATATTGTGATATTGTTACCTCTACAACTCATAAAAGTCTTCGAGGTCCCAGGGGAGGAATTATTTTCTACAGGAGGGGCCCAAAACTTAGGAGGCGGGGGATTAATCTTAATCATGGTGATGCTGTTGATAGATATGATTTTGAGGAAAAGATAAATTTTGCTGTCTTCCCAGCAATGCAAGGTGGGCCACACAATAATCATATTGCAGCCCTTGCTATAGCATTGAAACAAGTGTCTACTCCTGACTACAAGACATACATGCAACAAGTGAAGAAAAACGCTCAGGCCTTGGCATCAGCTTTACTTAGAAGGAAATGCAAATTGATCACCGGGGGCACTGATAATCATATGTTGCTTTGGGATCTAAGAAATTTTGGATTGACAGGCATGTATTATTTCCATACTGCTTTAATTCCTCAAAATTTACTGAAAATATTATGTTGGTGTGATATTGGCTTGTCTGGTGGACTTGGTCTTACAAATACAATTTTCTGGCAGTGTGGTCTTCTTGTGGTTTTACATCAGATCATATAACCAACATTTTTATTGATGAAATTTGCTTTGTATAATGTGGAAGTTAGAAATGAGCATTGGAAGAGAGAAATATAATTAGACAGCCTATAATAATAATAATATAGGTATGCTGTGATCTTCCTCTTTTCCATGGAACCACTGAATTTCAAAGCAGTGTCTTCAGACCAACACTTCAAGTACATTTTTTTTTTGTTTGTTTTTGTTTTGTGTATCCAGTTGCCCCTATGATTTTTTTCTTTTTCTTTTGTCAACTCTTGTGTCTATTGCTTGATCCATTCTGAACCCATGTGATGCTGCAACAGTTCCTGTGAGCTTGTCCTTATCCTTTTCTTTTGTTTGGTGATGTGTAGGTAAAACACTTGAGAAGGTATGTGAGTTTTGCCACATTACTCTAAATAAGGTTACAATATTTGACGACAATGGCAATATCACCCCTGGAGGTGTAAGGATCGGTACGTTACTTTACACCTTTTGTATTTAATCTCTATTTTTAATTTTCAGTGGTTTAATAAAGATGTTGTGCACGGGACACAGTAGTGGGTGATAACTTTCCCATTTATTTATATTTGGCAGGTACAACAGCAATGACATCCAGAGGCTGTATTGAGTCTGATTTTGAGGTAATGGCTGAATTTCTTCTTAGAGCTGCACAGATAACGAGTTCAGTGCAGAGAGATCATGGGAAGCTGCCAAAATCTTTTCTTAAGGGCCTCGAGAATAACAAAGACATAATTGAGCTTCGAGCCCGCGTAGAAAGTTTCGCATCTAAATTTGCCATGCCTGGATTTGATTGATTATCTGTTTTTATGATTGGCTTAGATTGTTTTGTCCACTGAGGGTGTGGACTCAGGTTTCATAGTTTATGTAAAGTGTTTGTTAATGAAATTATTATCATTATTATTATACATAGGCTGACTTCATTATTGGATTCTTTATGCTTTTTGCATGTTTTGTTATTCTATGTATACATTCATCGGAGTTGAAGAGAAACCTTCACACGTTGGTGAATTGAAGTGTTGTTACTTGGACATTTTTTTTTTAAAATTTTGATCGGCACTTGAGTGAGGAGCCCGGTGGCCAGGTGAGCTAACTCACCTGGTTTGTTACTTGGACATGTTACTTTTAACTTGTCCAAACTTCACATTTCCTTTTTCCTACTTTCAAACTATAGGCCAATTAATGCTCTTAACTAGGTTATTGTATTGTTTTTGTATTTTGGTACTTTTTTGGGCAACAGAATTACCAAAAATGAAATTCTTTGCCAATAGAATTCTCATCATTATCAGCAGGGGAAGTAACAGAACAACAATGTTTTCAAATGGAAAAGGAACCTGCTTTCCGCATTATTATTCTTATTGGAAAAGGGAAGAATCTTATTACCATTTTCTCTGTTTTGTAGTCATCCAATTCCATCCTCCCACTTCCCAATTATGTTGTTTCAGTGGTGGAATGATTAGCCATTTTACTATCGCAACTCAAGAGTATCCAACATCAAAATGCATGCAAGATCTTCAGTATCCTCCGTCCAATAAAGTTGAGATGTCAAGATTCAAAGTTATAGTGGCTGCTGCAATCCACCATTTGCCATTTCTTTTAGATAATTTTTAAAAATAAAAAAAAAGCACCCTAGACTCAAGTTTAAAAGTCCTGTTTTGGATCAGACACATTTGTCACTGATTTATTTGTTCCCATAAGTCCTACACTTGTTTTAACCATTGTGCAGTCGAAAACGAATTCTTAGTTATCGTGGGACTACCCTCTCCCTATCAGCTCTGAATATTAAAAAGAAAAGAAAAAAAACGGTTTTAGTTGGGAAACTGTTTGAAAAGATTCAATATGCTTGATCATAATCAACTGCACAAGCAAAATAAAATGCTTAGGTTGGTTGGTATTGGTCGTTGATCTATGCTGAATAGTGCACATCACCGGCCCTTTTTCCCATCTTACACCATTATTCAATCTTTTTTTTTTGTCATTTGATCAACCAAAATTGCTTGTTTCTTCATCATGGAGCTCTCTTCACATCTATTCGCATTGATTATTTTCATTCAAATTTCTTGTTAATACATGAAGAAGTAGTGCCATCATAGGTTTGAGGCAGTTCAGTATAAATAAAGCAAATTGAACTTGGTTGCTTGACAAAAAAGTTTGTCCTCATGAAAACGACAAAAAATTGATGACATATTGACTGATTTTACCCCATGGCAAAGCTTTCATTTTTTTCTGTGTGGAGAATGTCATGTAAACAGGAAGAATAAACCCCTTTCCAACTTTTCTATGTGCGATCAAATCCCTTTTTATTTTATTATTGTTTATGTGAAAGCATCTTTGATCTCATGAGAACATTGAGCAACACCGTGCAAAGTCACTATTGTGTTGAATATTACTTTCGGAGGTATTTATGTTTTAATTTAAGGGTAAGGGTAGATGTAGTGAACACTGCATTAATTTATGTTATCCTGCTTTTTTTTTCTCCATTTTTTGTATGCTATTAATGTACAGTATCTTTATCATAGTTCTTTTGGATATTGGGAGAAACAAGAATATGAGTTTTTTTTGCTTCATAGCAAGATCTGTTGATTGTCTGAAGAAACAGAAAGCAACAATTTCTTTTGGATATTGGGAGAAACTAGAAAATGAGCTTTTTTTTTATTAAATTTCATAGCAAGAATCTGTTGATTGTCTGAAGAAATTGTTGCTTTCTGTGAAGATATAGTTGTCTTGCCATATTCTTGCTGTTTCTTCCCTTATTAGTAATGCTACTTTTTTTTCCTTGAAAGAAAGATAGAATCACATTCTTTTCCTTCAAGATTCTCTTCAGTCCATTCTCTCAAGAATACTTCTTCTCAAAGCTTCAAAAAGATAACAATTCTAAAAGTTAACCAACAATAATGATCAGAATAGGAAACCAGACTAATTCATGTCTGATTCCTTACACTCTACTTCAACTCTCTCTCTCTCTCTCTCTCTCTCTCTCTCTCTCTCTCTCTCTATCTATCTATCTATGAGAGCACATGTCCAAAAGCCTCTTCCTGCCTTCAACTATATCATCAAAGAAATCATCAAGTTGTCCAATTATGCCCTCAGTCCCACATTGCAAGACTCCAAGCCAACTTTTCAAGTTGTAAATTTTGTCAACGATATCAGTCTCCAACCCGTACTGGGTCGTCTCCTCTACTTCCATCTTCAGCTCGTCCAGAGCAAATCTCGACCTCTGCAGCTCGAAAACAAGTACACCAGGTTGTGATTTCAGATGACTTATCGCGTTCACAATTCTTTGATGCAAGTTAGCCATTGAAACTACGAAATTTGAGCTGGAAACAGATGCCCCCTCGTAGTCGCCTAGACGAAAGCTCGTCTCAGGCCAACAGTAGACTAAACCACTTACTAGAATCACTAGAAGCAATGTGCTTACATTCCTCGTTGCATACAAAACTTGTCTGAAGCCATTGTACTTATTGAACTTTGATTCTGATAAGACATTTTCCTTGAACTCGAGAGATAAAGTCTGCACCTTGATTTCTGCTATGCTCTTGTTTTCCTGTTGCAGTGCTACCATTTCCCTCTCACATCCATTGATCGCTCGAATGACCTGTCACGAAAAAGACCAAAACTTGATGATTATTTGACTCTAAAACAAGATGTAAGAATTTCAGGACTGGTAATACTAACCTGGGCTGAGACTTGCTTGTTTAAAACTTGGTGATCATCGAGCAAAGAAGCTAAATTTGCACCAGATGAGTAGTAGTTCTCCATGGTGGACACCCCTGCTTTTAGGACATGGCAAGCTTCCCAAAGCCTGGAGGTCTCGTCCATGTACTCATCGAGCCACTTTTCTCCCACGGGGAGGTGTAAGTTGTGGACCAAGATGGTTAGTTGAGAATGGAAAGATCGGAGGGAGGAGAGGACGTGGTGGAGGAAGTTGATGGACATGAAGTTGTGAGAGAGGAAGAGGTGATCAAGATTGTCGAGTTCGTTAGTGAGGAAGTCGAAGAAAGCAGTGATGGAAGAAGAATGATTCATGGTGGGGATGTGTTTGTCAAAGAATGAAGAGGAGGCGTGGTGGAGAAGAAGAGGAAGGAAAGCAATATTACCTCTCTTCTTATAGAGAAAATTGAGCACCGGTTATAGTTGCAAAAAGTTGTTTGTTATTGCAATTATGTATGCTTACCTTAAAGTGGAGGAGATGATTGAGAATCTCTCACTTGATTTTTTTTTTATGAGAGAGAATGTGGGGGGGAATAAATCATGCAATACTTTTGTAGTCTTTCTTAGCCTTTCCATGTTTTTTTTAATGGGTTTTTTTTCTTCTTTTGTAAAAATTTCTTCATAACTTAGATCAGACTTGCTTCATCCTCCTAATAATTTCAAATAAAAATAGATACTGAAGATTTGATTACATACAGAGTGTTCTTGTCTTTTCATTTTAGAAAAAAAATATATAGCCAAAAGAAGATCAGAAGGATTAGTGTGAACACTAAAAAGGTGTTCAACAGAATGATCTCATGAAACAGATGCAGCATCTGCTTTCTCTTGGGAACAAAGGATTATCCCACCATTACTTCCAAAGAAAATGACAATTCAAAATTTCCCTTTTTACCTTAGGTGACAGAATTTTTTCTCAAAATTAATTCCAAGTTGTGTCACCTTGAAGTAAGAAATCAACATTAGACAAGCCAGATTGTGTACCTAAAGGTACTAGTTGGTAATTAGTACAATGATATCAACTTGTGTGAAGCCAAAAATGAGACGAGCACCAAAATTTCAAGATACCATTGACAAAAGCAATTGGGTTTTGGGTCCCAGTTTGGTTTAAGAATCCTGATCAGAAACATGGAAGTGATGGTGGGATTGGACACCATCATACACACATATATACATGCATACATACAATCAATTGAAATGGTTCAAGTTTAGAGACTGGTTATCATATCAATCAGGAAGACTGCATGGGATCCTCAAAAGAGCATTTCGGTTTACACCAAGAAATGTGATGCTTTCATGGCCAGCATTAGCAGTGCTATTCATTTCTTCCTTTGACACGTGTGCAGCGACGTGCTTTTCCTGCTTCAAAAGAAAGAACCACTACTCAGTCGGATCTTTCAACAAGCGATTAATTAGAAAACACGAACACTTGTGTTGTTACTGGGGGAAAGATGCTGACACAATATGTACCCTTCTTTCCTTCTTTCTTCGTCAGACGGAGAGCTACAAAGTCTAGTATCCAATGTCCTAACAGAGCTTGTGACAAAGAAGAAGAATATCTGGAATAATGATGAAATGAAAGTGATGTCTTGTCCCATTTCAGACGAACTCCAGATTAACAGGCATGCTTGTATTTCTCAACCTACTTTTGTAATAAGCATTATAATTTAAGTCAACTTCTCTGATGCTACTAGCTAGTTAGATTAGATGCGACAATATTTGAAATATCTGATTGTACTGCTGACTTATTTTGATTCTATATTAATGGGTTTTGATTATGTAGGCCAAATCAATATAAGTAAAAATTATTGAAAAATAATAGACTGACCAATCTAAAATATATTAGGAGCAATAACTAACCATTTTGGACAAGAATTATTAGTGGTAAGAGCAGATTGAACAACATTGTTGGTACAATATATGCACACAAACTTTATACATGATTTAAGAACAAATTGAATGTTAAGTAGCTCTAAGAGTCAGAGATAGGAACTGGCATTAAACCTCCTAAAGCTTCAGATATTTCAATTTTTCCCTTTATATACAACACCAATCTTATCAACTCATGATGGACATCCTAAATGGCTTCTTACTAGCCAGTGCAAACTCTGCTGCTGCATTTGTTTGTTGATTCACGAGTCGAAAATGCTTGGACTTAGTCGAGCATCAACGGATCCATGTCGTCAACTAGAGGGCGGCCTTGGTATATACAGCTTAAAACTCTATCTTTTGTTCTTCACCTAAGCATATCTCCAGAATTCAACTGTAGAGCACTTAAGGCTGGAGAAATGCTGAAAGTAGTGTTATCTCCTCGGTGGAATGAAGGGTGGCCAAGAGGGGTAGGCCTGTCTGGAATATTAGGAACCTCGATATCACCTTCCAGCATTTTCAACGCATCCACAATTGTCGGCCGTAGGGCCACCATAACATGAGCACACAGAATACCAACAAGCACAAATCTCTCCATTATGCCCCTAGGATTCTCTCCATCTTTCACCAGAGAACCATCCAATACTTTATCCAGTTTCCCCCCTTTCATGAGCGACCAAGCCCAATCGGTGATCAAAAATGCTCTAGGTGACCCTGCAGACAGATCAAGAGCTTTCCTCCCACACATTATCTCCAACAAAACTACTCCAAAGCTATAAACGTCGCTCTTCTCTGTCAACTGCCCGTATAAAGCATACTCGGGAGCTAAGTATCCATGCGTACCAGCAACTCTAGTCGTTAGATGAGACTGCCCTTCTCTGCTCTGCTTCGCTAATCCAAAATCAGCAACTCGGGCCCGCATTTCAGCATCCAACAATATGTTGGTTCCCTTGATGTCTCTATGAAAGATAGAAGGCTTTACACCATAATGCAAATAAGCTAAACCTTTAGCTACATCCATGATTATGCCTTTTCTCTGAGGCCATGTTAATGGTGTGCACTGATTATCACTCATTGGAAACAAATGGTCATCGAGGTTTCCATTAGGCATGTAGTCGTACACAAGGTACCTGTCGCTCTCCTGAGGGCCCCCATAATCAGCCACACAACACCCTCTAAGAGGGACGAGATTTCGATGCTTCAAGTTACTAATTATCTCAACTTCATTGCAGAACTCCGCATTCCCTTCTATATCAGATTCTATAATTTTTTTCACGGCAACAACCGTTCCATCACCCAATGTGCCTCTATAAACCATCCCAAAACCCCCCCTGCCGATGAAATTCTTTGGACTAAAATTATCAGTAGCTTTCTCAAGCTCTTGAATTTTGAACCAAATAGAAACTGTGGTAGGCCTTCTTGGCCTAGACCCCATCTCCTCTTCTTCGATATCACATCTCTTCCTATGTTTCCTACTCCACCAAATATACAATCCCAACACACTGGACATCAAAAGGAAAGCAATACCAGCACCAATTAGACCGAACACTAAAACAGACCGACGACCTATGGAAGAACCCTTCTTAGGACTAATTGTTGAAAGACTAAAGATGCAAGAAAGAACACCAATGCTATCAGGGCCAAACTGATTAGCAATTCCAGCAGCATATATAATAGTAAAGTGCCAACAATCAGAGGCATGAGACTTATTACCATCAACTGCAAGCAAATCTGATCGAACCTTGAAACCAGCATGAACACAAGCTTCACAAGATGTGAGAACAGTGAGGTCCGATTTGCAAGAAGAATCCAATGCTGTGGAATTCCCCACTTTCTTGACCCAATCTTGAGTGGTCTGAATGGAAGCACACAAGTCTGGGGATATGACAAATTGCTTAGGATCAAAGCAAATTGATGTCAAATTTGATGGAATTGGAAGGGTATTCAGCTTTTCCTGAAAATCTTGAATGCAAGAAATGGAAGTTGGCAAATCTGGAAGCTGAAAACGAGAAGTCTGTTTGAGATTCTGTGCAATTGCTACACCAAAGAGAGAGAGAAGGGCTAGACAACAACTACTTCCACTTGCGCTGCACTCGGAAACATCCCATGGAATTCTCACAACATAATCAAAATTCACAGGGCATTTTGCAGATTCATTTGTGGCAGTAAAAACAGGGGAAAAACACATGAAAAGCGAAAGAAACAGAGTGAGAATCAAGAAATTTGGCTTCATCTCACCAGATTCGAACTGGACTAGGTTTTTTTCACCTGGGTTCTTGGGATTTTAGTTGTGGTAATCATTAGGTGTAAAGGGAATTAAAAAAAATCACCTTCCACATCTTTCAGGTGGCAGATCAAGACTAGGAAAGGACGAGGAAAGGGGCGTTGCTGATTAGTCTACTGAACAGAATCAGAGGAAATTTCCAGGAAATCGGGCATGGCAGTTTAGCTTTGAACTTAAGGTGATCAAAAAGACAAAAAGAAGATTGCTGAAATTACAAAGAAGAATCTATGACGATGACGCAATTTAAGAAAAACATTAAAAAGGGAAAAACTGTCAAAGGGCGGTTAACGTAGGAATCCAGGGCGGCTTGCAAGATTAAGATTGGAGATATGAATAGAAAGTCAAGATGGATTGCTGCTTGAAAATGCTCTCGTGTCTTATCTGTTGCCAGTTGATGATTTTTACAGTTTGACTGTTAATTTTGACACTATTTTTGTTCGATGTCGGCAGGGTACTATTCGAGTATAAATCATAGAGGGGTAATAATTCGTGTTTTAGTGTCAGATTCATAAGCTTAAACAAGAATATCATGAGATGAGAAACAAGAACACAATAAGATAATGGATCTCTGCTAATACAATGCGAATACAAAAAATTTACTTGGATGAAATATGATAAGAAAAATCAATATGGTAAAGATAGATTTTTACTTAGTGTTGTATGTACGAAATCCATTATAACTATATATATGAGTATTTTTAAAGAATATTCTTTAAATAATAATATGTGCAATTTTTCATTAATAATAAGTACTCCCTCCGTCCATAAAAATTAGTCTACGTTTTCTGCACGTGGTTTAATGCAATATGTCGGAGGATATTATGGGGTATTGTGAGGTCCGTTCACGAATTTAAAAATTGTGTATGAAAACTATGCATATAGTATTTTCATATACAATTTTTAAATTCGTGAACGGACTTCACAATATCTCATAATACCGTCCAAAATATTGAATTAAATCACGTGCAAAAAAGGTAGACTAATTTTCATGGACGGAGGGAGTATAATTTTTAAAAAATATAATTGAGTTGCACGGTACACTTAATGAACAAGTTCTACTCTAAAATTTATACTCCTTCTGTTCAAAGATAATTTTTACACTTTCTTTATATTGACGTCCCAACTCTTTTTTCACACAAAAAAAAGGAAATAATTCACACTCACAAAAGTCAGTAAAATAGATTTTTTATATTTTATTATTTAAATTCACACTTACATACTTCATTTTTTCTTAATATGCGTGCAATTCACTTATGAAAAAATAGGGATCGGATCCTCTGCTGAGGTGATAAACCAGCAAATGGTGCTGGGTTTTTAAACGACGTCGTTTGCACCTTACTTTGTTTCATTTTTCCAGTAAATGGTTTCAGATAACAATTGAAATATAAACTGATAAAAAAAACTTACAAAAGTATACAGATTAAAAAGCCGAGCGGACTTAATTAGATTTTTTTTTCATATTTTCAGTAATTGGGCTAATTCAATTTCTGTTTCTTCTTTCTCTATTTTTTTAGATGATATATATTTTTAAATTTTAACTTCCCATAAACTCTAACTTCCCACAATTCTAGTAAACTCAACTGGATATATATTTTTTAGGTCACGAGATTTTTTTATGGTTTCACATAACAATTGAAACATAAACTGATAAAAAAAAAAGCTTTACAAAAGTATGCAGATTAAAAAGGCGAGCAGACTTAATTTAAATTTATTTTTCATATTTTTAGTAATTGGGTTGATTCAATTTCTGTTTTTTCCTTTTCCATTTTTTTAGATGATATATATTTTTAAATTATAACTACCCATAAACTCTAACTTCCCACAATTCTCAGTAAACTCAACTGGATATATATTTTTTAGGTCACGAGATTTTTTTATGGTTTCACATAACAATTGAAACATAAATTAATTAAAAAAAACTTACAAAAGTATGCAGATTAAAAAGGCGAGCGAACTTAATTTAAATTTTTTTTCATATCTTCAGTAATTGGGCTGATTCAATTTCTGTTTTTTTTTTCTCCATATTTTTAGGGCAACCAAAAGATATGATATATTTTTAAATTCTAAATTCCATAAACTCTAACTTCCCACAATTCTCAGTAAACTCAACTGAATATATATTTTTTAGGTCACGAGATTTTTTTATACCATAAATAAATGGGGGCAAATCTTGTTTCCAGCAAAAAAAAAAAGATTTAAATTAAGATGGAAGCGAGAAACAAATTAAATTGAAAGCGGAGCAAAAAAAAAAGATTTAAATTAAGATGGAAGCGAGAAACAAATTAAAGTGGAAGCAGCATCGTTTAAAACCCGAGCATCATTTGCTGGTTTATCACCCCAGCAGAGGATCCGTCCCCGAAAAAATATTGGGACGGAGGGAGTAATAAAATACTCCCTCTGTCTCACAGGAATTTACACAGTTTTCTTATTCGGACGTCCCACAAAAATTTGCACACTACTAAAAATAAAAATATTGATTTATGTGCACACTCACCAACCTATATACATATATACTCTTAAAAAATGTGTCATCTCACAAGATGCAAATTTCTACGGAACGGGAGAGTACTAAATAATATTACATGTTACACGATAAACATTTATATAATCAAATTTTTTCTCTTTTCAAATTTCAATGGGTGAATACACCACACAGCAACATTTATATAAGTATATAACTAAATAATAACATGCAATTTTCATATGGTATCCAAAATTATCATACCTACCTTTTTGTACCAATATATTTAAAAAAATCAACATTATTAAATATAAATAATTACTATGGTCAACTGTTTTAGGCAGTTCCTCTTTAAATTCAAAGTAAGTGATTGACTTTTTGTTTAATTAAAAAGATAAGTATAATATCACTTAATTAATAATATAAACCAAACATGTTCTGTTTTAGTATATCTATGGATGGCGGCTGCCGGCTGCCGGCTGCCGGCTGTCAGAGTATTCTATTTGATACACATAATATAGAATTTGAACATAAGGGGTGGTGGCGCAGTTGGCTAGCGCGTAGGTCTCATAGCTAAATGTTGAGTGATCCTGAGGTCGAGAGTTCGAGCCTCTCTCACCCCAATTTTTCTTTTTGTA